>CM056500.1:24030427-24630427 GCA_029783415.1 Anisodus acutangulus | reverse complement strand
GGCCATTCTCCGAACTGGTTAAGATGAGAGAGGAGATAGCGGACGACCTCAAATCCGGAAAGAACATTAGCATGGACAACAAAGTTGTCCTTGCAAGTACTATTAGGGCCGTTAGGAAGAAGAAGGAGGACGTGGCAAACATCTCCCACACACATAGCCTAAGAAGCCAAAAAAGGAAGGATCACAATCTTCCTTCGACATATATCAATCACCACCTCTAAGCAACTACATACCATATCCATACAACCTTGTGCCGGTATATTACGCACAACCCAAATACCAAACACTGGATCCAGCCTACTAAGCTCCACAATCAAATTACCAAATACCAATACCCACTTACCAAGCTCCATAACCAAATTACCAAGTTCCCGCACCTACTTACCAAGAACCTCAAAACAATAAAAATTATCGAAATCAGCCTCCTCCGACCACTTATGATATTCCACATCCAAACTTTGAGAAAACGCCTCCACGGATGTTCACCCTTCTTCTTGAAACTCGAACTAAGTTGTTCAAAAAGTTAAATGCTTCCGAAATCATCCAAACCGTGCCGCTAAAACCTGCCAACCCTTGTAGCCTTTTCTATAGAGCCGATCAGACTTGTGCCTACCACTCTAGAGGGAATGGACATAGTACAGAGGATTGTTGCAATCTGAAACACAAGATATAAGACATGATCGATGAGAGAGATAATCTTAGAAATGACAACACCGAATGTGAACACAAACCCTCTACCCAATCATAGTGCTAACCATATCCATATGATTGAACGGAAAGAAGACTAGGCTATATGGAAGCCACTGGTCTAAGAATCTGTTGAAAGTATAGAGGGAACTGTTGCCTCTCTCACCATACAAGAGCGACCACAAATCAAAGTGCTGATCCCGACACCAATCATGGTCCAAGTACCACAAGAAGTAGTACTGGCCCAGAGGAAACAATTCTTCATTCAAGCGATCGTGGCTCAGGGAATGAAAAGGTCAGTGAGATGCTATACTCCCAAAGAGTTGGCGCAGAGAGTGCCTCATAAAGAAGGAAACCAAATAAGACACATCATCGAAAGGGAGGCTGAGGACTTTTGGCGCATAATATAGCCAAAGGAATATTCCATCATTGAACATTTAAAGAAAACGCCAGTCCAAATATCAGTAATGACAATGCTTTTGAGTTCATCATAGTATCGCCAAGCCTTAATGAAAGTATTGGATGAAGCCCATGTCTAAACCGGGAGAAGAAGCAAAACATTGGCTGATATGGTAGGCCACGTCATCAGAGCCCACCAGATCTTGTTAACCCTTGACGAGTTGCCAAAAGAAGAAACAACTCATAATAAGGTTCTCTACATCCATGTCAAATATAGAGATAAAGTTATAGCTCGGGTATTGATCGACAATAGGGCTGGTATCAATATATGCCTCGAATCTACACTTAAGCAGTTGGGATGATATGCCAGAGCTGTATAATCGTGAGAGCTTTTGATGGACACATCGTGACCCCATTGGCAAAGTAGACCTCAACATACAAATGGGGCCTGTTGAATTCACCACTGAGTTTCAAGTTATGAAAATCACCGCTAACTACAATCTATTGTTGGGCAGGCCTTGGATACATATGGATGAAGGAATACCATCATCTCTCCATTAATCATTGAAGTTCATATGGGAGAATCATGAAGTGGTAATTCACGGAGAGGATAACATTCATAACTATCACAATAACTCTGTACCAATGATAGAGAAAGTCCTTAAAGACATGAATTTTTATGTGGTAGAACTTGTGGGGGCCGTTCATAAAGGGGACAATGAAGAGAGCCTTATACCACCAGTCTACAAAATAATTGCCGTAAGCATACTTCAGAACAGGTTCGAACCTGGTAAAGTCTTGGGCAGAGAGCTCCAGGGTATCAATGAACCGATGTCAATTCCAGTAAATGATTATCATTTCAACCTTGGGTACATCCCAGATTCTGAAAAAGCCGCCGATGTTGACCAGAAAAAGAGAGGTTCTCCACAGTTATGTCAACCATTTCTGGGTTTGTACTAGTTATTCCTAGTCAGAATGCCCATGCACAATGGCGAAGATGCGGAGAAAGGATTAAGGATGCTGTTCCAAGAGCAAGAATTTTCCGTAATTCTAGAGGAATGCTTCGAAGCACCCACCATCCACAATGCTGATCCGGGAGAGCAATTGTCCAACTAGGCATCGGTGGAGAGAATGAATTTAAATTTGCTTTCAAAATTCGGTGAAAATCAGCTGAGGCCCGAGCATGCATCATTTGCAGCTTTACTTTTTTTTACATAATGTTTGAAAAATGGAAATGACTCCACGTTGATCCGAGTCAGGACCACAATTTGTACTTTCTTTATCATAATCAATGAAAGCCTCAGTTTATGTAAAAACAATCTTTTATTGTATTAATATGCTTTTATACACTAACCATGCTTTGCCTTTTTTTCCAGTAATAATAATAAAATAATTCATAATGTCATGACATGTCGCGAGATGAGTGAGTCGAGTGATACATAGGAAAAAAATATGAGGAATACAAAAAAGAAGCAGAGTTGCCAGGGGATCTCATCGAAGAAGATGAATATGAAAATAGGCAGAAGCCTAATTTGTACGAAATCGAAGCAATTAACCTCGGAGACAAGGAAATAGTTAAAGAAACCCGGATAAGTGCACAAATTTGACGCACCCAGGAAAGAAGAATTAACAAATATGCTAAGGAAACACGTCAACATATTAGGATGGTCATACACGGATATGCCCGGACTAAGCACATACATAGTAGCCCACAAGCTACCCATCAACGAGGGCTTTGCCCTGATCAAATATAAAATCTGACAGTTCAAGCCTGATCTAAGCATAAGAATCAAAGATGAGATTGAAAAGCAGATAAAGTCTAGAGTAGTGGAAGTAACCTCATATCCCACATGGTTGGCCAACATTGTGCCTGTGCTAAAGAAAGATGGAAAAATTTGAATTTGTGTAGACACCGCGATCTCAACTAAGCTAGTCCCGAGGATAATTTTCCACTTCCAAACATTCACATACTCAACGATAACTACACGAAGCACGAGTTACAATCATTTGTGGATTGCTTCGCCGGTTACCATTAAATTCTAATGAGCGAAGAAGATGCGTAGTATACAACTTTCATCACTGCAAGGGAGTATACCACTACTGTGTAATGCCGTTTAGCCTAAAAAATGTCGGCACAACTTACATGAGAGCAATGACTACCATTTTCCACGACATGATGCACAAAGAGATATAGGTCTACATGGATGACTTCATAATCAAGTCGCGAGAAAGATCCAATCATATCATACATTTATGAAAGTTCTTCGACAGACTTTGCAAGTTTAATCTTAATCTAAATCCGCCAAGTGCGCATTTGGGGTGCCTGTCGAAAAGTTGTTAGGATTCATAGTCAGTCGCAGGGGCATAATCCCTCAAAAATCAAAGCCATTCAGGAGTTACCACCGCTGGAAACCAAGAGGGATGTCATGAGTTTTCTGGGAAGTTTGAATTACATTAGACGCTTCATAGCACAATATACGATAATCATGGAGCCTATCCTCAGGTATTGGAAAAAGATGCACCCACCAAGTGGACAAATGAGTGTCAGAAGGCTTTCGACACTATTAAGAGATATATCTCCAATCCGTTAGTCTTGGTCCTTGCCAGACCAGAGAGCCCACTACTGCTATATCTGTCGATGTCAGATAATGTATTTGGATACATGTTGGCGAAACACGACGAAACTAGGAAGAAAGAACGAGCAACCTACTATCTTAGTAAAAAGTTCACCGCCTGCGAGTCGAGATACACCTTGGTAGAAAAGAAATGTTGTGCTTTGACATGGGTAGCACGAAAGCTAAGGAATTACTTATCTACCTACACTACTAATCTAATCTCTAGTATGGATCCGTTGAAGTATATCTTTCGCCAGCACATGCCTATAGGGATACTGGCCAAATGGCAAATGCTTCAGAGCGAATTCCACATCACGTATGTGGTCCGGAAAGTTGTCAAAGGACAAGAATTAGCTAATTTTCTAGCAGAAAGTCTGGTCAACGAAGAGTTTGAACCACTATGGACGTATTTTCTGGATGAGAAAGTGATGACAATTGAAGAAGACACAGTCGAAACCTACTCAGGATGGAGAATGTTCTTCGATGGTGTACTCTATTACAAGGGTTCAGGGATCAGAGTAGTTTTAGTCTTAGAAATGGGTCAGCATTACCCAATGGCAGCAAAGCTCAATTTCCGATGTACGAACAATATGACAAAGTACGAAGCCTGCATTCTGGGTCTTCGCATGGCCATCGACATAGATATTCAAGAATTGTTGGTCATAGGAGACTCAAATCTACTAATTCACCAAGTCCAAGGAGAATGGGCTACCAAGAACAAAAAGATTCTGCCATACGTAAACCTCACATAAAGGTTATGCAAGAGGTCCAAAAAGATCGACTTCCGACACCCGCCAAGAGCGCATAATGAATTTTCCGATGCTCTTGCAACCATAGCATCCATGATACAAAACTGAAAAATAAGTCAAATTGACCCACTAAAGATCAACATTAGAGAAAAATACACTTATTATTCCTATGTGGAAGCAGAACCTAATGGTATACTATGGTACATCGATATAACCACATACATGGAATAGCGAGAGTATCCCAAGAATATCACGGCTAAGCAAAAGAAAACCATTAGGAGAATGGCTAATGGTTCTTTTTAAATAAAATAGTACTCTACAAGAGGATACCCGATCTAGAGCTACTCAGATGTGTTGATGCCGCAGAGGCCACAAAAGTATTAGAAAAGGTACACGCCGGGACTTGTGGCCCTCATATGAACGAGTTCATCCTAGACAAGAAGATCTTAAGAGTAGGCTACTATTGGATGACTATGGAAACCGACTGTAGCAGACCATCAATGTTAGCTCACCCTGGCCATTTGTCACTTGTGGCATGGATGTCAATGGGTCCATAGAGCCATCAACATCCAACATACATCGCTTCATCTTGTCTCCATAGACTATATGAAGTGGGTTGAAGCCACCTCTCACAAGTAAGTGACAAAGAAAGTGGTGACGAATTTCATACGCAACAACATCATATGCCAGTTCGGCATCCCAGAGTCGATCATAACTGACAATGGTGTAAATTTGAATAACCATATGATGAAGGACATTTGTGAGCAATTCCGGACAACTCATCAAAACTCGACTGCCTACAGGCCATAAATGAACAGAGCCGTAGAGGCAACCAATAAGAACAACAAAAGGATATTATGGAAAATGATTGACAACTACAAGTGTTGGCATGAACAACTGCCCTACGTGTTGCTAGGATACCAAACAACTACTCGGACCTCAACTAAAGCAAATCCATACTTGCTCGTCTATGGTACTTAAGCAGTGATACTGGCTGAGGTAGAGATACTGTCACTCAGAATCATACAAGAAACGGAATTGGACAACGCAGAGTGGGTCTGGAAAAAATACAAGCAACTAGCTCTGATTGATGAGAAAATGATGGTTGTCGTATGCCACGATCAACTAAACTAATATAGAATGGCACGCACCATCAATAAGAGGGTAATAGTCCGATCTTTTAAATAGGACAATTGGTACTCAAACACGTGTTTCCACACCAGGATGAGTACATAGGAAAATGTGCACCCAACTGGTAAGGACCCTACATGGTGTGCAAGGTACTATCAGGAGGAGCTGTAATCCTCATAGAAATGGACGACCAAGAGTGGACCAAGGTAATCAACTCAGATGCAATAAAGAGATACTATGGTAGAAGACATGCATTTTAGTTTGTAATCGCCCTTTACTTGTAATTGTATTATCTTTACTTGTAATTGCACTCTCTTTGCTTGTAATTGCATTTTTCTACTTGTAATCGCTATAGAAAACCAAATGACATTTTCTTGTAATATGAACTACGCGATGACCTAATTTCCAAAATGGGATATGTAGGCATCCATTCAGGACTCAGTCGAATTATTATAAAAATCAACCATCTTTGTCCTGAACTACGTTCAACCTAATTCCAATATAGGATATATATGAGCTCTTCAAACTCGGTTGCACCAAACAAAAAACAAAGAAACCACTAGGAAGCCTCTAAGACATAAATATTTGAAGATCGCCTCCAAGATACACACATCTCCCACTTACAATGCAGAATTTTGAGAAGATCATAAACATTCCACCAACAAACCCGACATAGAGGATCAGCTGGCCCAAATTATCAAACTCGGGCAAAATTATTGAGAATATCTTAAAAATTCCACTGACGGAACCGGCACGAAAGTTAGCCGATCTCAAATATTCAACTGGAGTAGAATGTTTAGGAGGAACTCAAAAATTCCTTCCCAATGATTCGACACAAGAGTTCGCCAAAAGATAATATCCAATTGGGGAAATCTTTTGAGAGGGTCTTGAAAATCTCATCAGGACAAATAAGAATACGCCAGGGCGCCACAAACGGTCAATGAACCTCACTTGGAACGCATATATCATGACATTAAGTTTAAACATTTCAATATAATCAGAAGCTTAGTCAAAAATCATTTTATGATCAATATGTCCAAAATACATTTGTAAATTTTAACTTAAAATTTATCTCTCATAATACTGAGCCTAAATGATGGGGGGGAGGGGGTCTATACTGGAAAATGGAGAAATTACACAGTGGGAATCGACGACATGAATAGACCCCATAAGAACTAATGGTTTTTCAGTGCTTGCAGGTTCCCAAAACATCGTCAGGAGGACGATGTTTTTTTATACTAACTTGTTCATTCATAAATAAAACAAGTACAACAGAGAAGAAACTCTGACGCTGAAAGATGACAATCGGGACATGAGAGTCACAACAAAGCATATTGCCATGAGAGCAACACAATTGGGTCAAAATAACCATTAAAGAGATAGAGCACCACAAGGGCGGCGTAATCCGTCCATGAGAGCCATATAAAGAACAAAACGGCCATCTGACCAAAAGGATCACAATTGATAAAAAGGATAAAAGAAAGACAATCCAGCCAAAAGGGCTATATCTGTCACTTGCACAAATGAGCCAATAATGCTGGAGGTGTCATTCGCTCAAAATAAATATTTGCATAAGAGCCAACGATGTTGGGGATGGCATTCTCTCAACATTATTTACACATGAGCCAACGGTGTTGCAAGTGACATTCGTTCAAAGAATGAGCCAATTGTGTCGCAGGTGGAATTCGCTCAAAATAATGAGCCAACGACGTCGCATGTGACATTCGCTCAAACAACAAGCTGATAGTGTCGTAGGTGAAATTCGCTCAAACAATGAGCCAACGGTGTCGAAAATGACATTCAATTAGACAACGAGCCAATAGTGTCATAGGTGACATTCGCTCAAAGCATGAGTTAACAGTGTCGCAGGTGACATTCACTCAAAATAATGAGCCAATGATGTTGCATGTGACATTCGCTCAAACAAAGAGCCAATGGTGTCGCAGGTGATATTATCTCCGACAATGAGCCAACAATGTCACAGATGGCATTCACTCGACACATATGAGCCAACGGTGTCACAAGTGATATTTGCGCAAATATATGAGCCAACAGTTTCACAGGTGCCATTCACTCAAGCAATGAGCCAATAGTGTCGCAGGTGACATTCGCTTAGATAACGAGCCAAAAATGTCGCAGGTGACATTCGCTCAAAGCACGAGCCAACTGTGTCGCATGTGACATTCACTTAGACAATGAGCCAATAGTGTCGCATGTGACATTCACTTAGACAATGAGCCAATAGTGTCGCATGTGACATTCACTCAAAGCATGTGCCAATGGCGCCACAGGTGACATTCGCTCGACATTTATACAAAAGGGCCAATAATGCCGAAGGAGGCATCCGCTCAGACAAATTCAATCAAGGAGGTCACATGAGCCAGATGATGTCGGAGGGGTCACCCACTCAAAAAATAGTCAACAAACAAAGCCACACAAGTATGATAAATAATATTAATAATAATAATCAACACGTCAGGTCCCAACATATGGAAACATGTTGGAAGCTATCGGAGGCCGGAGGGAGGAAGCAAGCAGACCAAATCCAGACGCAAGTAGAGCAAACATAGAACTTGATCTTGGGCAACCTATCGAAATAATGTACCAATGAGAGTTAATATCTATTTGTCTTGAACATCACTCCACACCTAAATCACTCATAAATTATGAAGATTTTATTTTTTAAAAAAACTCATAACCGGTCGGGCATGCACCAGAAAGGTTTTTCAATACTGTCAAAGGGATTCCCACATAAGGGATACCCTTTTTGGGCCGTCGAGTCAAACTAAAAGTGACCTGATTCCTGAAACACAGGGAATATGTAGGCTAACTCAACACCAAATGATCGGTCACATTCCAGCAAAATCATTCTGGAACTTTCTAGTTTTGGGACTTTGCTTTATTTATTGGCTTTCTAGAAGTTTAATTGAGTCGAACTACAAGTGTACTGAAGTCTCATATAGCTTGAGATATGTAGGACCCAGAGATCAGGGTCCGGCCATATTTTTTAAAAAATTGCATAAAATGAGAAGTACTAGGGTAGTCAAATTTTGTTTCTTAGAGATGGTCTTGCCATCTCCGAACAATGAAGGGGTAGTTGTTGATACCTAAATTGTTTCCTCTAATAATTTTATTTAATTATTCGGAGTTCCTGAGATACAAGAGGAGTAAAATATACCTCTTATAAGACAAACATTATTTTACAAAATTATTTCGGAGATATTTTATCACTTTATTTGACAATCATCCGGTATAAGTATTGTACATCACATATTATTTTTACATTTTATTTTGATAATTAATTGCAATTTTTAAAAATTTAAAGTAAAGATAATTGCGCAAATTGTTCAAATTCTCAATCTTCAAAAGAAATTAATATTTATTCAGTCAAATTCGGGAAGATTGTATAATTAAGTAGAATAATTAAAATTACATCTCAGTTTCAAATCATTTGTGCGGTTCAAATTCAAATGGTTTTTGTTTGACTTTAAGATTTTAAATTCCAAGTTATATCACATTCAGGCTTAATTCGAAGCTTTTGATTTAATTTGATCATATTTAAAATTAGTTAAAATTAGTTGGGTCATTTCTTAATTTAAAATATGGCCACAATTGCAAAATGTGGCGTATTTTATTTTAACTTAAAAAGCATCTGGGCTATTTTCATTTCAAAAGAAAACGGCCGGGTCTGGCCCAATAGGATTGTGGCCCGACCCAACCTATCTTTTAAGCATAAAATTAGACAAGGCAAACCCCATTTACCTTTTCCCTTCTACAATCTTAATCCTATATTCACCATGTGTCTTCTTCACGACGCCTAAGATGGCAAACTGTTGGTACTCGTTGCTTTCTATAGTGCGTGTTCGTCCAATTGCTCTTGCCCTTACATCACCAGTATGCCGCAGAGGCACCACCGTACCCCATACAACCCAAGGTGAAGTTACCCCTCCCATTCGTTGTTTTTTATGTGAAATCTTAATGGTTATTGTCTCATTTGGTTTTGAATAGACGATTTCCATTAGTTGAGAACCCTTTTGGAGGGAACTTTCCCCCCAAAATTTGCTCTCACACTGAATTCCTTCGATTTAGCTAGGGTTCCAAGAGTTCTATAAATTGAAATCTTATTCTTCATTTTTAGAGATCAGCAGTTTGAATCTTTGGTCTTGCATTATTAAGAACTAATTTCGAACTAAAATTTGTTCAATTTAAGCTTATTTGGGATCCAAACCATTTGGTGGAACCGGAACTAGTCCTAAACTGGACTTCACAAATTAAAACCTTTCTATTTTTGTGTTTTGTGAGTGTTCGAGGTTCGAGATTGAAGATACAAGCTTCCCCTTCGATCCTAGGCTACCTCCACACAAGACGCTTTCTAAATGATATCCTCTTTTTCTCTGTCCATTGCACGATGAGATGGACCCCATGGGCTTGTTACCTTCTCCAGTCGGTTGCGCCAACGCCCAAATAATTAACATATTTTGATGGAGTCTGTTGCTCATAGCTGTGTATGAAGGCCCAATTATGGGTGAAAATAGTAATTGGTGGGCTTAGGTAGGCCCATCAGCCTATACTCTACTCCTTCTATTTATTCTACTTATATTATATATGTATTATTTGTAAAACATATATTCTATATATTGGATCCCATTATGATTAGGACTTAGGATAGGCAAACAATACATACATCATTTAGTTAGTCACTAAAATGGATTTCAAAAGGTTAAAGGAATTTGTACATATTTTGGAACCTTAAAATGATTTTTGGAAAATGAATTGAGATTAATCTTGGACAAAAATTGGACTGTTTTGGACTTCTATAATTAATCAGATTATTTTGGACTCTTTAATCCATAGGATTGTTTTTGGGCTGAGATCAAATAAAGAAACAAGACTATCATTTTTGAAATAGGACAAAAGAATTTTAGACAATTTTAAATTTCATTAATACGGGCTAAAAAGATAAATTTGTGGACTAATTTTGGGCCAAGCCCAACTCATAATGATTTTGAAAATTCAAAACCCTTTCTTGGACTTGGTTAAGACACGGATTCTTGGAGTGTCGTGGACTATGTGGCATCCTTTGGACTATATCATGAAAAGATAATCTATTTTAACCAAAATTTGACATTTAAAATGGGTTACATTCTTTTCAAATTACAAAAAGGTTTTCAGAAAATGTGTAAAGTCATACGGATAATTTATTGGACTAACTATAGAGTTCTACTCAAGTTAAATCTTGAGTGTTTTTAGTCTGAGAGTAAATTGACTAAATCACCCTTACGCAAACCATTTTTAGGCAGAAGTTAACTCTTGGATTTTCAAAAGCCTTTGAGTTTGAAATAAATGAATGACATGAATTTTGCGAGAATTTAAACACTTCAAGCAATTTGTAAAATTTAAACATGCTATAGAATCCAAAGGTCAACTGTATTCTATGGATCCTTAATATCGGGGTATCTAATACCTTCCCCGGGGATCACCAGAACCCTTACCTTGACTCTGGTTTAGAAAGGATTTTTCATTAATTTGAATAAACCCTCTCAACTTGGTTTTTCTTATTTACCTATAAATTAGGTGACGACTCTAAAAAATAATATCCGACTTAGAACACCAACAACCTCTTAGTAGCTTTTATTCATCTGCGAAAAGTAAACTGTACAAGATGATTCCACAAGTAAGAAACCTCATGTGAGAATCATGAACAAGATCCAATAATCAACCAAGGAATCCACCTTAATTATTACTCAACTAATCACTAAGATTAACACTACAACTAGCAACTAAGATAAACTACACTCATATGAGTTTTCATCAACATTCAATCTAAGGAATGAAAATAGCTAAGGGTCCTATTTATAGTTTTTCCTATTACAACAAAGGGCCAAAAGTGGCCTTTGCACAAATAACCCAGAATGGGACCTTCATTTGATTTGCATTCCTTGCCGCTTTTTGTGGCTTCCAGTCTTGTGCGTTCATCTTCCATTTCCTTCCAAGCAATATCCATATAATATACACCCTTGTGGCTTGCTCTTCCATGGCATTTGAAGGCCATATCTTCATCATCAAAGGGCATGTTTCAATAACCTTCAAAGGCCCTATCTTCATCCTCAAATGGCATTTGGCATGAAAATACACATTCAAAGCTTTACCATGAATTGTAGCCATCATAAGTGACCATGAGCTTCCTACGGTCATATCATCCATAACATCCTATCTAAGGTCATGGCCTCGGTTAGCTGCACCTGCACCATATCTTGTCTAAACACCTCTCTTCAATACTTCTTTGACCTACCTCTACCTTTCTTGAAACCGTTCATATATAACCTCTCACACATCTGTACTAGAGAATCTGTGCATCTCCTTTGCACATGCCCAAACCATCTCAAACTCGCTTCTTGCATCTAGGACATATGTGACACCTCTTTATGTGTGGAAAATACTTCTAAGAGTTTAAATATAATTCAAGAATTTTTAGAAATAACTCTTTGAAGTTGCCTATTCTTGATTCTACTTGTGAAGTTGTGACTTTTCTTGAAATGTGTGATAAGAATGATGATTATTGTTTTGGAAATATAGAAGTTGATTAAGTTAATGGCTTTGATGAAGTTGACTGAGAGTTTCATCTAATTCTTTAGAAGAAGTGGATCATACTTAAAAGGCATAATCTCTTTTATATTAAATGTATGATTTTGGATAGAATGCACACTTTTGTAATTGATGTAGCACGTTGTGATAATTTGGTGTGTGCTATACCTCGGGAATGGAGCTAATGTTGAAAACTTTAAAACATCTTAGGCCATTTAGGCTGCAATGGTTTAATGGATATGGAAAATTGAAAGTGAACAAAGTGGTGAAAATTTATTTCATTATAGAGATTATAAAGATGAAGTTGAATGTGGCAGGATTGGATTGGTTTGTGGATGGTGATAGAAATACTAGATTCTTTCATAATCTGGAAAAGGGAGAAGAAAGAAATTGCTAGTTCAAAGAATCCAGAATGAGAGGCGAAATTGGTTAGAGGATGAACAACAAATGGATAATGAAATAGCCAAATCTTACCCTAAACAATTTATTCAGGAGGAAGAAGCAACTGATTTCTCATTACTTGAGCACATTCCAGAGTTAATTTCTTCAGAAAGCAATGGATTGTTGTGTACAATGCCAACTTATGCAGAAGTGAGAGCGGTAGTATTTGAGTTGAATGGAACAAGTTCAAGTGGTCCTGGATTTACAGGCAGTTTCTTCTAATCATATTGGGAGATAGTTGGAGATGATGTTTATAATATTTTACTTGTTTTTTTCAAGGGGAAAACGCTTCCCAAGTCCATAACCCACACAAATTTGGTTTTGCTACCAAAGAAGGATCTAATCCAAAGATTCTATGATCTCAAACCTATAAGTCTAAGTAATTTCATCAACATGGTCATTTCAAGGGTGATACATGATAGTCTTGAAGGAATTCTACCTTCTCTAATATCTCTAAATCAATATGGTTTTGTGAATGGGAGAAACATTATTGAGAATGTCGTGCTAACACAAGAAATAGTAACAAAAATATCAAGAAGATGGGAAAACCAGTTAATGTGGTGATGAAATTAGACATGACAAAGGCCTATGATAGAGTGTCATGAATATATCTATCAAGGGTATTAAAGAAGATGAGATTTGCAAATGACTTTATAGATATGATCTGGAGACTGATAGCAAACAATTAGTACTTAGTGTTATTCAATGGGTAGGCTCATGGTTTTTTTCATTCTACCAGAGGTGTTAAACAAGGAAATCCTCTATCTCCTACTTTGTTTATACTGTCAGCTGAAGTGTTATTAAGAGCTCTTAATACTTTATTTGAAGATAGCAGATTAGTAGGATATCGAATGCCAAAATGGAGTCACAAGTTGAATCATCTTGCCTATGCAGTTGATACTATCATATTTGTGTCTTCAGACATGTATTCACTCAACAAAACAATGCAGGTTCTTTGGTAATATGAAACAGTTTCTGGCCAGTTGATTAATAAAGAGAAGAGTTCCTACTATATGTTTAATAAAAATGCAAGATCTATTGTACAACAGGTTGAACAAGATACATGTTTTGCAAAAGGACAATTTCCTTTTAAATATCTTGGTTGTCTAGTTTTTCACGAGGAGAAAAAGGAAAACATACTATAATGAACTTATCAAGAAAGTGATGGATAAGTTACAGAGAAATGGAGGATTATTCCTTATGGTGGAAAACATGTGTTGATCAACAATGTACTTCAAAGAATTCCCATATACTTGTTGTCAGCAGTGGTTCTAACTTAGTGTACTATCAATAATCTGCACAAAATATTTGCAAGATTTTGATGGAGTACCAAAGAAGAAGGGAAGAGCAGGCATTGGGCTGCATGGATCAAGATGTGCTTTCCAAAAGAAGAGGGTGGTTTGGGTTTCAGATCACCGTTTGATATATCCAAAGCTTTATTTGTCAAACTTCGGTGGAGGTTTAGGACTACAAGTTACTATGGGAAGATTTCATATGGAATAAATATTGCTAAAAAATTACTTAAATAATTGTAAAATAGAAGGGTGGATTGCAGATTCAGAAGACAATACTAGAGGCAAGGGATGAATAGAGAAATACATCTGTTGGGAACCTAGGAATAATATTGCTAATGTATGGCATGATAATTGGACAAAGCAGAACCCTTAAACTAGGTCATTACCCCTGAACACTCTAAAGATAATAGTATAGAGAAAGTGCATTTTTTATGGAGCAAAATGGTTGGAACTTGCTAAAATTATAGGAGATATTGCCTGGAAACATAGTGGATCATATCATGATTGAGCTCAAGGTGATAGAAAAAGTTGATGAACAAGATAAGATATGGTGGATGCTATCTAGCACTGGAAAGTTTGCAGTGGCAAGTGCTTGGGAAGTATTAAGGAAAAAGGCACCACAAACATAATTTTACAAGAAGCTGTGGATTAAAGGAATTCCTCTCAAAATTTCTTTTTTCTTATGGACAATGTGTAATAGAAAATTGCATGTTGATGATGTTCTACATGGTATTGTATCAAGATGTACTTGTTCTGCCCAACCTAAAATGGAAATTGTCCAACATCTTTTTCAAACTAGAGAGTTTGCTACCTCAATATGGCAACATATACAAGAGCTGCATACATACTGAGGCCTTTTGTTCAACTTCATCAGGAAATTTTGAAGTGGTAGAATACAGGCTGTTCTCCAAAGCTGAGACCTTTATAATGTGCAACACCATCATTCATTTGTTGGCAATTATGAAAGAAAAGAAATAATATTATACATGGGGAAAAATGTCCAGGAAGAAAGTTATCTATGATATAGATCAGAACTTGTCTTATTTGGCAAGAGCTGAATTCCCATGGTTGAATAACATACCAACCAAGTTCACATAGCTAATACAGTACATGAGAAATATAGACCACAAATACATTGTAGAATGATGAGATGAGAATTTCCTCCTGAAGGCTAGTCCAAATGTAACACTAATGGAGCTTCTAGGGGTAATCCTGGGATGAGTTTAGCTGTTTTTTTGTGTAAGGGACTGCAGATGAGCTTTAGTATATGCCAGTGCAAGAAAAATAGGTGATACTACTAATATACATGCAGAAGTTGTGGCCATACAATATAATAGAATACTGCATGAAACATCTATGAAGATCATTGTAGAAGGAGAGTGAAATATACCTTAGAAGATCAGTATGAAGGTGCAGAAGATCAAATATTTGAGGACTAAGGGCATGGTGTAGTCTGTCCATGTTCTAAGGGAGGGAAATGCACTAGCAGACCTTTTAGCTAACAAAGTGTTTGATTTTGCAAGTATATTACAGTGTATCATATTTCAGGATCTACCACAGGAGGCCAGGAGGATAATCAATGTTGAGAAAGCTCAGATGCCAAACATGAGATACAAAACAATCAAGAGGAGAGAACCATATTAAAATCACAAGAAAGCAGCAGAAGCAACACCTTAATCCAAGACGTGGATTAGTGATCAGAAGGATGAAAGTTTGATCTTAGAGTGCCTACTTATTGAAGGACAGGTGGTGTCAACATTAATGTTCATTTCATTAGAAATATATTAGAAAATTATCCATTCATTAACATATAGTCTAGTTCATCATGAGCAAATATGCACAACAAACACAGATTTCCAGGATTATCTAGAGTTATCTAGATCAACAATCTCTACAGGATCAGAAAGCTCTCTATAATTAAAAAATACAACATCTTCTTGCTTGATCATAATTGTAGGTTAAGAATTTATAGCACCTCTGAGAATTTTAGGCGTCTGATGATGAATTCAAAATCAAAGCATAAGATCTCTTGTAATATTAGGCTACAGGGATCAGAAGAACCTATCATTTCTTTTTATAGCTTTTTTCTTATTTTGTTTATAAATAACCAATTTTGGTTAGTTGTTTTTTGTATAGACCTTTTTTATTTGAATAAATTACCTCCATCCTGGTAGTTTTAGTTTAAAAAAGTGTAACTACATGCTTGCCATATTATTTTTGGGAGACTTTGATTGCGTGATAGGGATGTAATGCATAAAGGAAAGAAGAATCACTACTCATTTTATAGGAATGATAAGAAGATTTTCCTTGAAACATTGGAGCCTAACGAAGTCTTGAATGAGAAAGTAAGTTTCAAATCCTATGTAAAGAATACCTCAAGAAAAAAAGAATGATAGATAAAATATAACGACCCATCATGTCGTTTTTAGATAAAGACCTTTATTTGATTGTACCGCCCTTTCCGTAGGCTCTGTGTGGGGTTTGTGATGTGCGGGGATGGGTGGCACAGATCCCGAGGTTTATTCATGTGTATTTTGGATGCAAAACCCAAAGTAGGAATGTTAGAGTTGATTAGTTTGACTCAAGGTTGACTTATGAGTATATGGGTTCGTTTTTGGTTTATGTCACTTCCAGTAGTTCCAAGGTGTCATTTATGACTTAGTCAAGTCATTGATTTGCTTTTGAAAGCAATCAGATGTACTTTGTGGCATTATTTATAAAATTGTGATTTTTGGATATTTTGGAGATTCTTTAGAAAAGTATATCATAGCTCGGGTATATGAGAAATCTGAGGGAATGAGCAAGTTTATAACACTGTTTAGCTTGGGGTAACATGTTTGGTTTGTGTCCGGGGGGTCTCGGGAGTGTTTCGGGAGGTTGATAGAAGATTTGCCTAGTTTTTAGCTACTGGTGTCTAGTGCTCGCACCAGCGGCTGTGTGATCACTTCTACATGCCCACATTTGTAGAGGTTGGCTTGAAGATGCGGGCCCTGAATGTCTTTGAGTTTTCCTCCCCTGCGAAGACTTTCTCGTAGAGGCGATGGCCATCTAAGGAGTCTCTTCTGGCACGACGCATATGTAGGATGTTTAATGACCCTGCCATGGCGGACCTTCCTTCACCATAGCATGACCGCACCCGTGAGATCGATTCTTCCAGTGCGGAATCACTGTTCAGTTAGTTCTTAAAAGCCCTAAAATGATCCAACTTTCCCAAAAATCTTTCTCAGGATTGGAGCTTGATTGGGGGATAGTTTCTTGAGGATTTCAACTTGGTTCTTCATTTGAGGTATATTTTCACCCTTTTTTGAATATTGTTATCTTTTAAATCTAAGTTTTGATTTTATTTGGGTAAAATTAGTTCTTAAGTTCATGATAGAATAAGAGGGAATAAAGCCTCAATTTGAGGGTGTACTATGAATTATATGATCTTGATATTGTTATTTAGTATTGCTTAATATCAGATGATAATGTTGTAAGATTTAATTTGATCATGGAAACCCTTTTCAATTTGGGGGAAATTCTAGGGTTTGAAATTGGGATTTTTAGGTAAATCTTGCAATTGAGCGTTCAATTGGGGTTTGTTTTCTAATTAACTTAAGGATATGACTACTTAGTCTGTAATTATGTTATTTGAGTAATAAAATTAGGATTTTGGCACTGTGGTCTCGGGGTTTGTTTTAGGTGTCTTTTGGAACGTTTAAGGACTAAGTTCTTGTATATGTATTAGCTTAATTATTAACGTAGAGTATATGCATGTTTGACTATGATTACTACAAGGCACTCCGAAAGGGAAAGGCATGCGTAAAAGGTTGATGTTCGTGGCTCATGCTTGACTTTGAGGTATACTACAATTTCTCTTTTATAGACTTCAATAGAAGTATGTAGTAGTTATAACTATTGAGGGGTATTGGGCCTGTTTAGGGGTCCCACCTTAGCAGTTGTGATGAACTCTTGGGTGGGTACCAGTGTTGAACTGTGATGATGGGTGATTTGGGGAATCAACTTTAAGTTGATTCCTACTGCTGTTGTTTGGGCTTGTTGCCATTATGTGAGCTCGTCGCCATACTTGATATTGTGTGTTTATTCATCACATGCTTTCGATATGATGTCCTAAATTACATGAATTATGTGTTAATGACTTTATGAAAGCATGTGATATTCATCTCTATACTTGATTGCATCTCATACATTCTGATTACTTGCCTTATATTGTCATTTGTATTCATACGCTCATGGAAATACGAGTGCTATGGAAATGTTGTGGGTTCAATGAGACCGAAAATGTAAGGTATTCTATGAGATGGTTGGAAATGCCGAGATGGTGATTATACGCGGAGGGTCGGGTTGCACGCCTGGAACAGATGTTAATACAGCCAAGAGCTGTGATCCGTTGAGAATTTTTAGATGAGTATATGGACTTCATGGGTCCTCCATAGGTGTGCATTTAAGAGAATTTGAACACATGTATACTAGAGGTGAAAGGTACCTGGCATAAGCATTGTATTCATATCATACACATATTACTCCATTAGTTATCTGTTGATTGGTAAAATGGTTGAAATAGTTAGTGAGACTTGGATGACTTTTTAATAGAGAGCATTGTTAATTGATCACCTGATACTTGAATTATTGGTAATTGAAATCTTCTATAAATGTGGTGACTTACATAATTCATGAACCCTTGTATGAATAAAGTGACTTAATTGATTCAGTGAACCATTATGTGAACAAGGTGACCTATATGATTATGAACCTGCTTAGTATAGTATTACTTGAGAGTTAACTCGATATTTATTTTTATTACCTATCTTCTATCATTGTCAGCCAATGATGCCTACAAGGATACATTTTTGTGTACTCATACTAGACTTGCTGCATTCTTTTTTTGGATGCAGATATAACGCCATCCACTAGTTCAGGACTACGTGGTTAAGTATGACCCAACAGTTTTCCAGTATTCAGGGTGATAATGCTTCCATATAACATGCCTTAGATGCCATTATCTTACTCATGTATTTTATTTATTCAAGAGACATGTTCATACATTTTTAGACATTGGCCTATGTTATCCTTTTATCAGACTTGTATTCGATTTAGAGCTCTTGTATTGTTGACCAGTTTTTGGGGGTTGTATTTCTATATTCAAACTTATTTCTGCTTTTATATTATGATCAGACAGTTTATTTAAGTATTTTGTTATTCCGTATTTCTTACCTCATTGTGTCAATTAATTGGGAAGTAGTACGCTTACCGATAGAAACAACGTAGGCGCCACCATGATTTCTTAAAAAAGGATCGTGACAAAGTTAGTATCAGAGATTTAGGTTAGAAGGTCTTAAATACAAGAGCAATGTCTAGTAGAGTCTTGCGGATTGATGCAGAGATATCCATATTTATCTTCGAAAGGGTATGAGACATTTAGGAAACTTCACTTTCGTTATTCCTTTTGTGCTAAGGTTAATCAAATTGGTATCTGACCTTTGTTTCCTATTTTCTCACAGATGGTGTGCTCATGTAGTGAGAGAGGAGGCATCATCACCTACACCTAAAATGTGCAGTCGTGGTAGAGGTGTGGTAGGGGCTGAGGTAGAGCCCACAAGGAGCCGGTTAGGCTCGTGCTAGATCTGTATCCCCCGAGCCGTATATTGAACCTCAGGATGAGCAATATGATGAGGAGATGGGGCCAGCCCAGGATCAACTTAAGTTTATAGCTACTTAAGTTCTTCAAGATACTTTGGTCAGGTTGTTGAGTGTGTTTGATAGTTTTTCCCAGAAGGGCGTTCATCCGACTACTCTGGGAGGGTCACATACTTGAGCAGGAGAGAGATAAACTCCTGTGTTTTATGCTCTAAAGGTTCAGCCAGTTGTTATGTCAGCACCCTGTATTGATGAGATTCTGCCACCTGAGTTTGGTCCTCAGCCAATTGCAAGGACTGTTATGACCCGCGATGAGCGGAACATATGAGAGGACTTTTCCAATATGAAACCTCCTGTATTCTATAGTCAGCCCGAGGAGGATGCATACGAGTTTATTCTGAGCTACCATGAGAGGCTACATACCTTGGGTATCGTCGAGTTGCACGGGGTCTGTTTTGTTGCTCTTCAGATTATGGGTGATGCAAAGCAATTTATCGACCAACATGGTCACCTCCACTATCTTGGGTCAGGTTTTATCGGATATTCTAGAGAAGTATGTGCCCCTTAGCTTACTTTTGAGCAAACATGACGAGTTTCAAAGGATTGAGCAGTGGGGTTCGACAATTACTAATTACGAGACTCACTTCCACGCCTTGTCGTGCTATGCAGAGCTGTTGCTACCTACAGAGGTAGAGAGAGTCAAATACTTTGTGAGAGGGTTGTGTATTTCCCTTCAGTTGGCTACATTACAGTTGGTAGCAGCCGGGGCTTTTTTCGAGTTAGTGGCTCAGCATGCTAGAATGGTTATTTGTGGGAGGCAAGTTGCCTAGACATGAGTCTAACAATAAGAAAGACGATATGTACATTACAGTGGGTCTACTTCTCTTGGGTATGGACAACTGGGTAGATTCTAGAATTCGTAGTCTAGTCGATCGATTCAGGCAGCCCTTCAAATTATAGATGGTGCTTCTGCAGGGCAGAGAGGTTATAGTGAGGGCCAGTCTTCTATAGGTACTCAGTCTCGATTCTTTAACCGTGGTGGTCACTCAGGTTCTTCTATCACTATTTAGCAGTCCTCAGTGGCCAAGACTTATTACAGTTGTAGTGAGGTTAGACATTTTAGGAGAGAGTGTCTCAGAATTAGATCAGGTGGTCCTAGACACCAAGACCCAACACATCCATCTAGGGTGGCGATCAGTCTAGTAGAGGACGTTCCTAGTCAGGCTGTAGTGGCCATTAGACTAGTCGAGGTAAATCTCAGGCAAGTAGAGATGGGGCTGGTTCAGGCCAGGTTGGCCATCAGGGTACTCAGTCCTATGGAGGATGCACCCATTGTTATGATTTCTTTGGTAGTCCAGAGGTTGAGGCATCAGATGTGGTTATCATAGGTATCTTCTCAGTCTTTTATCAATATACTTCAGTGTTATTTGATCCAAGGTCTACGTTGTCCTATGTGTCTGCCTACTTTTTTTTGTTGATTTGTATATATGGTGTGATATGATTGATATCCCTATTCGTGTGTCTACCCCAGTTGGTGATTCTATGATTGTAGATCGAGTCTATCGACTTTGTGTGGTTACTTTTATGGGTATATGATACATGGGTAGATTTAGTAATATTAAACATAATTTATTTTGATATTATCTTAGGGATGGATTGGTTATCACTGTACAACATAATTTTGGACTATCATGCCAAGACAATTACTCTAGCAATGCCTGGTCTTTCAAGGCTAGAGTGAAGGGGCACTCCCAACCCTGGTCCTAAGAAGGTTATTTCTTTCATCTAGGCTAGGAAGTTACTAGATAAGGGTTGTTTGGCGTATCTATCTCATATCTGGGAGACGAGTGCGGAGTCTCCTTTTCCCAAGTCAGTTCATATAGTGAGTGAGTTTGCCGAGGTCTTTTCGTCAAATTTGTCGGGTATGTCACAGGATAGAGATATTGATTTCTACATTGATCTAGAGTTGGGTTCTCGACCCATTTCTATTCATGTGTACCGTATGGCTCTAGTGGAGTTGAGAGAGTTGAGGGATCAACTTTAGGATTTATAGAGTAAGGGTTTCATTCAACATGATGCTTCTGTGTTATTCGTGATGAAGAATGATGACACCATGCATATATGTATTGATCATAGGTAGTTGAAAAAGGTCACCATCAGAAACAAGTATCCGATTCCTCGTATTGATGATCTATTTGACCAGCTTCAGGGTGTTTCTTTGTTCTCGAAGATTGATTTAAGGTTCGAGTATCATCGGTTGAAGTTTTGGGATGAAGATGATCCCAAGACAACTTTTCAGACTCGTTATGGTCATTACGAGTTCTTGGTGATGTCATTTAGGCTTACCAATGCCCCCACAGCGTTCATGGATTTGATGAATAGAATATTCAAGCCTTATTTGGATTCGTTTGTGATTGTCTTCATTGATGACATTTTGATCTATTCAAAGAGTCAGGAGGCCTATGAGAAACATGTGAGAGTGGTTCTAGGGTTATTAAAAGAGGAGAAGTTGTATGATAAATTCTTGAAGTGTGAGTTCTGTCTCAGTTCTTTGGTATTCTTGGGACACGTGGTGTCCAAGGAGGGTATTATGGTTGATCCAAAGAAGATCGAGGCAGTCATGGACTGGCCTAGACCTACTCCAGTGACAGATATTTCAGAGCTTCATGGGTGTCGCGAGTTACTCTTGTCGGTTCATCAAGGAATTTTTGTCTATTGCTTCTCATTTGCCGCGTTTGACTTAGAAAGATATGCCTTTCTAGTGGCTCAATGAGTGTGAGGAGAGTTTTCAAAAGCTCAAGTCACTTTTGACCATAACCCTAATTTTGGCCATTCTAGTAGAGGGGAAGGACACCGTATATTATGATGCTTCAAGGATTGGGTTGGGATGTGTGTTGATATAAGATGGTAAAGTGATTGCTTATGCATCGAGGTAGTTAAAGGTACATGAGAAGAATTACCCTATTCATGACTTAGAGTTGGCGACTATTGTGTTTGCTTTAAAGATTTCGAGGCATTAATTTTATGGAGTTCATTGTGAGGTGTATACAGACCACCGCAGTCTTCAACATATGTTTAGTCAAAGGGATTTGAATTCTAGGCAGTGCTAGTGGATGGAGTTGCTCAAGGATTATGATATGACTATCTTGTACCATCCAAGCAAGGTCACTGTGGTGGCGGATGCCTTGAGCCGAAAGGTAGTCAGTATGGGGATTTTGGCTTGTGTTGAGGCGAGTTTGTCTCTTTTGGAGCAGATCAAGATCCACCGGTATGATGATGTGAATTTGTGCAAAATTAGGGATAAGGTGATGAGTGGTGAAGCCAAGAGGCTATGATTGATAGTGGTGGGGTATTGAGGATAAAGAAGAGAGTGTATGTTCCTCGTATTGGAGATTCGACGAGATTGATTATGGAGGAGGCTCATAACTCTAAGTATTCGATTCATGCAGGTGCTACAAAAATCTACCGTGACTTGAAGTAGCACTATTGGTTGGGTAGGATGAAGAGAGACATTGTTCAGTTTGTGTCTCGGTGTTCGAATTATTTGCAGGTCAAGTATGAGCACCAGCAACCCGATGGTTTGTCTTAGAGGATGCCCATTCTTGAGTGAAAGTGGGAGATGATTTCATGGATTTCATTGTTGGGTTGCCCAAGACTTTGGGCAAGTTTGATTCTATTTGAGTAATTGTTGACAGGTTGACCAAGCCCACGCATTTCATTCCAGTTCAGACGAAATACAATTCTTAGAACTTGGCTAAGATTTATAATTTTGAGATTGTTCGTCTGCATGGGGTACATATTTCTATCATTTCAGACTGGGGTACTGAATTTAATTCTCATTTCTGGCGGACTTTGAAAAAGGAGTTGGGTACTCGCTTGTATCTTAGTATAACATTTCACCTTTAGATGGATGGTCAGTCCAAGAAGACCATTCAGGTTTTGGAGGATATATTACGAGTCTGCGTGATTGATATTAGTGGTCACTAGGATAAGTTCTTACCTTTGGCAGAGTTTGCGTACAACAACAATTATCACTCCAGTATTGATATGGCACAATTTGAGACTTTATATGATAGGAGATATTGCTCTCCGATTGGGTGGTTTGATGCATTTAGGGTGAGGTCTTGGGGTACTGATCTATTGAGGGATTTCTTAGAGAAGGTGATTCAGGATAAGCTTTTGGGAGCTCAGAGTAGATAGAAGGAGTATGCAGACCGAAAGGTCAGAGATATGGAGTTTATGGTTAGTGATAGGGTTCTATTGAAGGTTTCACCTATGAAAGGCGTGATGTGATTTGTCAAGAGAGGAAAGTTGAATCCGAGGTATATCAGACCTTTCAAGATTCTTTAAAGGATTGGTGAGGTGGAATATGAGTTGGCTCTATCACCAGGTCTTGCAGGTGTCCATTCGGTGTTCTATGTTTCAATGCTGAAGAAGTACCATGCCGATGGTTCCTATATTATCCAGTGGGACTCTGTATTGCTTGATAAGAATTTAGAGTTTGAAGAAGAGGATGTGGCCAATTTGGATAGGCAGGTGAGAAAGTTGAGGTCCAAAGAGATTGCTTATGTGAAGGTTCAGTGAAAACATCATCCTGTTGAGGAGGAAACTTTGAAGACAGAGTCTGATATGAGAAACCGATACCCTCACTTTTTTACTACTTCCGGTACATTTCCCCATTTCATTTCTCTTCATTCGAGGATGAACGTTTGTTTAATTGGTATCTGATGTAACGACCCGTTCAATCTTTTTTTAGGTGTGGCCGCCTTTGCGGAGGTTGTCTCACAAATGCGGGCCCTGAATATCTGTAAGGTTTCCGCCCCTGCGGAGACTTTCTCGTAGAGGCGATGGCGCCTCTGTGGAGTTCATTCTACCACAGCGCGTATGCGGGATGTTTAATGACCTCACCACGGCGGACCTTCCTCCCCCATAACGTGACCGCACCCGCGAGATTGATTCTGCGAGTGTGGAATCACTATTCAGTCAGTTCTTAAAAGCCCTAAAACGATCCCACTTTTCCAAAAATCTTCATCTCGGGATTTGAGCATGATTGTGGGAGATTTTCTTGAGGAGTTCAATTTGGTTCTTCATTTGAGGTATATTTTCACCCCTTTTTGATTATTGTTGTCTTTTTAATCCTAGATTAGATTTTATTTGGGGAAAATGAGTTCTTATGTTCATGATAGAATAAAAGGGAATAAAGCCTTGATTTGAGGGTGTACTATGAATGAGATGATCTTGATATTGTTATTTAGTATTGCTTAATGTCAGATGATAATGTTGTAAGATTTAATTGATCATGGAAACCCTTTTCAATTTGGGAGAAATTCTAGGGTTTGGAATTGGGGCTTTTGGCTAAATCTTGCAATTGAGGGTTCAATTGGGGTTAGTTTTCCAATTAACTTTAGGATATGACTACTTAGTATGTAATTATGTTATTTGAGTAATAAAGTTCAAATTTTGGCACCGTGAGCCCGAGGTTGGTTTTAGGTGTCTTTTGGTATGTTTAATGACTAAGTCTTTGTATATTTATTAGCTTAATTATTAACATAGAGTATATATATGTTAGACTATGATTACTACGAGGAGTTGCGGAAGGACAAGGCGTGAGGGTTGACCGTTCGTGGCTCCTGCTCTGCTTTGAGGTAGTCTACGGTTTTTCTTTCGTAGACTTTGATAGAAGTAGGTAGCAGTTATAAACGTTGAGGCGTATTGGGCTTGTTGAGGGTCCCACCTTAGCAATTGTGATAAACGCTTGGTGGGTACCAGTATTGCACTGTGATGATGAGTGATTTGGAGAATCAGTCTTAAGCTGATTCTGACTGCTGCTGTTTGGGCTTGTCGCCATTATGTGGGCTCATCGCGATCCTTGATATTGTGTGTTTATTTATAAATTACATGAATTATGTGTTAATGACTTTTTGAAAGCATGTGATATTCATATCTATACTTGATTGCATCTCATACATTCTGATTACTTGCCTTGGATTGTCATTTGCATTCATACACTCATGGTTCTGATGATATTAAAATATGAGTGGCATGGAAATGATATGGATCTAATGAGACCGAAAAGGTAAGTTATTCTATGAGATGGTTGGAAATGCTGATATGATGATTATACGTGGAGGGATGGGTTTCATGCCTGCAAGGGATGTTATTACAGCCAAGAGCTGAGATCCGTTGAGAAATTCTGAATAAGTATATGAACTTCGCGGGTCCCCCATGGGTGTGCAATTCATGTAATTTAAATGCTTATATCTGGTGATGAAAGGTACATGGAATATGCATTGCATTCATATCATACACATATTACTCCATTAGTTATCTGTTGATTGGTAAAATGGTTAGTGAGACTTGGATGACTTCTTGATAGAGTGCACTGTTAATTGATCACTTGATACTTGAATTATTGGTTATTGAAATCATCTGTAAGTATGGTGACTTACATAATTCATGAACCCTTGTATGAACAAAGTGACTTAGTTGATTCAGTGAACCATTATGTGAACAAGGTGACTTATTCCATTATGAAACTGTTTAGTATAGGATAACTTGAGAGTTAAATCAATATTTAGTTATGTTACGTATCTTCCATCATTGTCGGCCTGTGATTTCTACGGGGGTACGTTATGTATTCATGCTACACTTGCTTCATTCTTTTTGGATGCAGATACATCACCTTCCACCAGTTCAAGACTACGTCGCTGAGTCTGACCTAGCAGATTTTCAATATTCAGGGTGAGGATGCTTCCTTCCAGCATGCCCTGGATGCCACTATCTCACTTTTGTCTTTTATTTATCCGAGAGAAATGTTTAGAAATTTCTAGACATTGGCTTATGTTATCCTTTTATCAGACTTGTATTCGGTTAAAGCTCTTGTATTGTTGACCAGATTTTGGGGTTGTATTGCTCTATTCAATATTATTTCTACTTTTATATTATGATCAGTTAGTTTATTTAAGTATTTTGTTATTCCGCATTTCTTACCTCATTATGTCTGTTAATTAGGAAGTGGTTCACCTATTGATGGGAACAGCGAGGTGCCACGATTCTGTAAAAGAGGTCAATACACAAAAGATAAAGAGATTGAGGGTGAGCGAAGTGACAAATTTAGAATAAAAAGAGGAAGGACACGTAGAATAGAATAAGTGAGTTTTCACAAGAAAAGTGTGAAGAGTTAGAAAAGAAATGAGAGAAAACAAAGAGGGGAAACAAAAGATGAATGAGGATTCTCCTTATTCTATCACGACCCAAAGTTTCATTTGCTGTAATGGCACCTACACCTACCTCGGTAGGCGAACCATATATCATTTTTGAAATCATTATTTGATTATTAAGAAAAAAATTAAAGTAAAATATTTAATTAGTCATAAATAATGTATCATGCTCATAAATTGTGAAAAATAACAAGTACACCCCCGAAATTTGATGTAATATCTCATACTTTTAGAGTAAGATTTGAACCACTCGACATATCTGAGTAGACTCGAGCCCCAAAAAATTTAATTTCTATTCAAGTTTTTATGTTAAGGTTTGAAGTAAAGAAAGTAATTCAAGAAGTCGACTAAAAGTTCATCAATAGTTAAGTTTGTAAATTGGTTCGTCGTAGGGTCATTTTTAAACAAGCATAACTTCCAGTATGTATGGAGTTACATGATGATCTACCTACCATATGAAAGGTTATGAGTCTACATTCTAACATATCAAATCATTCATCAATACGAGTTCAGGATAAAAAAGTTGTGTGCGATTTACCACGTGACTGCATGGCCGCTGAAAGACAGATTTTGGACATCACACCAACTAGTTTCGCCTGTGTGCTTCACCTATGTAGTTCACCTACTAGCTTGAGAAAGGTGGAGTCCATTTAATTCCAAGATTATCTCTTTATTTCCATTTTTCACTCTCTCTTCCTCAAAAGCATTACCATGGCCGTCCCTCTCTTCTTCCAAGCTTCCAAAAGCTGATTTTCTCTCTTTCAAGGTAGTTAATGCTAATTTTAAGCTCAGGTTCTTCTTCCCCATTGATCATGTGGTGCTTGCATTGATTCTTCTATGGTTATAGTTGTTCAAAGGCTACTTCAAGGTGAAGTAAAGTAAATAAATTAAGTTTTTTGGCAACCAAGATATGATCTTTCATCTATGGTCTTGTATGAGCTCGTATGAGCATATAAGGTATGTTTTTGAGAAGAACTCACTGAACTATGAAATTTGCATGTGGATGGGTATGGAGTTGTCAAGAGCCAATTCACGGATCATGATGACAGCTACACTATCCCCCAGGTAGGCGAACAATCCCCAAGATATCTAATTGATTGAAAAAGGAATTGCGGAAAGGTTAAATACATCAAAGTACATTTCAATGTCTTCATATATATATATATATATATATATATATATATATATATATATATATATATGCGGAAAGATAACTTAGTCAAATACAACCCCAAAACCTGGTCTAGCTTATACACGAGCTTCTAATAGAATACACAAGTCTTATAAAAAATGTAAATAGACTTAATAAAATGAAGATAGGTCCTGGGCTGTGGATCCGAATGGTAGCTCAAACTAGAATCTGGAATAGGAAAACCTCGGGATTAGTCACGAGGCATGGAACTGGAGCACGAATCAGAATTTGCACTGAGTGCAATAAGTGTAGTATGAGTACAACCACTAGTACTCCGTAGGTATCGTAGGCCGACAACGAAGAAAAACCACATAAAGCATATAAAGATTGAACACCCAACACGTAATAAACTAACTCTGCTAAACATCTTAACTACGACCAATAGTCATGTTTCCATATAAGCAACAGGTAAGCATGTAGTCAAACAGGAAAATAGTATAATGAATCAATGTAATGCATTGGCCAAGACCTATCCTGATACACACATGCTATAGGCCATGCCATATAGTCATGACCCATGGGGGACTTGTGAGGTCCATATACCTGTCACTATATCGCCGGGGCTATTTCCCATTAGAATGTGACCACTAACTATACCGCCCAACTTTATCACCGGACAGTGAAAGCCTCACTTTACCACCCGTCTTTACCGCTGGACTGTGAGAACACCACTCTTACATTCATCCCGATATTTTAGACCATCTCATATTCCATTTTATACAATTCAACCATCAAGTATATAAATAAGGATGGAATATAGCGTGCGTGATTCCATATACAAACAATATCATGAATATATGAAATGGGCATGCGAGTGTCATGCAATTACATAATATCAACTCAATTTCAAGAATGATTCCTCTTTCATGAATTGGATGAGATATAGAATGATGAAGGTAACAAGGCCATAATCACAAGTTAACTCAAACATGACTATCATACACATAAACAACAATCATATCAAGCTAGCGGATTTAACACCACCTCCATTGCCTGAAGCCTCAACATGCACTCCCCGTCACAACACAATTATTTTCCATAAACTATCCATACAAATACACCGATACCCACACAAGTGCTCATCACAATCACTAATGTGGGACCCTCTTTCACACTCAATACCCTTTTAGTATTTATAAACTATATACGTCTTCCAATTAGAGTCTTAAGAGTAAATTGTAACTTACCTCGTAAGCCAAGAGGGAGCCACGAACCCTCAAAATTGAGCCTTCTCTTTTCGAAACACCTCAGAATATTTAAATTCTATCAAATATGAACTCTACATTAAATGCGAGTTTGTAGACACCCATATTGACTAATTAAAGATCCGGGTAAAAATCGCCCCAAAAAGGGACCCGAACTCATGTTGAAGAAATCAGAATTTTATTTTAAAATAGAAACACCCACTATCCAACTAACTAAAATCTAGGAAAATGCAATTAGAAAGCTATAATCTTAACATTCAATTTCCCTTTTTCCAAATTTTACCTTAGGGCTAAAACCCCTCAATTTCCCATCAAAAGCATGAAAACCAGTCTAGATAATGGATTTAACCAATGGGAACTACTAAAATAGATATTAGGATCTTGCCCCCATGAAGAATTGAAGTCCTAGCACTTGAAATCACCTCCAACCGAGCTCTCAAACTTAAAATATGGCGAGCATTGAGTTTGGACTGCAAAGATCATCTCTTAGAAATGTCTGTTGTTGAAATATGTATCCAAGGAATGCATTGGAGCCTTTATTACATTTCCAAGAACTTTAGCCACAAACATTTAAAAAATTGGCTACACGAGCACACAACATTAAGTTGAGCATTGTGACTCATGGAAAGACTTTGCTAGTTTTTTATCCAAGTAATGAAGAAAAAAGAATTCAAGCTTTCATCGAAGAACAAAATGAAAGAAACTATAGTGGTAGGAGCAACATATATAAAAGTATCCACTAACAATGAAGAGAAAAGTTACAAGTCAACATCCTCTAGAAGAAAAGTGTCATCCAACCTTGAAGGAGTTAGAAGCAAAAACTTACCCTTTCCTAACTCTGATGTCCCTTAAATTCTTGATGAGTTGCTAGCCAAGAAGGTTATTGTACTTCACGCATCAAAATTAATCGAAAAAGCCAATAAAGTCAATGGTCCTAAGTTTTGCGAATTCTATCGCTCCATCAGTCATCCAACTGAAAAATATTTCATCCTTAAAGAGAAGATTATGACATTGGTTAGGGATGGAAAAATAATCATTGACGACAAATACATAGCTGAGGCAAACCATGCTAGTGTTTATCTTCACGATAAGAAGAGCCCGATGCCACAAACTAAAAGATGTAGCCATTTTGTCATGTCTACGAAGATTAGACAAGGAAAAGCCATGCTACAATTTGAGAACTCTGAACCAGTTGACGATATCAAATTAAAGTAAACTCAAAACACTTGCAAGTTCGATGACCAATCCAAAAATAAGGATAGTGAAACTTAGACATTAGTTGCTCACAAAAGCAGTAAGCATCAAAAAGCTTTAAAGAATCAAGTCCCAAAGGCAAAAGCAACCACAAATCAACTACAAACATGTCAAAGTATGAAGTAAATTGCCAAGATTTGGTTCAACAATACTTCATCACAAAGGGTTCAAAATCTAGTTACACTATTGGAGTTCTTTCTCAAGATGATCCTTCATGCACGAGGTTAAACTACACATCAAAATGCTCCTCAACGCGCGATCCTAAACTGCAAGTTGCAGCGCTCCTTGACGCACGAGCCTAAATTGAAAGTTGTTATACTCCTTGATTCATGAGCGTAAATTGCCCATCATAATTCTCCTTGATGCACGAGCCTAAACTGCAAGTTGCTACGCTTCTTTTAGCACAAGCTTAAACTATACATTTTAACACTCCTAGCATGCATGAGTATAAACTATGTACGACTCTTAAAAAAAAGTCCTCTAGATTTAAAACCTTGAAAGAGGCGGCTAGGAAAAAGTTAGGACATAAAAACTCATTTTTTTGAACCACGGTATGGCTTGGTCCTCTTCACCGAGGAACGTAGGTATCTTAGAGCATTATTCTAAGCTCAACACTTCAGTTAAAAGAATAGCATGGCATTATGTGATTATCATATTTATCCTTTCAAATGAGGAACCATATATGACTGAAAGAAGAAGACAATTTGCTACAAAGTATAAAGAAATATTTTATTAATTCAATTTAAAAAATATTTGATACATCAATGATTCGAATAAGAGAACAAAAAATATCTACCCATTATCCTATACAAAGAACCTAAGTACAAAGGTAGTTGAAACCAAAGATTACTTCAGCTTGTCTTAAACGCCTCCATCAACTTTGTATTATTCCTTTAAATGATAACGCCACTAAAAAAGAGTTTGTGTGGATGAATACAACATGAATTATGCCTCTATGTTCGTCATAGTTGTATCATTAAGATCAAGTAATGGATGAGTTGAAAGCACCAAGCTGGTTACACATTTATTTTGCAAAAGTGTGCAGAGCTGTGGTCAATCAAGGCTGAATTGGAGAAAACTTTCAAGAATTATCTGGACAACTTTAGAAGGATTTTGCACATAAATATTTTAGAAATTATAGTTTTGGGAGTTTTCTATCCAATGGTATAGGATTCTCGTCGTTTCGGCTATCCTACTCAGAGTTATGAATTTTATACCATCGAAGCGTAAAGCTGAAGAGTTGAGCAAGGCAGAATTCGAGCTAACTTTCAAAATTTATTAATTTGTTCGTGATTTTTATATAGATTATAGTTTTGGGAGATCAATTTCCAACAGAATAGGAATCTTTTTATTTCGGCGCTCCCACTCCGAGTTATGAATTTTCTACCACTGAAGGGAAAGCTGAAGAATTGAGCAAGGCAGAATTTAAGTTGACTTTCAAATATTATATGTATAAATCAAGAAATTGTTTAGCTGTGATTTTTATGAATATTATAGTTTTGGGAGTTCTCTTTGCAACGGAATATAAATCTCGTTATTTCGGTGCTCCCACTCTAAGTTATGAATTTTCTAGTCCCACTGAAGCGCAAAGCTGAAGAATTGAGCAAGACAGAATTTGAGCTGACTTTGAAACATTATCAGTTCAAATATAAAACGCTTTTGGTCATAACTTTTATATAAATTATTTTCGGAGTTCTCTTTGCAACAGAAAAGGAATCTCATCATTTCAGCGCTCCTACTCTAAGTTATGAATTCTTCCGCAAAAGTACACAGAGCTGTGGTGCTAAAATGGTAGTCTAGCATGTCGGATTCAAAATTATTTGCGAGCTGCACAAAAGGATTTTTATCTAAATTTGTTATATGTTGTAGGTCTTGGCAATCTAATTTCTATATAAAATAAATTGCTTGCAATTTGAGTGCTTGTGCACTAAGATATTCATTTTTCAACAATACTACGCTAAGCTATAAAGTCAACATACATCTACTTGGTCTGATATCGAGACCATTTCTATTCCATATGGGGGAATCATCAACGGACTTTGTGTACTTTCTTGCTATGGCTGCAAAAATAAAAGATACTCCAAATGTCTTTCAATAAGCCGCAATGATGGGACACTCTATGTACTTCTCCGCCAAATCTTGAAGGATGAAACACTCCATATATTCTGCTGTCAAGCAGTGAGAAGGTTGCTCAAAGATCTTCTCCAAATTGAAAGGAAGGTATCATTACACACCAAAGCTTGACAGATGAGATTGTTCACAAATTAACTAGCTCGCCAAGCTGGATACGCCAAGGGTCAGTATCGCCAAACTGTAAGGATGAGATTCTCCATATGCTTGCTCACCGAGGTTGGAAAGGGCTACACCAAATTTTTCTCTCTCCATGCTAGCACCATGTGATATCTCGCTAAGGATGAGAAGGAGGTCCAAGTGTCTCTCTTACGAAGCCACAAAGGCAGCTGCACTGCCAACTTGCTCGCCAAGAATGGGAAAAGGACTACTTCGAAGGTCAATCCTACCAAGGCCGCAATGAAAATAAAGGCTGCAAGTTATCTTTGCTAACACCGCAAGGAAGGTAGATTTTCCAAATGGTCTCTTGCCAAGGTAGCAATGAAAATTGAAGAAGTAAATAGCCTCAACCAATTCCGCAATGAAGGTGGAAGGTGAACCACCATGTCACACCCTAACCTAGGTGAGGCGTGGCTGGCACCCGGTGCTATAAAGGCTCGAGAGAACAATCATGTAACTCATAGCTGTTGATCGTAACTAAGGTACACATAGGCCGACTGGGCCAAATATATCTTTACTATACACTATTGTGGTCCGAGAAATCCTATGTAAATACTAATGCTGGGAAAACTCAAGAAAACATAAAATGAGGGCCGAAAAGGCCACTGATATACTGAACATACTGAACTTATGTCTACAAAGCCTATAAAGATAAATGACATCAGATGTGGTCAGGATAGGGCCTCAGCCTACCCATAGTCTATACAAAATACCTACTGCCAGACCTCTAGACTCGGGTGCACTTTGGAAGAGATGGAGACTTACTGATCCTCCGTTGAATCCCAATCTACTCGACTAGGCAAACTCATCGAACTAATTAACTGCATCTGCAGGCATGAAATCTAGCACCCCAGTAATGAGATATCAGTACAAAGAAATGTATCAAGTATGTAAGGCAGAAAAAAAATCTTAATACATATAAACTCTAAAGTTAAAGAATATGAGTAAACATGCTGGAAGTCTCTACTAAAGAGTAAGGAGGGGAGTGGACATACCACCAACTCTAGATCGGCTTACCTAATCTCTGTCGCTGGGACCGCTTGGACCCTCTGTTTACCTATACAATCTATTCTGTCTCGGCTCTATATACTATTCTCACCATATCTGATTTCCGATATTTATTACTTTACTATCTAGCATACAATCTGAACACAATATTTCGGCCTTGAAAGGGATTTAGAGTGTAAGTGCATGGCTCCGAAGGCAAGTGTATTCGAATGTCCTGAAGGCAATCTATATTTGTATATCCCTAAAGGCAAGCGTACGTCTGTATAGGCCCGAAGGCAATACACATATATGTAGAGCCCCGAAGACAATCTATATCATATCCCCAAAGGTAGTGTCAATAGCCCCGAAGGCAAGTTCATACATACACAACAAGGAATCATCTGTAAACTAAGTACCTACGTACATAATTCATAGCTCGTCTAGCGCTTTCTATAACCCACGGTTCGTACTTACTATCTTGCGAGCTACTCTGCTATCTTTAGAGAGTCTTGTAATATCTTATCTTTCATCTAACTATCTTGTTGTACTACTCGATTTATTTCTTTTATTACTCGTATATCTCTACCTTTCTTAAGTCTGAGAGGTACCTTATATACTTGTGTTCTATATCCTTTTAAGTGACTCATTCTGTCATACTTCGTACCCTATTTCTCTTGTCCTTAGGGAGTCTCTTACTCCTCTTCAAATATACGTACACGCTCATCTTTCTAGGTTGTTACGATCTCATCTTCTAGCTAGTATAACCTCATCCTCTTTTTACTTATGTTCTATTACCGACTCATTGGCTTGTTTCTTCAGAACTCTTAGCTTACATGTAGATAGCTTATGAATATCTTGGAGGAACCACTAGCTCTTTCTTCTTGGGACTTACACGGTAACTCTATGCAAGTCAATTCCTTTAACTCTTAGATGGTCTCAATCTGTCACTAAGAAACATAGGGGTGAACTAGCCCCCTTCGACTTCTAATAAAAAGGATATATATACGGATTCATGCTGGAAATAAATAAAAAAGGACAACACTTACATACCTTGAAAAAAGAGCCTTTGATGACAACGCTGCAATCCGCATCCTCATCATCCATCTACACCAACAAACAACACTCATGACAACAAGGAGGGAGGTACCACAAGCTATCGAGTGACGTGCTCACTTTATGGCAAATCGGACAACATCTCCCCCGTACTCTTACCTTCTTCATATCAAGAACAACCTCCACAATAACAACAACAATAAAGATAACTTAGGCTTTATAATTTCCAGTCATCCAATATCAAGGAATTACTCTCAAACAACTTATAGTTTCATTGACATAGAACTCAACTTCCACATACTTCCTAGTACCTTTTCACTTTAGCTTTAATGAAATTCTTAATCTTCAATACCAATACTTATACAAGCACCGCAACATCATAAATATCATATCTAAGATAGTTTCCATAAGTTCTAACTACTACAAGGTATTCTTATTGCTTCAAAACAACCTAACAATAAGACAACTTCGCCTCTTCTTTCTTCAAGCTCTAGCTCATGATTCTTTATCCAAACAACTCATCCAACACAAGATTAATATTAAACACAACCAATAGGGTGTTATACATACCTTATCTAGCAGGTTTGACTTGAACTCCAAGCTCAACCTAGTTCATAACAATCCTTAACTTCATATGAACATCACACAAGCTTCTTCTTGTGATTTCCAACCTCTTCATGCTAAACTTGGATTGATTTACTTTGTAATGAATCATGAATCATCAAAATATGTTGGGGGACTTTTAAGGGAGTGAACAGACTTATCTTGGTCGAAAATAATGAGAAATGAGGCTTCCATCGCTTAAATAGGCAAAGAAAGTCGTCCACCGCTTGAGAAATGCGGCCCTTACATCGCATATGTCATATGCGGGCCCATATGCGACCACATCCTTTTCCAAAAAATTCCATAACTTTTGGTTTCTGATATGCGGCCCTATCTGTGAGGCGGATCCCATCCGCCATGCGAAACTGTTCGTGTCTCACTCTTACTTCATCAAACTTCATCGAGGGATGATTTCTTCCATCCCAATGACCTCCATCCTTTTGTACTCCTTCGTAACATCCATCTAAGTCATAAGGGACCCTCAGAAAGGACCTCGAATCACCAGCTCATGATGTCTAACCATGTCCTCATCCGTACACAAAACTCTAGGGTATAACATCCTTCCCCCGTTAGGAACATTCGTCCTCGAATATTGGGCATTACATGCCGAGCTACCTCATAATTGCGACTGTGCTCACACCAAGGTCTCTTACCTATGGTTATCACCCACACACGACTATCACTTCTAGCTTGATGCTTAATCCCTTTCTAATTCAAGCCTAGGTAATTTATTCTAATTTCGCTTAATACTTATAAGACGGGCCCTCTCTTGGCCCTTAATGTGAAGTCTCATATGAAAGTCATCATCTACCCATTACTATCCTGATCCTATCCTTCGTGTATGTCCTTCATCCGTGACTTACCGTAATTGACTCCTCTGGTTGTATTCTCGTGTCTTTTAAAATCTTCTACTATGATGGATACCTTGTACTCTCTTTGCCTTACTCCTTTCATTTATCAGAGCTCCTACTTTTGTCTTCTGATATTCTCACAACCCAACATCGTCCAAAAGTCTCTCTACTAATGTTTTGATCGGCTTCTGCCTTGGCTCTCTGGTTGGCGATACTCGTTTGGTCTACAAACATCTCTTCACAATACTTATCGAATAGGAGTTCGACATTAACTCCATATGAATCATCTCTATTGGTCAGAAAGAAGGGTAACCAATCCTAAATGTCTTGTAGCCTCATGTTTATAAATATGGTGCACAATATATCAAGAAATATGACTTTACTAAACATAACTTTGTAGACTCCTTAGGACTGAACTGTTCTGATACCACTTTGTCACACCTCAACCTAGGTGAGGTGTGGCTAGAACCTTGTGTCGTAAAGGCTCGAGAGAACCATTGTAAGTCATAGTTGTTGAGCATAACTAAGGTATAAATAGGCCGAGTGGACCGAATTTATCTTTACTATACACTACTGTGGTATAAGAAAGCCTCTATAAATACTAATGATGGGAAAACTCAAGAAAATATAAAATGAGGGCCGGCAAGGCCACTGATATAATGAACCTACATGTCTACAAAGCCTCTAAAGATAATTGACATCAAAAGTGGTCCAGACAGGGCCCAGACCTACCTATAGTCTATACAGAATACCTGCTACCTGACCTCTAGACTCGGCTGCACCCTGGAAGAGATGGAGTCTTACCGATCCTCTGCTGAATCCCAATCTACTCCACTGGGCGAACTCATCGAACTAATTAGCTACATCTGCAAGCATGAAATACAACGACCTAGCAATGTGATGTTAGTACAAAGATATGTACCAAGTATGTAGGACAAAAAATAATCTGAATATATGTAAACTCTGAAGCTAAAGAATACGAGTAAACATATTGGAAGTCTCTACTGAAGAGTAAGGACGGGAGTAGACTTACAACCAACTCTATATCGACTTACCTGATCTCTGTCACTGGGACTGCTTGGCCCCTCTGTTTACCAATACAATCTATTCTATCTCGACTCTATATACTATCCTTACCATCTCTAGTTTCTGATATTTATTATGTTACTATTTTGCATATAATCTGAACATAATATTCCGGCCTCGCAAGGGATCCGATGTGTAAGTGCATGGCCCTAAAGGCAAGTGTATTCAAATGGTCCCGAAGGAAATCTATATATGTATAGCCCCGAAGGAAAGTATGCGTCTTTATAGCTCCGAAGGCAATCTATATATGTATAGCCCTGAAGGAAATGCACATATCTGTATAGCCCCGAAGGAAATATATAGCATAGTCCTGAATGTTGTGTCAATAGCCTCGAAGGAAACATCATAGCCCCGAAGGAAAGTGCATACATACACAACAAGTAATCATCTGTAAACTAAGTACCTACATACATACTTCATAGCTCGTCTAGCACTTTCTGTAACCCACAGTTCGTACTTACAATATTGCGAGCTACTCTGCTATCTTTAGGAAGTCTTGCACTATCCTATTTTTCGTCCGACTATCTTGTTATACTACTCGATTCATTTCTTTTATAACTCGCATATCTCTACATTTCTTAAGTCTGAGAGGTACCTTATATACTTATGTTCTATATCCTTTTAAGTGACTCATTTTGTCGTACTTCATACCCTATTTATCTTGGCCTTAGGGAGTCTCTTACTCCTTCTCGAATTTACATACACGCTCATCTTTCTAGGCTGTTATGATCTCATCTTCTAGATAGTATAACCTCATTCGCATTTTACTTATGTTCTACTACTGACTCCTTAGCTCGTTTCTTCGGATCTCTCTTTATTCGGAACTCATAGCTTACATGTAGATAACTTACGAATATCTTGGAGGCACTACTAACTCTGCTTCTTGGGACTTACATGGGAACTCTATGCAAGTCAATTCCTAAACTCTTAAACTATCTCAATCTGTTACTAATAAATATAGGGGAAAACTAGACCCCTTAGACTTCTAGTAAAAATGATATATCTACGGATTCATGCCGAAAATAAAGAAAGAAGGATATACCTTACATACCTTGAAAGAGAGCCTTCGACAACAACGCTGCAATCCGCCTCTACATCATCCATGTAAAATAACAAACAACACTCATGTCAACAAGGACGGACATAACACTAGCTATCGAGCGATAAACTCACTTTATGGTAAATCAGACAACTTCTCCTCAGTACTCTTACCTTCTCCATATCAAGAACAACCTCCACAATAACAACAAAGAAAACTTAGGCTTTACAATTTCCATCAATCCAATATCAAGGAATCACTCTCAAACAACTTATACTTTCATTAACATGGAACTCAACTTCCATTAACATGGAACTCAACTTCCATATACTTCCTAGTACCTTTTCTCTTTAGCTTTAATGAAATTCTTAATCTTCAACACCAATACTTAGAAAAGCACCAAAACATTATAAACATCATATCTAAGCTAGTTTCCATAAGTTATAACTACTACAAGGTATTATTGTTACTTCAAAACAACCTAACAACAAGACAACTTCATCTCTTCTTTCTTCAAGCTCTAGCTCATGATTCTTTATCCAAACAACTCATCGAACAAAAGATTAATATTGAAAACAACCAAGAGGGTGTTATTCATACCTTATCCAGCAGGTCTGACTTGAATAGCTCACAACAATCCTTAACTTCATATGAACATCACACAAACTTCTTCTTGTGATTTCCAACATTTTCATACTAAACTTGGATTGATTTACTTTGGAATGAATCTTGGATCTTCAAAATATGTTGGGGGGATCTATTAGGGAGTGAAGGGACTTATCTTGGTCGAAAGTAATGAGAAATGAAGCTTTCACCGCTTAAATAGGCAAAGAAGGTCGGCCACCACCTTAAAAAATACAGACCCTTCTACGTCGCATATGGCCATTTACGGGCCCATATGCGACTGCATCCTCTTCCAAAAAATTCCTCAACTTTTGGCTTATGATATGCATCCCCATCTGCGAGGCGGATCCCATCCGTGATGCTAAACGCTTAACGTATCACTCTTACTTTGTTAAACTTCGTCGAGGGATGGTTTCTTCAATCCCAATGACTTCCAACCTTCTGTACTCCTTTGTAACATCCATATAAGTCACAAGGGATCCTTGGAAAGGACCTCGAATCACCGACTCACTCCGTCTAACCATGACCTCATCCACATACCAAACTCCAGGGTGTTACACACAAGTGGTTCTTTCCTGAATTCTTGACTAGAAAGGTAGATTCCAAACTAAATTGTTATTTGCCAAGTATTCAACTGGAAAGTTAGATGTACCATATGTTCCTCGCCAATGACCGACATCACTTACATCATGGTAAGATACCGAGACTGTTGGCACTCCTTTATGAACCTAAATTTTTTTTAAAAATAAAAAGTAAAATGGCGATGGAGCTCACAATAGTAACTGCAGTAAGCTGGTTGATTCTACTCGGCGATTGCCTGGTCGGCCTCAATAACATTAAGCTTCAACTCATCAATATGCCTTAGCGTTAACGTTAGATGCTTCATCATGTATTGTACTTTAAGTTGGCCGGTAAACATTGTGCCATGTGTCACAAGTCATCATGGTGAACACTGATGCTAATGGTATGAAACATCAAGTTGTTGCGGTAATCAACTATTGATCCTATGCATGAAAAGAAATTGCAAAAATGCATTTTTTTTCTATTGTGAAGGAGGAAAGTTTTGTTTTTTCGTAGGGTTTAATTGTTCATAATTGTTGCTACTTCCCTTTTATAAAAGCTTAAAGGTGGTGTGCTGGTACCAAGCAGTCAAAATAATTTGACTCTCGATGGGATTTTAAATGACTGCACACAGTACATGATCTTCACAATTCAATTTCCAAGAGAATTATTTAAAAAAATTTAGCTAAAATCTCCATAATAGGCAAGGGTCCAAACTTCGGATCTCATGTGTTATTTTCACGACCAAAATAATGGGCGTCATGGTGGCACCTATAGTAACTACTAAAAATCAGGATTTAGCGATGGACAAATTTCATAGCTAAACAACTAAATCCATTGCTAATCATATATAGCGATGGATTAGCGACCGATTATCGTAAAATTATTTTAGCTACGAGCAATATAGCGACGAAGTTCGTAGCTAATTCCAGTTTTTAGTAGTTATATTTATCTCCCGGTCGGCGAACCATCCCAAAACCTTTAACACAAATTTAAACAATGTAGAAGTAAATAAATCAATTACAAAGATATACAACAATTCTAATTGAGTCAATAATTGTCAACCCTTACAAACACTTTCCAAAACCTGCTGTGGTTCGTACAAGGACTTCTAAGATACAATATACAAGAAAGTAAAATGACACCACCCTTAGTAAATTGGGACAGTCTGACTAGGATGAAGACCAAGGCCACCGATAAGATGAGTGGCTTGCCAAAACCTCCATGTGCACCAAAGCTACAACCTGAATAAACCGTATACCTGCATCCACTTAAAAGACACATCAAGCATAGCATGAGTATACAACGTACCCCCATAGACATCATAGGCCGAAAATGACAGAAAATACGTAACTGACATAATACCAAGTTGACTCTCACATCATCCTACTCTACATAGTTCAGTAATCACTTAAGACACCTTATTCACATAAAGGATTAATTTCACATTAAGTTATGGTCCAACTCTTGCTAACACATAAGAATCATAGAAGTAATTCCCATTAGTCATTAATCAAAACCTAAATTATACTCATTTTGTCCCCACATACTCTAATAGCCAACAAATAAGGACATGTTCACACTTAGAACACATAGTCACATAATGACCCTTTTTGCGAAACAATGAATTGACTTACCATAGCATTATTGACCCAATATTATCCCTAACTCATAGAATTGGTGACTATCTCTACAATAAGAGTATGGGTACATGCCAGTTCACTATACATCCTCATTATATTCAAGTAAGTGATTATGTCATAAATCTTTTATTTAGGATGAAGTTGGACACATATCAATAAAATATATGAGACAGTAACTACAACGTCAATACATCAACCCATCAGTCCACTAGACACCCTACCAAATAACAGAATTATTCATAAAACATTACAATTAATCATGCAGTTTACCTTCAATCACATAAATGCTTCAACACATAGACCCCTCAAACCACAACAAGAGTTCATTACTCAACAGCTCTAAATCATAGAAGTTAAAATCAATAGAATCCACTTTGTCAGGGTAAACAATCCAAAACAATACCAGTCTTAAATAATAAGTATGTATGAATGTATGATGTGAATGCAATGCGATGCAAGGTACCTTTCTATTAATCAGGTATACACACATTCAAATTCTATGAATCGTTACCCATGAGGGACCCACACCATCTATATACCGGTCCTAGCCAGCCGGAATTCAACACACGTATCTGACTAGAGCCAATACTAATTTTCCGAGTCATAACAATTTATTCCTCTACAACTAACCGGAATGTTCACTCGATCTGGCTAGCATATCAATCACGGACTCCTTTCGTGCCATATCAATCATCATCTCAGTATTGCCAATATCTCATAGTAATATCATTGTCTTTCTTTCCCCGATCTCATTCGACCAACAAAATTATCATACCACTCCACTTTCCATATCACAAATAATAATGAGTGTATGAATGCAATAGTATCAAGGCAAGTAATCACGATATGTGAGAAGCAATCAAATATTAGAGATGATTATCACATGCTTCAGAATTCCATAACACGTATTTCTAAGTAATCAATCTTTTATAACAGAAGCATATGTGATGAGTAAACAAAACAATATCAATCAATGATGACAAGCCCAAGTAATGGCAACAAGCCCACAAAACAGCAGTCGAAACTAGTCTTAAGGTTGATTCCCCAAATCACCCATCAAGATAGTTCAACACTGGTACCCACCCAAGTGCTCATCATAGCCACTAAGTGGGACCCCCCAAACACGCCTAATACCCCTCAATATTTATAATAGCAACGTACTTATATCAGAGTCTAGAAAGAATAAACCATAGCCTACCTCGGAGCCGAGTTGGTGCCACGAACACTATTCCTTAGCCAAGGCCTTTCCCTTAAGAAGCGCCTCTAAATAATCGTAGTATGACATATAGATTCTACGTTAATAAAGTAATCTACTGCAAGAATAAAGGCATAACCCTTAAAACCAATCACAATTCCAAACCCCCAAATCAACCCCCGGCCCACGAAGGTAAAAATCGGGACTTTATTATAAATATTGAGAATACTCTATAGAGTCAAAACCTTAAGTTAGTTTGAATAATATTCATGTAGAGGCTTCTAATTGTTTGAACTAGAAAAGCCCCCAATTTAGGCCCTAGATTCTTCCCTAATTTAAAAAGGAATTCAATCACCAAATTAAGCATTACAATACTTCCTACCATTGACCAACTCTTATTTACAATACCAAAGCATATTAAATCATACATAGCCTCCGATCCATGGTTTAATCTAGGGGTGGGAAATAGGACAGGTCCGGGGCGGGGCGGGGCGGGCATGGCGGGATCGGTATCCGGCGGGACTTGCGGGTTCTGTCGATGTCCCGTCCCAGCTCCGGTCCCATCGGAAAAGGGTACCGGTATTATCGGGGCGGCGCGGGGAGGGGTCGGGATCGGGTTTTTGTATTTTTTTTGCACTTAATTTAAAAAATAACATATATATAAACAACTCAATAATTGAACAAGATAGTGTAATAAAAACACCCAAGACTATTTTTGTGCCTCTTATATTATTTAATAGAAATATAATTTTTTTGTAATAGGAATACAATTGTCAAAATTGCAACTTTGTGGTGTTGTTCAAAAGTTACAAATGACATAATAAAACAAAAATTGTAATTGCAGAAATTACATTTAAAAAAAAACCTTTTCTAGTTTCTTTATAATTTCATGTGGTTCTTCGGTTGGAATTGGTATTTGTTGGTCAAATTGCTCCACGTCACTTCCACCACCTTCGAATAAGATGTCGTTGTAGTTTTCATCTTCTTCTTCTTCGTTGTTCTCCAGTTGACTGCACCTTCTCCGCTCCGCTCGTATCCAATCTCTAAATAATATTCCAATCTCTAAGCTGTCTCCCGCTAATGAGTGTCTGTGCTCTCCTATTTGAAATCTGCTAGAAGAAAAAGCGCTTTCAGACGCTGTTGATAACGCTTGAATGTTAAAAATATCTCGGTCCATCATTGAAAGTGTCGGAAAGGGATTCTCATTCTCCCTCCGGTATTTCAGCAAGTCATCACGTCCTTCTTCATTGATCAATGCTTGGTACTGTACAACACCCTGCAAAACAAAAACATCAAACTCGCTAACTTGGTTAGTAGTGTTACCACCGCACATTCAATTTCTAAGGCTTTCAATACTAGCCGCAGAAACAACATGTGTTTTATAAGGTTGTGTTGAAGAAAAAGAAGATGGTATAAAAGCCAGTTGGTTGCTAGCACTAACTTGTTGGTAATATCTATATACTTTTTTGCATTCATCTTGTATGCTAGACAACACTTCTTCTTTAGTTTGTTCAATATGTGGTGGGTCATTTGGATTTTTAGGAGTTGGAGGTGGTAGTATTTATATACAATCATAAATAGTTTCAATAAGTGTTTCACAACCGTCTACTTTAATAGTCAGATTTAATACAACACCAATAATATAAATAGTGGGAATAGGAATAAAATATTTTTTAAATTTGATAAACATTTTTAATAGGTGCCTTATATGCTGGTTTTTCCATATATTCACAAAGTAATAATAATATTAGACCTATATAAAACAACATAATAGAAATTGTAGGATAATATATACCAGAAAATTCTTTTGTTGCTTGAAAAAATTTCTCTAGAAATACAATAAGTTCTGAAATTTTTTCCCAATCGCTATCTACAGCAATATCATTTGAATTTCGATTATGGGCGTTAAAAAATAAAGTTATAGGTCTTCTATAGTCATAAGCAACAAGTAGTTGCTCGTATAAAGAATTTCACCTAGTGGCTACTTCTTCGGAATTTTTCTATAAGGTAGTTGGCAATCGTGACAAGTTTTTTTATAATTTTTTTGTTGTTGTATTCTATTACTTTTAAAAATAAAGTTTATAGCAAATTGTATTTTATCAAGAATGTCTGCAAAAATGTTAGACCATCATTTACAACTAAGTTATATATATGGAACACACATTTTATATGAAAATGATTTGGAAAATATGGAGTTAAAAGATCTTTTAAAAGTCCAATAGCATAATTATTAGAGGATGCATTATCTAATGTAATAGACATAATTTTATCAGTTATGTCATAATAATCGCAAACTGAAAAAATATTTTCTGAAATAAAAGTACCAGTGTGCCTATCATCTATATATCTATATGCTAAATACGTTTTTGCATAGACTATTTATAATCTATCCAATGACATGTTACCGTTAAATAATCATGGCCGTTAGTACTACGGCCTATATCAGACGTGATAGATACTTTACCAGGAAAATGATATAAGGAATAACGTAAATACTGTTGATGTTCATGTGCGAATTTAAATACATCTCTCCTAACAATTGATCTAGGAAAACCGTTAAAAGTAGGATTATACATGTCTCTAATATAATGAATAAAACCAGGAGAGGAAGGAAATGAAAAAGGCAAACCCTCCACAACAACTAATTTTGCTATTGCTTCCATATCTCTATGTTTATCCTATTCAGGGCCTACAACTCCCACCGTCATAGGGCTAATTTGACCTTGTACTTGGTCCGGGACATTAAGTGAACCTTGTCCCGATGGAGAGGACATTTGTGCACTCGGTTTTTAAGCTAGGTATTGGGCATACCTAGCTGGGTGAAACCTTTGTACGTGTCTCATTAAACCCCCTGTCCTACCCTGACCTTTTCCCATTTTAAATTTAAAAATATTTTTACAAATTTGACATCTAACTATTTGATGCTCTACGTCCCTATCAAAAAAATTCCATGCATCTGATTTTAATTTTTGTTGTGGTGGACCTCATCTCATACTAGGGGGAATATGAGGCGTTTCAGTTGGAGGTGCACTAGTGGGTGTGTCATCTAGATTAGTCGGTGTGTCATCTAGATCAAGTGGTGTGTCAGCTAGATTATCTTCTAAATTAAAGTCTTGTTGAGTTTCAGAAAATAGCTCCTCGTCTAAATCTAATGGTATTGCAGAAAAATGTTCAGTATCAACAAAATCATCCTGTCTAGGAATAGGATGTTGTCTAGGAATAGGATGACTAGAAGAAGTACCCCTTCCCTTGTTACCCCTACTAGAGGAAGCCTTACCCTTACCCTTAAACATACATTTAAGTCCTTCCATGTTAATTATGCTAATAAATAGTTAAAGATAATGAAATTAAGTGCGCTAATTAAAATAAAGAAACAATAATAATTTAATGAAGAAACGAATGTACCAAACGCCGATGTCTAGTTGCCAACTTCACTCCCAAATGAATAAATAAAATTGAATATTTAGTACACAATGTAGACTTGTAAAGAGATTAGAGAGATTGTAGGATGATTTGTGAGAAATATGAAGCGAAAATGAGGTATTTATAGTTGGGAAATTGGGTTAAAGTGTAAATATAATATCTTAGGGGTTAAAAATAAATATTAATGGGGTAGGGGGTTGGGGGAGGGGGAGGCAAAAAATGTATGTTGCACAACGACCAAAATATAACATGGTCGTTGTGCAAGGGGGGGTTATCGAGTGGGACATGCGGCCGGACCGAGGTTGGCAGTATTGTAGCAGGCCGAGCCCCTGCGGGACTAGCCGAGGTCCAGTCCCAGTTCGAGTCCCATTACCGAATTTATTTTTTTTAATAGTAGGGTAGGGCGGGGTCGGGTCTGGACCGGGCCGACCCGCCCCGTTGGCCAACCCTATTTTAATCCTCTTATGAACTCTAGGTTATTTTTACCCCAAACAAGGTTGTAAGCCTAAATTCTAGCATATATTCATGATAAAGGGATTGAAATCTTACCCCAAGAGGAACAATGATGAAAACCTTCAATATTCACCTCCCCACCGAGCTTAGGTCTCCAACTTTAGAAATGAGAAAAGTGATTTCGAAATAGGCATTAAATTCTAGGTCTGGAACCAGAATCGACATCGCCTAGGCAGATCTCTTCAACGGAAAATAGGTCGTCGAGGCGGAACAACTTAATGTACTTCAAGGGCACTGAAGTAGAAAAAATAACATCAGAGGTGAGTCGCCACTGCGCAATCAAGTCCACAGTAGCGGACCTATCCAATCCCATAATGGCCTGCATCTGCGAGCCAACCTCCGCAAAAGTGTCTAAGGACCCGGTTGGTGCAGCACACTAGAAATCAGCAATAGGAAAACATAACAAATTCTCTATCAAACATCTGAAACATTTCCAAGAGCCCTCAGATACAAACCAAACATGCTATCCCAGGATAAATAATTCTATGAACTCGCTCGTGTACTAGGAATTCTCATACGACCGAGCTAAGACTCGCTTTTCTATGAAAACACCCAAATTACTCGAGTTTCACAATTTTACAATAAATGGCACAAAATACATCCAAACACCTCGGGAAGAAAACCAAAGACTAAAATAAGTCACAAATAACGCTCTGGACCTACCGACCATGACGAAACTAAAAAATGAACCTATACACTCAAAGATCAACTATTGATCAACCCATTTTTAATTATTTAAGTTAAAAGTCACTAATTTACTCAAAACCAACCAAGACTCACCCAAATATCTTGAGAGCTGCTCCACTCATCCATGTAATCCAGATACACTCTAATGATACTAGAGGCACGGTCAATAGGGGAAAAAGAGAAAAAGCCTAAACGACAAAACATATCGTTACATCAGATACTAATTAAACAAACGTTCGTACTTTAATGGAAAAAGGAAAATATGTGTAATATCTTAGGTATCCATACTAGTTCTTGGCTCATTCTAAGGAAATGAATCGAAACTCAAAAGGTCCCACGTTTGGGGAATGTGGTTGAGGGGCCTACATCAAGCAACCATAACCCCGTGACTAAATGAGAATTTGGAAAAACTTCCTTAAAGAAAGTTGTAGTACATTAAAATAAGTTCTCATCCATATAAAGAACAGGCCAAACGAAGGTCAGCAGAAGAGGTTAAGTGCATTACAAAATGCTGAAGGAATCACGCCAAGCCGCACTAGCCACACGTCGCACATGAGGCACATCTGTGTTGGCCATGCATTGCGGGCCTAGAGCAAAAAATCAACGCTCTAGTTTTTAGTTTTCAGAGTGTCGCTTGTTTCATGTGCAATTGGGCCTAACGCACAGATCAGGATTTCAGCCTAAGTTTTTCCATGCTTCATGTTTTAAGTTATATTTAAGCTTGAGATTTATTTCCCTAACTTCCTAATCTCGTTCTATGATGATTGTAGGATTAATTCAAGTCCCTAATTCCTTATTAACATTATTTAACCCTTCAAAATCCCTAGATATTGATTGAGTCTTATCCGTTGGAGAGAAAGCCTTAGTATTCAAATTCAAGCTGTGGGGACATTGTAAAGGTATCATCTTCACCCTCTAACTAATTATTTCATTGGATTAATGATTATAAATCATAGGTTCTTGAGATATTAGTTGATGGGTTTGATAAAAAGAATTATATGGACTATGGTATGGTTATGGATGTTGATTTTGAATTATTGTAATCATATGGGTGATGAAGAATGTTATTAATTATACCCATTCGAGATAGTAGAGTAACCTATAAGAAAGGGGAGGGTCTTTGGGTGCAGAATCATCATTAATAAGGGCTATGAAGCTTTATTCCCACCTAGTGTTTAATAAAATGCCTAAGTGACCAAAATATGAGTAAGAGTGCTAATATTGATTCCCTTTGACATATATTGCTAGATCTTGAAAGAGGCGATGAATGTTATGACACACTCAAGATCAGGGAATTAAGGTATTTGAGGCTATCTCTCTATTTTTGAGAATGTTGATGATTCTCCCTACGCCACATTTTTATTGACTATTACGAATTGCCTCAAAACATAGTTATGACTTAGTTCCGTGAATAGTTGCAAAATTTCTATTCTCTAGATGTCTTAGTTTCATAATGCATTCATGATCTTCATTTCGAACATTGTGAACTCAGAACATAGTCACTATAGTTTTTAATGAACATATGTGATTGCCCAAGGGCACAGTCTCATGTATACGTATACTTGGACCAGGCCATTGACTAACATATTTACTTGGCCAAGGTCATAGTTTGTGTATTTATTATTGTGCCAAGGCCCCACGTAACAATATATACGTATAAATACAGTTAAAAAGGTGTTTCAGATGCAGAATAGGAAGTATTCATAACTTCACTTCTATTGTTCATTACAGTTATCAGTTTAAGTTTCAGTATTTATCACATATTTATTTCTTTGGGCTGCCCTTTCCCGAGCATCCCGCTTGTAGTTCCTTATTGCAATTGCTTTACATACTAGTGCAATTCAAATGTACTAACTTTTCTTTCTCGGGGCCTGTATCTCCTGATGCAGGTAACGATTTACAGGGCAACGCATTGACATGCTAGGATATCTGGTATCAGCTGAGTTGGTGAGCCCAGTCTTTCGGGGACTTATCATTTATTTCAAAGTATTTATAGTTTATTACAGATAGTCAGGTACGTTGGGGGTCTTGTCCCAGCAAATAGTTAGCATTTCAGTACTCGTTAGAGGCTTTATAGACTAGAGTAGTAGTTAGACAGAGTCTATTAGATTTTCATATTTGTCGTATTGCCACTTTTACTATATTCTGACTTATTCATAATTTTTTGTACTTAATGATTATTCAGTTAGACTTTCAGTAGATCAACATGTCTTAGTTTTATTCCCACATTCAATATTGATATCACATGTTGATTCATCTAGACAGTTGGTTTGCTCGGTCATATTTAGTCAGGCACCGGGTGTTGTGTTATGTCCATGCCATGGATTGGGGCTTTACAAAGCTTGGTATCAGAGCGCTAGGTTAAATTATCCTAGGGAGTCTATGAAGTTGTGTCCAGTGAGGTCTCTTTTATGTGTATGTATAAACAGTTGACCACCAAGATATTCAAGATTGTTTCTCTTCTTTCATATTTTTGATTGTGGAGTTAGAGCAGTACATTCAGGAACTCTTCTAACTCGTGTGAATTACGTATTTCAAAAGTTGCCTACGAAGGAAAAGTACACAAATAGGACTTCAACTACTAGCCAGAGGGATACTGATAATGTTGCCTAGAAAGAGGACACTTTGGCTCAAAAAGCTAGCTCGGGTACAGTACCCCCACCTGTTACTAGAGGGCCTCTAGAGGTTTATACTCAACTTCTGCTGCCCAATTCCGCTAACCCGGATGTTATAGGAGATATTTAGCTTCTCACCCAAATTGTTGCAGCATAAGCTCAATATTAGGGAATGGCTACAAATATAGGTGCTAGTGGAGAGTCGTCTAGTTCCAGGATCCAGGAATTTCTATGTATGGAGCCACCGGTTTTCATAGGGTCTAGCAAGATGGAGGATCTGCATAACTTCAGTGAGGTGCTTCAGAAAATTATTCATGTCATACATCCTACTGAGATAGAGACAATAGAGTTGGGAACTTATCAGTTGTAGGATCTTGCTAATATTTGGTATGAGTTATGGGAACAGTCCCTTGGGGAAGATGTACCTCCAGCGACTTGGGATGAATTTGCAGATACATTCCTTGAACACTTCTAGCTACTAGAAGTAAGGGAGAAAAATGCATTCGAATTAGAGAATCTCTATCAAAATGGTAGGAGTGTGCAAGAGTACTACCCCCACTTTGTTTCTTTGGCTAAGTATGATCCTCACATGATTCCAGATATGAGGGAAAGAGTTAAGCATTTTATGTGGGGTCTTGATCCCTATTTGTTCGGTGATTCCAATATTTCTGCTGAAATTAGAGAAATTACCATTACTTAAATGGTTTCTTTTGTATAAGTCAATGAGAGCAGAATGAAGAAGAAGGAAGTACTTCAAAAAGAGAAAGACATGGAATTCAATAAAAGAGCTAAGTCTACAGGTAAGTTCAATCAGAGATAATCTCAAGGAGGTGGAAATATTTGATTCTTCAAAAATAGGTCATCTGGACCTACTCCCTCTACAGCAAGTGCACCACTCCCGATGTCCAAGTTTAATTAGAGGAATCAGAATTTTAGAGCAGCAGGCTCGCAGTCTTAGGCCAGTGTAGGCCACTAAGGTCATACCAACCCTATGTGCAATAAGTATGGAAAAAGGCACGCATGAGAGTATTGTTCGAGCATAAATAGTTATTTTGGATGCGGTCAACAGGGTCATTATCTAAGTGATTTTCCATCACTAAGGCAAGGTACGGGTGGTAATGTGGCTTAGTCTATGAATTCAATAGCTCCTCATAATTCTCAAGCCTAAGCAGCGCGTGGTACAGTAAAGTTTGGTAATACGAGCGGAGATCAGAACCGCTTGTATGCACTCACAGGTCATCAGGATATAGAGGTTCATGCAGATATTGTCACAGGTATGCTAACAGTCTTCACCTTTGATGTTTATTCCCTCATGGATCCAGGATCCACCCTATCTTATATAATCCCATTTATTGCTAAGATATTTGGGATAGAATCAGAAAAATTACATGAACCCTTTGAAGTGTCCACTCCAATTGGGAAGTCATTTATATCTAGGTATGTGTATAGGGGTTGCCCAGTTAGGGTCTATCACCATATTATTGTAGCAGATTTAGTAGAGTTAGATATGGTGGAGTTCAATGTAATCATGGGCATAGATTGGTTATCATCATGTTAAACCACAGTAGGATGTAGAACCAAAATAGTGAGTTTTGAATTTCCCGGTGAACTAGTTTTAGAGTGGAACGGATCATAGTAGAGCCTAAGGGTAGGTTTATTTCCTATATTATGGCCAGAAAGATGATATCTAAGGGGTATGTATTACCTAGTTTGAGTTAGGGATGCAGACACTCAGGTCCCGACTCTCCAGTCAGTACCAATTGTTAATGAGTTTCCAGAAGTATTTCTCGAAGATCTTCTCAAAGTTCCTCCCGATAGGGAGATTTACTTTGGAATTGATCTACTTCCCAACATAAAGTTGATATATATTTCACTGTACATAATAGCTTCAGTAGAGTTGAAAGAGATAAGGTTCAGTTGAAAGATCTTCTAGACATGGGATTTATAAGGCCAAGTATTTCACCTTCGGGCGCATCGGTCTTATTTTTCCAAAAGAATGATGGGTCCTTGCATATGTGTACTAATTATCGCCAGCTGAACAAGGATACCATCAAGAACAAATATCCTCTTTCCAGAATTAATGATTTATTCAATCAACTTCAGGGTGCCCAGTGTTATTCCAAGATTAACCTTAGATTAAGGTACCATAAATAAAAAATTAAGGAAGTTAATATTCCTAAAACAACTTTCAGGACTCCCTATGGGCATTTTGAATTTTTGGTGATGTCGTTTGGATTGACAAATGCACTAGCAGCTTTCATGGATATTATGAATGGGTTTTCAAGCGTTATCTTGATTTATTTTTCATTGTGTTTATTGACAATACCCTGATATATTCTCATAGTGAGGCGGATCATGCAGAATATCTCAGGATTGTGTTGCAGACACTTCAGGATCGCAAGCCTTATGGGAAATTTTCAAAGTGTAAATTTTGGATTAAATATGTATATTTTCTAGGCTATGCCATTTCAGGAAAGGGTGTGAAGGTGGATTTCCAGAAAATAGAAGCAGTAAAGAATTGGCCTAGACCCACCTCAGCATCCGACATAAGACATTTATTGGGTCTAGTAGCCTATTATAGGCATTTCATGAAAGGTTTTTTCTCTATCTCAGTTCCGTTGACTAAATTAACTCAGAATAAAGTCAAGTTCCAATGGTTATATGTTTGTGAGAAAATTTTTGAAGAGTTGAAGAAGAGGTTGACTTTTGCTCCAGTTTTGACGCTACCAGAGGGAACCAAGGGGTTTGCTGTTTACTATGACGCTTCAGGAGTTGGTCTTGGGTGCATCTTAATGCAACATGACAAGGTGATAGCTTATGCATCCAAGTAGCTTAAACCTCACGAGAAGAACTATTCGACTCATGATTTGGAGTTAGCAGCATAGGTGTTTGCACTGAAAATTTGGTGTCACTAATTGTATGTGGTTCACGTTGATATTTTCACCGATCATAAGGGCCTTTAGTACATTTTCAAGCAAAGAGAGTTGAATCTTAGGTAGAGGAGATGGCTCAAAATGCTTAATGATTATGATGTAGATATTCTCTATTATCCAGGGAAGGAAAATGTCGTAGTCGATGCTCTTAGTCGGCATTCCATGTAGAGCTTAGCTCACGTTGAGGAACACAGAAGGACCATGGTAAATGAAGTCAATCTTTTAGCTTATCTAGGAGTCCAAGTTTTGGACTCCAAAGATGGTGGTGTTATCGTTAAGAACAAGGCTGAATCCTCCTTAGTAGCCGAAGTGATGGAGAAATATTTTAATGATCCCTACTTGTTACAGCTAAAGGAGGGGATTCAGAAGAATAATATGACGACTTTTGAATAAGGAGGAGATGATGGTACCTTAAGGTACCAAGGAAGATTGTGTATTCCAGATTTAGATGGGTTTAGAGAGAGAGAGTCATGTAAAAAGTCCATAATTCTAGGTATTCTATTCACCCAAGTTCCACAAAAAAGATATATCATGACTTCAAAGAGATTTATTGGTGGAACGACATAAAAAAAATGTTGCAGATTTTGTGGCTAAGTGTTTAAACTGTCAGCAGGTGAAAGTCGAGCACCAGAGGCCTAGTGGTTTGGCTCAGAACATAGACATCCTTGTTTGGAAATACGAGATGATTAATATGGATTTCATAACAGGTTTACATCACTCTTTTCCTATTCATGATTCGATATGGGTGATTGTAGACCGACTCACTAAGTTAGCATATGTTTTTCTCGTGAAAACTACTGACTCACCAAAATACTACGCCAAGTTATATATTCAAGAGATCGTCAGATTACATGGGACCCAAACATCTATCATCTCAGATCATGGTACCCAATTCACAACAAATTTTTAGAGATCATTTCAGAAGAGATTAGGCACAAGGGTGAACCTCAATATAACTTTTTGTCCTCAGACAGATGGCCAGGAAGAGCGCACTATTCAGAACCTTGAGGATATGTTAAGGGCATGTGTCCTTCATTTTAAAGGTAATTGAGATGATCACTTTCCTCTCAAAGAATTTTCCTACAATAACAGTTATCACTCTAACATTAAGATGGCACCATTAGAGGCTCTGCATGGGCGCAGATGTAGATCACTAATTAGATGGTTTAAAGTTGGTGAAGAAGATTTTTTAGGACCATATTTGGTCTACATATGGAGAAAGTCAAGCTGATTCTGGAGAGCCTGAAATGACTCAAAGTCGCCAGAAGTCCTATTCGGATGTATTTCATAGAGATTTGGAATTTCAGGTCGATGATTAGGTGTTCTAGAAAGTTTTGCCCATGAAAGAGTTATGATATTTGGGAAGAATGGGAAAATCAGTCCCCGATACATTGGGCCATATAGGATCCTATGAAGGATCGGACATGTAGCTTATGAGTTAGAGTTACCTCGAGAGTTGGAGGTTGTACACTTAGTGTTTCATGTCTCTATGTTGAAGAAGTTCATGGGTGACCCATCTCTGGTTGTTCCAACAAAAATCATAAGAGTTAAATATAACTTATCTTACGAGGAGATTCTAGTAGCTATTCTTGACCATCAGGTTTGCAAGTGAGAACTAAGGAAATTGCTTCGGTGAAAGTGCTATGGAGAAATAAGAATGTTTAAGAGGCTACATGGAAAGCCGAAGAGGACATGAAGTCCAAGTATCCCTATCTTTTCGAAGAGCAAGCAGAAAATGCCGAAGGTAACTAACTTTTCATTCAGGCCTTATATCATAAACTCTATGTTTTCAATATTCAGTTAGTTCTGTATCTAGTTAGTTCAATTTTCATGCAGTGCAATATTTATTTAGTTCAGTACCTATTTGTTTAAGCATTCATTTAGTTCAATATTCACGTGTTCGCGGCAGTTCGGTGCCCGCATATTTCCATTAGTCACATTTATGATCCGGCGTTAGCCATATAGCTAACCAAAAACATCATTTAAGGATGAATGATCCCTAGGGAAGATAATGTAACGTCTCAGGTCTCCATACTAATTCTTGGATCATTCTAAGAAGATGAATCACAATTGAGAAGGTTCCATATGTTGTGAAAGTGGCTAATGGGCCTACTTCAAGCAACCATAGCCCTGTGATCAAATGATAATTTGGAAATGCATCTGATGTAAATTAAGTCCCATACTCGGCTCCTCAATTCAAGACAAGAAGTATAGCTCTGAGAGTGTCCAAGATTAACCATCGACACTCAGCTAAGGACTTGAAAATGTATGGGGTATGGAATGGTTTAGGAGACAACACTCGATTGTCTCAAAGAGAGGTACTTTATTCAACCTTAAGTGTTGGTATTGGCCTAGACCTTGCTGTTAATTGTTGTCTTTAAATTCATAGGTTAAGTATTAGTTACTTAGGACATATTAAAGGGATGTAATAACCCTTAGAGACTCACTAGGAAACATTCAATGAGGAAAAAATGACTAAGCCGAGAGAAGCCTCATCACATAGTGACATGGCCAAACGTGTACATGGAATCAAATGAGTGAATGTGTCGTCTAGAAGTTGAGGTCTTCCAATTGGATAAACCGTGTATGTATTTCATCAATTGAGAACATCAAGATGCAGCCAAAAGGTTGAACGATTGACTCTTTTCACAATTGACCAAAGGGCTTGCATCTCAACACACTCGAAGGAGCACATTCAAGTGATAACTAACCGTCTATGGAAGCCATCAAAGAAGGTTCTAAAACATTGTATTTGGATGTGAAGCTCCCCTCGGCCGAGGACCCCTCCCCTCCCCCTTTCCCACCTACTCGACTAAGTCTTAGTTTGTGTCTTTATGTTTTCCTTCTAGAAGGGTCCTTGATTAATTATAGAAGGAGCCCCTAGGATATTGTATGAGGAAATTGTTGTTCATATAAAACTTGTGTGTTTACTCATTTTTCTAAGTCTTTCAATCCGGGATTGTAAGTTCTTAGTTGATCTTCCGGGAGGGTCGCTTGGTTCTCCCGGAGAACCACCTATCTTTTATAAGGTTTCGGTCACCCTTGCTTGGTTAGTGTTGAGCCTCATGGTCAGCAAACCTCAATCTAGTCCTTGTGAAATTGACCATGACATCCTTGGAGACCACATGAGCAATTAAATCCTCGTGTTACCATCCAAGAACCACATATCAACCAAATTTAGACTTGGTTTGTGTCTCGGATTGTTTCCAATAATCTGTATACATTTCTTGTTCCAATTACTTTTTTCTCCACTCTACTATGTCCCACCATACCTCATCACCATCCTCTCAAAAGACCTCCATCCGAATCTAACCATAACCCCACGCATATGCCACCAAACATATCAACGCCTTATCCAAACTCCCTTCTCGCATATCCTCACTTTCTTGGTCAACTTTCGAGCCTTTACCATCACTAAAACACCAGAGCCCCACCACCACAGTATCCCTCACATCACCCGCAACCACCACCCAAAGCTCCTTATCCCGACTCCTTCTATATCTACCCAAAACCGTCGCAAAATACCCCACATCTCGACTTACCAAAAACCCGAGAAACCCCACATTCCTTGCGTATTTTTGGGTCAACTCAAAACTCCCCAAGAACCGAACCACTTACCAACTCAAAGACATATGTACTTACCTCAGAATCCTTAATGAAAGTTCTAGTATGTTGAAATACCTTTACATCCATATAAAGACCAGGCCAAAAAAAGGTTTATACAAGACGTTTTGTGTGTTACAAAAACACTGAAGGAACCAGGACAACCTGCGTTAGCCATGCGTTGTGCATGGGGAATGTTCGTATTTTCCATACGTCGCTGGCCCAGAGTGGAAAATCAATGCTCTGGTTTTTAGTTTGCAAAGCGTCGCACGCTGCATGTGCGACCGGGCCCAACGTACGGTTCGGGATTTCAACCTAATTGTTTTGATGCTTCACATTTTAAGTCATATTTAAGCTTGAGATTTATTTTCCTAACTTCCTAAAGCTCGTAAATTACCTTAGAGGCAGTAAGAATAATTCCCTAGCCTCAAGAACCCTCCAAGGAATGTTCTATGATGATTTTGGGATGAATTCAAGTCCCTAATTCCTTATTAACATGGTTTAACCTTTCAAAATCCCTAGATATTGATTGAGTCTTATCCGTTGGAGAGAAAGCCCTAGTATTCGAATTCAGGCAGTGGGGACATCGAAAAGGTATCATCTTCACCCTCTAACTAACTATTTTATTAGATTAATGATTATAAATCATAGGTTCTTGAGATATTAGTTGATGTTGATTTAGAATTATTGTAATCATATGGGTGATGAAGAATGTTGTTAATTATACCCATTGGAGATAGTAGAGTCACCTAGAAGAAATGGGGAGGGTCTTTGGGTGCAGAATCACCATTAATAAGGGCTATGAAGTTTTATGCCCACCTAGTGTTTGATAAAATGCCTAAGTGACCAAAATATGAGCAAGAGTGCTAATATTGATTCCCTTTGACCTATATTGCTAGATCTTGAAAGAGGCGATGAATGTTATGACACACTCAAGATCAGGGAATTAAGGTATTTGAGGCTAACTCTCTATTTTTGGGAATGTTGATGATTCTCCCTACGCCACCTTTTTATTGACTATTACAAATTGCCTCAAAACATAGTTATGACTTAGTTCCGTGAATAGTTGTAAAACTTCTATTCTCTAGATGTCTTAGTTTCATAATGCGTTCATGATCTTCATTTCAAACATTGTAAACTTAGAACATAATCACTATAGACTCGTGTTTGATACTAATGGGTCTCAATATAGAAACGTAGCAGGTCTAGAACAGTTAAGGCTTCAAGTCTCATAATCATTTCATGAATACACGTGTCAGTTCAGTGATATTCATTATTCCAGTAATCTCAGTCCCTTAATAATACTTAATGAATATTGAACATATGTGATTGCCCAAGGGAACAGTCTCATGTATACGTATACTTGGCCAAGGCCATTGACTGACGTACTTACTTGGCCAAGGCCATAGTTTTTGTAGTTATTATTGGGCCAAGTCCCCACGTAACAATATATACATATAAATATAGTTAAACAGGTGTATCGGATGTAGAATAGGAAGTACTTATAACTTCACTTCTCTTGTTCATTACAGTTATCAGTTTAAGTTTCAGTATTTATCACTTATTTATTTATTTGGGCTGCCCTTTCCCGAGCATCCCGCTTATAGTTCCTTCTTGCAGTTTCTTTATATACTAGTGAAATTTAAATGTACTAACTTTTCTTTCCTCGGGGCCTGCATCTCCTGATGCAAGTAACGATTTACAGGATGACGCATCGACACGCTAGGATCTCTGGTATCAGCTGAGTTGGTGAGCCCCATTCTTTCGGGGCCTTATTCTTTATTTTGCAGTATTTATAGTTTATTACAGACTGTCAGGTACGTCGGGCTCCTTGTCTCGTCAAATAGTTAGCATTTCAGTACTCTTTAGAGGCTTCATAGACTAGAGTAGTAGTTAGACAAAGTCCATCAGAATTTCATATTTGTCATGTTCGCACTTTTACTATGTTCTGATTTATTCAGTATCTTTTGTACTTAATGATTATTCAGTTAGACTTTCAGTAGATCAGCATGTGTTAATTTTATTTCCATGTTCAGTATGTTTTGATATCACAAGTTTATTCAGCCAGCCAGTTGGTTCACTCGGTCACATATAGTCTGGCACCGGGTGTCGTGTTATGTCTTTGACATGGTTTAGGGCATTACAATATGAAAGCGGACAAGTAACTAAGGATTATCCATTATATCCTCATGAAAGCCTCAACATGCAAGAATTATACATGCAATACCGCTATCAGTCGAAACTACCTTTAACCTCGCTATAAAAACCCAAATTTCTATTCCTTCATAACTGAAATTTCTTTCACAATTGATTCTCGAATATAAGAATTGACTCAGATCAAATTCAGTGATTTTATTATAACCATACCTCTATATACACCCGATTGATTCCACAAATACCACATTAATCTCCACAATTATTTAGTCGTAGCCACAACCATATTCCAACCTGTACCCATATACAACCTGATTCTACTAACCTGATTTCACAACTATCAAGTCGTCCTTCATACCAAGATTCCTTAGAAATATTAGTAACACGCCGCACACCCAAATCATGACTTCCGCTTTGCTAGAAAAGAAACCTTGCTTATCTAGGAGAACTTTAAGCAATTCAATATCAAAATTGATCTTACTCACAACTAATTATGTTATTTCAAATCTTGTTAGTTCCGTAATCCAGAGTTGAAACTTTCTAGTCAAAACCCATCGCCCAATCTGCTTATGTCTTCAAATCGCCACACTACATGCACACCTACTGATTGCCTTACCTGCCCAATCCATAGAGAATCCACTAACCACTATAGAAACCCTTCATAGTCAATTGTACCTCCTTAATACCCTGCCAAGTACCAGCATAACCTATTAGAACTACTCGAATAGTTGTTGTTTTGTAAAATATCATCAATCATACTTACAAACTTCGATGAGGCCCAGCCACGTTGCCATACTGCAATTTTGAACTAAAACTATCAATTCCAAATGTTGAATTATATCCAAGTCGTTGACTTAGTATCGAAGACTATACCTTATGATTGGAATCTTCATACTTCTCAACTTTCACTCGATACGAAACTCTGATAAAACCCCTGAACTCTAAATACATCAAATCTTCCTTGTACTTTCTCTTAACTAGCCAACAACTCTGGACACCTCATCAAACCTCTATTTGTAATATCTCGCTTTGCCTTAACCATGAAAAATGTATTGAATCTTGCAATTTACCAGCCTTACCAATTTCTGACGTATCAACCTTACATGGTGCATTTTCTCTTATGTCTTTAGTATTGAACTACCCATTCATGTTATTAGTCAACAATTCTTCACATAACCTACCACCACAATCACAAGCTCTCCTCGAAAATATAAACTTAACCTTCAATTTAAGAGATTCTCAAGATTCCCTCTTATCAATCCACTCTAGACCATTCATTCAAGAATGTCGCGTAATTACCTATCTTGATACAACGTCAATTACCAATCCAAAACCCAATGAAACATTCATCACAACAGTTAGTCAATTACCATAGACCTACTCCTCCGAGCGTATCAAACAATTTTACACCATGTGAAACATGCAAAAATAATGCCATCATAATCCACATCTAACCCAAGAAATTCCGTTGCTTTGAATCAAAATCCTCCCCTTTCTCGAAGATGTACCTTACTCACTTCAAACTAGATCAACCATGCATTTATATTAATTATTCAATTTTCCATTTTTTATTTCAATCACATTCACCACCAACGACCGACAATTATTCACACCTATCCCAGATTGTACTGAAATACCATAGGTCTCGCAAAATAACTAAGATGATCTTGGAGATAGTAGGACACTACCCACACAATTGAGAGTTTCCCTCGCCTCACTCAAACTTTAAAAAAAACTGAAAACTCTTCCAAATCTGGCGCATCTCATGCACCATTCTTTATAAAGTTCATCCACTAGGAGGATACCGACTCACTCTGGTTATTCCGATCAAAAATCATTTAGTGCCCAAGCCCAAACCATCACCAAACTAGTCCATAATCCATAGGTTGATCCTTAATTACCGAACATACAGTTATGCTAACATTCTCATATAGTTCGATGAAGTACCCTTGCCAAAATCCTTAACTGAATAATCCCTCTCCCATCTTGGTTTATGAGTTTACTGACCTAATTATCGATATCTGAAAAGCTTTTCACAACTAGAATTAATTCAAACAATCATCAATTTGTTATAAAAAATATTCCCATTGACCAACACCTTATTTGAGGGTTCTTAAATGATGTTTTCTCGTGAAGAACCAACTCTTACCTTATTTTGTTGAACAAGAACACATCCAACCAATCATGCGATTATCCCTGTCCTTCGGTCAATTCTAAAAATCATTATACCAGTAATGGTAGAACTTCTCAAGTATTAACCTTTATATACCATGCCCACAAATCTTATCCAAGAACTAAATGCAGCATCCGGTAATTCCTTAGAATCAAACTCCACCCTTGTCTAGTGCTAGAGTCATTCCTATTCATCAATCATTGACCCCCATTAGTCTACAATGAAATCGAACATACCAACTCTTTCCTGATTCCTTACATCCACTCTACATTACACAATTGTAAAATAACTCATAAATCGACAATTTTATTGTTACAACAATCCTTTTTTTCACTAAACTCGAAACACCAAGTGACTCTACGAACACACCCTCAACTGAAGGATTACGGCTGCCCATTTCCTTAAGCTCCACTCGTCATAAGTAACCTTCCCACCTGACCTAGAACAAATAGTCATACCTTGAAGGAACTCACAAACCACTAGTTCTCACTCCATAACTACATCTCTGCCACGTCGAAGCCCAACTTAACTTTTCATAACACACACGACATCCATCTCATACATCTTGCAACATTATCCTGATGAGCACATCAAATGTCAAATATTTTCCATTCATATAGCAGAGAGTGATCCATCATATTTTTTTCTTGCGGCTCTGTATTATCATTCTCGCTTACCAAGGATATCACTAAACTAAGAAGTATCAAACACAACCCCACTCAAATGAACCTTTGAATCATAGATGAAAACTGACATTGGCCAGGCATCCGTATCATAATGACACATCTTGCATCCTACCGCATGACGTCACATCTAACCACTCACGTATGTGATGGAAGAAAGGAAGTCAACTTGGTATTGCAACAAGAACCAAGAAGTGACTTGTTGGGAATGCCCAAAATGGTCAAAAATCCAATGGTTATGTGCTTAACATGGTGCGGTATTGCAGATAAAACATAAAAGATCAATAAGTACAATAGTTTACTTTTCAGCTTTTATGTGGCCCTGGCCGAAGCCTTGCACTTAATTTTTTGTATTTAAGTTCTAAGTCTAAGCTACTAGTTAGGACATATTAAAACCATGTAATAACCCCTAGCTTGCATTAGGACACAATCAATATCTTTTAGGAATGTTGAAGCCGAGAAGAGAAGATGGTCGAAGACCACGTCAAGGTGTGAAGAGGATTGAAGATTGACTTTGTCTCCAAGAAAGGCCAAACCCTTTCTACATTATTCACCATGACTGAAGAACCAACTTGGTCTCCAAGCCAGTCGACTTTGTCTCCAAGAAAGACCCAATCCCTTTTACATTAGTCACCATGGCCGAGAACCAACTTGGCCCCTAAGCCAAGCCAAACCTTGTTCCCATTCGGCCGAAGTAATCTTGTAATTGTGTCCTTTTAGTTGCTTTCTAGAATGGTCATCACCTCACTATAAATAGGACCCTTATGATGAATGTAAGGATCAGTTTTTTAATTATATAAAATATAAAGTTAAGTTTTCAACTTGTGTGTTGAAGCTTGCCGATCCTTGTGTGAATCAAATCTCCTTCGGTGCAAGTATAGATTAGGACTTGTGTGACCTAGTCTCTACCCAAGCTTGAAGAACACCCTTGGTGGTAAACGACAGTTGGTACTTGTGTGAACCAACCTAGTCTAAGCCTTGGGAGAAATAAAGGCATATATCACCCTCACTTGGCTTATTCACGGGCATTGCAAATAGCAAACCCTGGTCTCGACCTTGTGGTATTGATCACCAACTCCTTGATGTCGGTTCGGGCAATTAACTCCCATTCCACTACCCTTGGGCACTTCTCATATTCTCATAAAGTCACTAAACAAATATCCATCCAAAAACTTCAACAATATTTCACTCAAATAACCTTTCCTCACCCGAGACTTGTGTTCTACATTCCGAATACTATCCTCCAACAAATAACTCAACCTTTCAACCAATACACTCCAGAACACACCCTAATCAGTCACTATACATGCCTTCAACCGAAAACACCCGCAAGTACCTATCCACGCCCGAGAAAACAATAACCACCCATTTTAGTCACTCACCGAAACCACACTGCCTCAACACCATTCCGCAACTGAACCTTAATCCAACCGCCAAGTTCCAAACTCCTACTTGATCCTGAACTCATCAATCATCTTCCCACAAAAGGCCTCAACCTGATTCTTATAATAACTACCCTAAACCAACTCCCAATATCACATTACCTGATTATAACAACCAACCAAGTAACCCACTGTTCTCGACTTGTTTTGGAACCTTGCTAACATCTAACTACCAATATCCAAACATTTTATTAACCCTCATCCCACCCATAACTATCCCTCCAAATGTCTTAAGTTGACTCTACCTATAGCCACTCAAAATCGTCCCCATTTAGCACCCACCCGCCTAAACCGAGAACCAAATACAACCCTCTTTGTGCTATGTTTTTGGGTCAACCCGATTGTCCTCCACACCCAGCCCACTTACCTATCCAACCCTCTCCTTATATCCATTAGATTGGTATCAGAGCTTGGGCATTCCGTCCCACGCTTTGACGTTATGGAGCAAATTAGCAAAGAACTCCAAAGGTGCCTAGTCCAAATTGTCAAGGAATAAGTGCAAATCTTTAAAAAGAAACTTGCGGAACAAACTATAAGAAGTCAAGACAATTCTGAGATTATACTTACTGGTCCAAAATACGAAGGTTGGTACTTCAACATGATTTGGAAGTCCCACCCAAGGATCCGAGGGAGACTCAAAGAAGCCCACTTTTCTATACTATGTGTAAAGTAAGCGACATTGTGTGTAAATTGATTATCGATGGGGGAAGTAGTCCAAACCTTTCCTCCGTGAAAATGGTGGACAAGTTAGAACTGCTTACTCGTGATCACTCACAGCCATATGACATCCAATAGTTCAACGAAGAAGGGGAGTTGAGAGTCACAAGGCAAGCACATGTCAAATTCCAAATTGGCAATTATGAAGATTAGATATGGTGTGACATCCTTTCCATGGATATGTTCCATATTCTGTTAGGGCGACCTTTGCAGTATGATCGAAAGGCTCAACATGATGGAGAAAAGAACACTTATTCCTTTCGGAAGAATTGCAAAAGATTTCGACTAGTGCCATTGTCACCTAGAGATGTCAAAGAGTGGAAGACTCAGAGTGCGAAAGCTCAAAAAGAATCTGAATCCTTACTTTTCGATGCTCAAAAGATCAAGGAAGAATTAAATAAGGTGAGCCCTCTATCTGTCCTGAAGGTCAAAAGCAAGAAGGGACTGTTAGGGGAGGTAGCCAAGGATAACAATTTGAAAATTCAACAAAAATGATATGAAGATATGTTTCTGGATGACCTTGCACCCGGTTTACCACCAATTCGGGGTATTGAACATGCCATCGATTTTATTCCCGAAAGTTCATTGCCTAATCGATCGGCATATCGATGCAATCCGAAGGAGGCCAAAGAATTGCATAGGCAAGTCCAAGAGCTATTGGACAAAGGTTTTGTTCACGAGAGTCTTAGCCCCTGTGCGGTACCCGCCCTCTTGCTACCAAAGAAATATGGCACTTGGCGAATGTGTGTTAATAGCCGGGCGGTGAATAACATCACCATCAAGTATCGGTTTCCTATGCCAAGACTTGACAATCTTTTGGATGAGTTGAACGGAGCCAAAATGTTCTCCAAAATTGACTTAAGAAGCGGCTACCACCAGATGAGAATCCGGGAAGGGGATGAATGGAAAACTGCCTTCAAAACAAAGTTTGGATTATATGAATGGCTTGTAATGCCATTCGGCTTATGCAATGCACCGACTCCTTCATGCGGCTCATGCACGAGGTGTTGAGACAGTTCATGGGAAAATATGTCGTGGTATACTTGGATGACATTTTAATCTATAGTCAAGACAAAGAATCCCATCTAGCGCACTTGGAGGCCGTATTCCAAAGATTAAGGGAAGTGAAGTTATACGGCAAATTGGAGAAGTGTGCGTTCATGATCACTAGTGTTCCATTTCTCGGGTACATAGTGTCATCCGAGGGAATCCATGTAGATCCATCCAAGGTAGAGGCAATCCGTAGTTGGGCCGTACCTAACAATGCTAGTGAAGTAAGAAGTTTCCATGGGTTGGCATCTTTCTACCGCCGTTTGATTCGAGATTTCAGTACCATTGCGGCACCTATCAAGGAACTCACTAAGAAAGGTAACTTTAAATGGTCTCACGAAGCACAAAAGGCCTTTGAGACCTTAAAGGGATGGTTGTGTGATGCTTCGGTATTACCCATCCCAAATTTCAAAAAACCATTTGAAGTAGAATGTGATGCAAATGGGATTGGTATTGGTGCCATTTTGATCCAAGATAGACGGCTTCTTACCTTCTTTAGCGAAAAGCTAAGTGGTGCAAAACTCAATTACTCTACCTATGATAAGGAATTATATGCTATCATAAGGTCTTTGACTCAATGGGAACATTACTTGAGGCCACAACTGTTACACCTCGTAAGATTAAGGAAATAGGATTCAAATATCGGAAATTAGTATACAAGAGGATACGAGGCTTATGAAATTCTCGGAAATTAAAAGAAGTGGGTTTGAGATTTATTAATTGAAGAACTTGGGGGCCAAAGTGTAAAAAGGAAAATTCAGATTTTTTTTATAAACCTACACTCACCTCTTCATCTTCATTCTAACTTAACAAAAAAAAAACTCTCCTCTCATTCTCTCCTCCAAACTCAGCCGAAAAACCCTCCACCCATAACCAAATTTAAGGTTTTTATCTCCTCTTCTTAGACTACATTTTCACCAAAAATTGGAAGCCAAAACAACACCAAAAATAGTGGCAAAAACAGTGGCAAAATAGCCACTGCTAGCTGAGAATTGCCCAGAAATTTCAAGATTTTTGGGATGCAATTTTGGAAGAAAGACGTGCACGGATGATGGATTAACATTGTAGAACACTTGCATGTCAATTGGAGTTGAAGAAGTGAACAAAAAAGGGATAGAAATACGAAAACAGTGGGGATTTTCGGACCCGGGCAGTGAGCAAATTGTGCGGACTATTTTGGACGAAATTTGAGGTATAAAATTCTTCTTTCTATAATCTAATTGGAATGCATGTTGTTAGAATTAAGGATATGAATTTGTGTTAAGGAAAATTTGGAATTTAAACAATGCATGTGATAATTTTGGGCTAGTTGCCAATTTGAGATAGATTTTGGTGATTGTTGGATTCGTTGGTTATTCTTGTTATTATTATCACTAATTGCATGATGAAATTGAAAGGAAACATTGATATTAAATTTTAAATTAGTTATATGGAAGTATTGAAATATGGAATTGGATTTTAGGAGTTAAGAGAAGAGTTATGAAATTATGACATGTTGTGGCCAAGAACTTGCATGAAATCGTTGGACATGGAATGTTTTAGGGACTGTTTTGTGATGTTATAATGCTGAAAATTTAGTTACCATTATGCATATTTAAGTGTGGTAATTGCTAATGTAAGTCCTAAAGAAATAAGGGCGTAGAAAGGTGTAGAAGGACTTCACATTCTACCCTCGTTGTTGTTGGAAAATGGACTATTTTTGTGGGCTGTTTTAATGTGGATTAAGAGGCTAAATTTACATGAGAAGTGGGTGTGTAAATCCCCTTTGTTGATGTTTTGGTTGTGCCCTTAATTGGTTCTTGACTATTGATGTTATTAGCCTCGTTTGAAAGTTGTGGAAACATGTATAAACAAGGGAAGTGCTGCCCGAATGTTTATAGAATAGGAAGTCGTTATTCGATATAAAGTATGCCAGTGATCATATAATTGATGAACATATTACCATTATTATAGGTTGAAGTTCAAAAATGAGACGTACTCTAATATTGAGTTGATTAGTTCGTCTAAGAGGTATGTGAACTATTCCTTCTTTCTTTGGCATGATTTTTATTTAATGAAGGTAAGGCGGACGTACATGATTCTTATACAGTTTAATTCCTAAAGATGTTAGTTATGAGAAGTGCCTATGATTTTTCAGTAAAGAGTTTATTATGACATTATTATATGATTTTATTGGGAGTCAAATGAAAAGTTTGATTTCATATGGTTACTCATGAAATCTACTCGTGCTAAGTGTTATTAATTCACTTCACCGAGTCCCGGGCAGGGTTATGTTCATGCACAGCCTTGCATTGTTTACCGAGTCCCAGAATGGGCCGGGTTATGATATGACCTTACCGAGTCCCAGAATGGGCCGGGTTATGATATGACTTTATCGAGTCCCAGAATGGGCCGGATTATGATATGACTTCACTGAGTCCCAATATGGGCCGGGTTACGATATGATTCCACCGAGTATCGCATTAGTGGGTCGGGTTATGTTACAGGTATATATATGTATATGGACTGGCATTCATGTTTTCTTGACTTGACTCTCATTTTTATAAGGCACAACTGACTTTTATTGTTTATGGCACAGTTGGATTTGGATCCTGATTTTTTTATACTGACCTCTTGTTATCCATTGGCTACTTATGATCTCATTTGCAGTATTTCATGTTTACATACTCAATATATTATTTCGTACTGACCCCCTTTTCTCGGGGGGTTGCGTTCATGCCTGCAGGTACAGGTGCTCTGTTTGGTGACCCTACGGTTTAGGTTCCTGCGCAGCTGTTTGGAAAGCTCATTTGATCCAGAGCTTTACCATTTTGGTACAGAACCCCATCATTTTGATTTATGTATATTTAGGGGCACGACGGGGCCCTGTCCCGTCATATGTCGTTGTCCTTCTTATAGAGGTCTGTAGACAGTTGTGAGTTGTACTTATGTAAGGGTTATAACTCTGTTTTGGTCAATCATGCTATTGTACTCTGTGTTGGGGTGTCCCTGTGTATATATGATATTATCTAGTGGCAGCCTTGTCGGCTTGCCTGTTGTATTGTGTTGGCTAGTTGTGACTCCTCATGAGGCAGGTACATTCGGGGGTAAAGACAGCCTTGTCGACTTGCCTACCCTGGCATATGTTGTTATTGCAGCGTTATGCTGCCGGATTTCAGACTCATTAGGTGATTAGTTGGACTTGTGTGTGACAGGTCAAGATAATGACGTCATTAGGGCGGTTAGTCGCGGCCCGTCGGGTCGGGTCGTGACAAAAGTGGTATCAGAGCAGTTAGTCATTGGAATGTCTACAGACCGTGTCTAGTAGAGTCTTGCGTATGGGTATGTTTTGCACCATACTTATATACAGGAGGCTGCAGGGCATTTAGGATTGGTTTCTATTCTTTCATCTCTTAGATCGTGCAATAGAGCTATGTTATTAGGATTATCCATTTCTGATGACTTACTATGTTTACAGCTATGCCTCCGAAGAAGGCGATAGCATCCCAGAAGGGCAAGTCTACAGCGGGAGATACTAGTCGGATTCAGAGAATTACTAGGTCCCGTACTCAGTCTATGCCGGAGACTGTGCCCCAGTCGATGAGCTCTGCTTCGTCGCCACCACCAGAGGCTCCTGTTCAGGGGGCAACATCACCAGTTTCTGAGGCCCCAGCATCTGAGCCTCCAACTCCTCAGCCGGGGGCAGAGGACAGAGCCATGAGAGATGTTGTGCAGCTGCTGACTAGGTTAGTGGCAGGGTAAACTTATAGACAGGGACCAGAAGTTGGCCCTAGAGCAGATAGTTTAAGGGTCCGTGATTTCTTGAGTTGTAGTCCATCAGAGTTTTTTGGGTCAAGGCCCGAGGATGACCCGCAGGAGTTTATCCGACAGATGCAGCGTACCTTGAGGGTAATCAGGGCTTCAGAGACTGAGTCTGTGGAGTTGGCTTCGTATAGGATGCGGGATATAGCTACAAACTGGTATGAGTCTTGGGAGTTGTCCAAGGGAGAGAATGTTCCTCCAGCTACATGGGAGAAGTTTACAGAGGCCTTCCTTGGTCACTTCTTGCCTCCAGAGATGAGGAGAGCTAGAGTGGACAAATTCTTACAGTTGAGGTAGAGTGGCAGGACCATTCGTGAGTATAGCCTGGAGTTTGATTCAAATATTTTCCATTCATATAGCAGAGAGTGATCCATCATATTTTTTCTTGCGGCTCTGTATTATCATTCTCGCTTACCAAGGATATCACTAAACTAAGAAGTCTCAAACACAACCCCACTCAAATGAACCTTCGAATCATAGATAAAAACTGACATTGGCCAGGCATCCGTATCATAATGACACATCTTGCATCCTACCGCATGACGTCACATCTAACCACTCACGTATGTGATGGAAGAAAGGAAGTCAACTTGGTATTGCAACAAGAACCAATAAGTTACTTGTTGGGGATGCCCAAAATGGTCAAACATCCAATGGTTACGTACTTAACATGGTGCGGTATTAAAGATAAAACATAAAAGATCAATAAGTAAAATAGTTTACTTTTCGGCTTTTATGTGGCCCTGGCCGAAGCCTTGCACATAATTTCTTGTCTTTAAATTCTTAGTCTAAGCTACTATTTAGGACATATTAAAACCATGTAATAACCCCTTGCTTGGATTAGGACACATTTAATGTCTTATAGGAATGTTGAATCCGAGAAGAGAAGATGGCCGAAGACCACGTCAAGGTGTGAAGAGGATTGAAGATCGACTTTATCTCCAAGAAAGGCCAAACCCTTTCTACATTACTCACCATGATCGAAGAACCAACTTGGTCTCCAAGCCAGTCGACTTTGTCTTCAAAAAAGACCCAATCCCTTTTACATTAGTCACCATGGCCGAGAACCAACTTGGCCCCCAAGCCAAGCCAAACCTTGTTCCCATTCGGCCGAAGTAATCTTGTAATTGTGTCCTTTTAGTTGCTTTCTAGAATGGTCCTCACCTCACTATAAATAGGACCCTTAGGATGAATGTAATGATAAGTTTTTGAAGTTATATAAAATATAAAGTTAAGTTTTCAACTTGTGTGTTGAAGCTTGCCGATCCTTGTGTGGATCAAATCTCCTTCGGTGCAAGTATAGATTAGGACTTGTGTGACCTAGTCTCTACCCAAGCTTGAAGAACACCATTGGTGGTAAATGACAGTTGGTACTTGTGTGAACCAACCTATTCTAAGCCTTGGGAGCAACAAGGGCATAAATCACCCTCACTTGGCTTGTTCACGGGCATTGCAAATAGCAAACCCTGGTCTCGACCTTGTGGTATTGATCACCAACTCCTTGGTGTCGGTTCGGGCAATTAACTCCCATTCCACTACCCTTGGGCACTTCTCATATTCTCATAAAGTCACTAAACAAATATCCATCCAAAAACCGCAATAACATTTCACTCAAGTAACATTTCCGCACCCGAGACTTGTGTTCTACATTCCGAATACTATCCTATACCAAATAACCTCAACCTTTCAACCAATATACTCCAGAACACACCCTGATCAGTCACTATACACGCCTTCAACCAAAAATACCCTCAAGTACCCACCACGCCCGATAACACAATAACCACCCACTTTAGTCACTCATCGAAACCACACTGCCTCAAGACCATTCCGCAACTTAACCTTCATCCAACCGCCAAGTTCCAAACACCTACTTGATCATCAACGCATCAACAATCTTCCCACAAAAGGCCTCAACCCGATTCCTATCATAACTACCCGAAACCAACTTCCAATATCACATTACCCGATTACAACAACCAACCGAGTAACCCACTGTTCTCGACTTGTTTCGAAACCTTGCTAACATCTAACTACCAATACCCAAACATCTTATTAACCCTCATCCCACCCTTAACCATCCCTCCAAACTTCTTAATCTGACTCCACCTATAGCCACCCGAAATCATCCCCATTTATCACCCACCCGCCTAAATCGAGAACCAAATACAACCTTCTTTATGCTCTCTTTTCGGGTCAACCAAATTGTCCTCCACACCCAGCCTACTTACCTATCCAACCTGCTCCTTATATCCATTAGCATGATTTTAAGAGCATGTTACCACCCTCAATGTTAGAATAAGATGAAGAGGGTTCATATACCAATTAGAATCGACTAGATACCAATTCAAATGAAGTAGCACAAAAAAACAAAACAATGAAATGTTTTCTAGATGTCTTATAGCCTCTCGATGATGGGTAAAAACGTCTACGTACCTAAGACTCTACTAAACAATGTCCTTGTACTCGTGAAACCGGTGAACCTAAAGCTCTGATACTAATTTTGTCATGATCCAAATCATGGGCGTCGTGGTGGAACCTACACTATCCCCCGGTAGAAGAAGCATCCCTAAACCTTTAACACAAACATAAACAATGCGGAAGTAAATGAAGAAATTACAAAGATAAACAATAATTCCCATTAAGTTAATAATTATCAACCCTTTCAAACACTTTCCAAAACCTGGTGTGGTTCGTACAAGGACTTATAAGATACAATATAGAGGAAAGTAAAATGACACCGCCCTGAGTAAATAGGGACAATCTGACTAGGATGAAGACCAAGGCCGCTGATAAGATAAGTGGACTGCCTTAACCTCCACGTGCTCCAACCTGAATCAATCGTATGTTTGCATGCACGTAAAAGTTGTAACAAGCGTAGAATGAGCACACAACGTACACCCGTAGGCATCATAAGATGACAACGACGGAAGATACGTAACTTACATAATATCAAGTTGACTTTCACATCATCCTACTCTACACAGTTCAGTAATCACTTAAGACACCTTATTCACGTAAAGGATTAATTCCACATTAAGTTACGGTCCAATTCGTGGTAACACATAAGAATCATAGAAGTAATGGCCATTAGTCATTAATCAAGGCCTAAATTATACTCATTCTATCCCCACATACTCTAATTACCAACAAATAATGACAAGTTCACACTTAGAACACACAGTCACATACCGACCCTTTTTGCGAAACAATGATTGACTTACCATAACATTATTGACCCAATATTATCTCTAACTCGTAGACTTAGTTACTGTTTGTAAATAAGAGTATGGGTACATGCCAGTTCACTATACATCCTCATTATGTTCAAGTAAGTGATTACGTCATAAATCTTCTATTTAGGGTAAAGTTGGACACATATAAATAAAGCATATGAGATGGTAATTACCACGTCAATACATCAACTCATTAGTCCGCTAGACACTCTACGAAGTAACAAAATTATTCATCAAGCATTACAACTATCCACGCAGTTTAACTTTAATCACATTATGGTTCAACATTTACACCCCTCATACCACAACAAGAGTTCAATACTCAACAACTAAGAATTATGGAAGTTCAAATCAACAGAATCTATATTGTTAGGGTAAACTATCTAGAACAATACCAGTCTCAAATATTTAAAGTGTATAATGTGAATGAAATTCAATACAATGCAATGCAAGGTACATTTCCATCAACTTGATATACACACATTCAAATTCTATCAATCGTGACCCATGGGGGACCTGCGCCGTCTATATGCCGCTCTTAACCAGCCAGATTCAACACACGTATCTGAGTAGAGCCAAGACTCATTTGTCGAGTCATAACAATTTATTCTGCTAAAACCAACCTCAATGGTCCATCGATCTGGATAACATATCAATCACGGACTCCTTTCAATCCATATCAATCATCAATCATCAATCATCATCTCAGTATTGCCAATATCTCATAGTAATATCATTGCCTTTCTTTTTCCAGTCTCATTGGACCCACATCATTACCATACCACTCCACTTCCCATATCACAAATAATAATGAGTGTATGAATGCAGCAGTATCAAGGCAAGTGATCATGATGTGTGAGATGCAATCAAATATAGGAGATGATTATCACATGATTAAGAATTACACAACATGTATTTCCAAGTAATTAGTCTTTTATAACAGAAGCATATGTGATAAGTAAACACAACAATATCAATCAATTGTGACATGCCCAAGTAATGGCGACAAGTACACATAACAATAGTCGGAACTAGCCCTAAGGCTGATTTCTCAGATCACCCATCAAGACAGTTCAACACTGATACCCACTCAAGTGCTCATCACAGCCACTAAGGTGGGACCCTCAAACACGCTCAATATCCCTCAATATTTATAATAACTACGTACTTCTATCGAAGTCTAGAAAGAATAAACCATAGCCTACCTCGGAGCCAACCTAGTGCTACGAACACTACTCATCAGCCAAGGCCTTGCTCTTGTGAAGCGCCTCACAATAATCGTAGTCTAACACATAGATTCTACGTTAATAAACTAATCTACTACAAGCATAAATGCTTAACCCTTTAAAGCAATCACAAATCTAAATCCCCAAATCGACCCCGGGCCCACGAAGGTAAAAATTGGGACTTTATTATTCAAAAACCTTGAGAATACTCTATCGAGTCAAAACCTTATGTTAATTTGAATACTAATCACGTATCGGTTTCCAATTGCATGGACTAGTAAAACCCCCAATTTCAAAAGGAATTCAATCACCACATTAAACATTACAATACATCCTACCATCATTAACCAACTCGTATTTACAATACCAAATCATAATAAACAATACATAGCCTCCAATCCATGGTTTAAGCCTCTTATGAACTCTAGATTATTTCCACCCCAAATAAGGAAGTCATCCTAGATTCTAGCATATATTCATGATAAAGGAATAAAAAGGGATAGAAATCTTACCTCAAGAGGAACAATGATGAAAACCTTCAATATTCACCTTCCCACAGAGCTTAGGTATCCAACTTTGGTAACGGGAAAAGTGATTTCGAAATAGGCATTAAATTTTAGGTCCAGAAACATCGATTCTACTTCAGCGGAATTGACATCGCCTAGGCAAATCGCTTCGATGGAAAATAGGTCACTTCAAGGGCGCAAAAGCAGACAAATAATCACAGAGGCGGGTCGGCTCTGCATAATCAAGTTTGCAGAAGCGGCCAAGGACCCGCTAGTGCGGCACACCAGAAATCATCACTAGGAAAACTTAGAAAATTCTCTATCAAACGTTCGAAATTCTTCCGAGATCACCCGGATACAAACCAAGCATGCTACCCCAGGGTAAACGATGCTACAACTCACTCGTGCACTCGAATTCTCATATGACCGAGCTAAGATTCGCTTTTCTACGAAAATACCCAAATTACTCGAGTTTCACAATTTTACAATAAATGGCACAAAACACATCTGTACGCCTCGGGAAGCAAACCAAAGACTCAACTAAGTCACAAATGATGCTCCGGACCTACCGGAAGTGATGAAACTCGAAAATGAACCCATACACTCAAAAGTCAACTATTGGTCAATCCTTTTTCACTTATTCAACTTAAAAGCCACTAACTTCATCAAAACCAACCAAAACTTACCCGACTATCTCGGGAACCGCTTCACTCATCCCCGCAAGTCGGATACACTCTAAACGATGTTGGAGAAGGATCAACATAGAAAAAAAAGGGTAAAACGCCTAATTGACCAATCGGATCGTTACAGTTATTCGACCCAATTCTAATTGGAATTGTATTGCCATTTATGACTCGGCTATTCCTTTTCTTCAAGTCAAGTGGGATCCAAGTTTGTGCCAATATTCTCTAGAAGGATGGTTAAGATAAGAACTATGTTTGGACTAAGTAATTGCAACGTTAGACAGTGTTATGATTTAGCATTTTTTTTTCTAATTGAAAGAAATGATGCTCACCAAGGTGATGCTTCCAATAAGAAATTGGGTGAAGCAAGAGTCTTCACACAAGTTATTGGCTCTACGGGTACTTCAAATCCAGTATCTCAAATTCGACAAGTCTACACCTCGATAAGTTTTGAAGTATGGAGCATTTGTAGACATCCAAAATTTTAATTAAATTAATCTATACAAAATTTGGATTAAAGTCTAAGTTATTGACATTTTGACCAAGTTAAATTTTGATTAATAAAATCGGATTAATTATTTAAGTTAAAATTATATGATTTGAATGAAATATAAATTACATTTGGGTTAGTCCATTAAATTGGGTCTCTACAAGACGAGCTCAACCCACGTCTTTCTAGCCCAAGGTCCGCTAGAATTACTTGGAGACCAAAATACTCCAAGTTCTAGCTCACACCTATATAAAAAGGTCACACATTCCCTTTTGAAGATATCTTGAAATTGACATAGCATCTTGACTAGAGGCATAGGAGAGCAACGACATCTACATAATTTTTCTCCAAAGGTCTTCATAAGAAGGAAAGTTCGAGAGACATCTTCCCACAAGAACAATTCAAAGTGTTACTCAAAGTTCTTCGAAGATTTAACACATCGACGGAAGTCCATCCTTCATTCGGAAAAGACGCTATATTGGCCCTCAAATCAAGGCGAACAACACGGATATCAGAATCAAGGGTTACATACAGAGTTGTACTCATAAAATAATTAATAAAATAATTTTTTCTCACATTTATTTTATGATTGCAGTTATTTATTTTTCGGTAACAAAATTTATTGCGAACAACTAAGTATTTAATTTTAAACTTCTTATTTTATTTTTATGATAAATGACTATAAAAATATCTATGATTTATTTTAGATTATAAATTTCAAAAGTCTTTCTTTTAATTTTACTTCATTTTAACACTTTCACATCAATGGGAATGAAAAAAGTATAACATATGCTTACTTTTGATTCTGGTTTAAATATTTAGATGACGTAATTTGTAGACAACAGATTGAAAAATCAACGTTTCATTAGCCATTGCGTCTTCTTGTTTTTCTGAATCCAGAATTAAAAAAATGATCATAGTGGAGGAATTGATGTGTACACTGAAAGAAGTGGATTCGACTGGTTCAACGGGTTTGCAGCAAAATCTAAGATAGCCGCAAAGTTTGACGAATTGTCCTTCCTTTTCTCCCGAGTGAGCCGAAAAGTAATACTTTCTCCGGTTCTAATAATTATTTATTTAACCTTTCTATTTGGTTTCAGAATGCGTGTCAACTTGTAATTTTTATTTTTAAAATTTATCCTTATTAAATATGTCAAATTAATAATAATTTATAAATTTTATTTTTTAGAAATTAATATTTTTTAAAGAAATATGCTAAAGGCTGAGTGAAACTATATTTTGAACCGATAGAGAATAGTACGTAAAACAAAAAAACTGTCATGGTAAAGAATGATGTGAAATGAAAGCACAACAAAAGCTAAGAGAAGTGTCGTCCTCTTCTCACCTAGGAGTATTAGGCTTTACTTATTTTTATTAAAAATTAATGTGTTTGAATTTGAATCTTAAAATATTATATTAAAATTTGAATACAAAATAATTCAGATTTTTATATTTTTAATAATTGAATGTATATAACTTACTTTTACTAAAAATTAATAAACATAAATTTAATAAAATTTACAACCAAATGTGTTTTTGTCCCAATCGCCGTGTAAGCCCTATACAGAGGATAGGCTGGTTCGCTTAAAGAGAATTTATTATCTAATATTATGTCAATAAAATATTTTAAAAGTAATACTCCCTCCATCTCAATAAGATCGGCTTAATTACTATTTTGTCACGACCCCTTTTAGGGATCGTGGTGGCACCTACACACCCTCACCAGTAGGTGAACCACTCTCAATCATTCGCATGATATATATATATATATATTCTAATCAAAGTCTCTGGTTTATTTAAAATGTATAATCTAAAAGCGTTGAGGCCATATATTACTGCTAATATTTTTGCGTCTATACTACTCATATTGCCTTTTTCTCTATACTTACCGCTTTGGTATGCGCAAATCTTTTCTGATGTCTTACTGCAGTATTTATTTGTCTTTGCTTTTAGTACGGCTCCCCAGCCTTCAAAACTACCATCAGTTTCAATGATTAAGTAGTCTGTTTCTAGAGGCATGTTCATGGATGTTTTTAATCTGTTCTTTTAAGAGTTTTACTATTTTAATATCTTCTGTATTAAAGTGTTTCTGACCAGTTGAATCGGTTTTTGAATATAGCGGTCCTGCTATTTTTCCTAAATCTTTTATGAAAGTTCTGGCATAATTTAAAATTCCTAAGAACTTCTGTAAGTCTTTAGTGTTGTCTAGTTTGTCTGGCATATCTAAAGTCTTTTTAGCTATGTGGGGCTGTAGTTTTACTTTACCTTCTCCTATAGTTACTCCTAGGAAGTTTATGTATCTTTTACATAATTCCATCTCCTTTTTGCTAATTATAATTCCATTACTTACAAAAAGTCTGAATATAGTCTGGAGGTGTCCTAAGTGCTCTGTCATGTTACTACTAAATACTAGTATATCATCTACATATACTATTACGAATCTCTTATAGTCTCCGAAAATTGAGTCCATTTTCCTTTGGAAAATTGGAGGAGCTGTCTTTAGGCCAAATGGCATGACTAACCATTCGAAATGCCCTTCTGGACAAGTAAATGCGGTCCATTCTATGCTATCTGGATGCATCTTAACCTGCCAATAACCTGACTTACAGTCAAATTTACTAAATATGTTCTTACCTTGTCTTCTATTGATAAGTTCTGTTTTATCGGGTAACTTATACCCATCACTTCTAGCATTGTCGTTTAGTCTTTTATAGTTTATTACCATTCGGGCTTTCCCTCTAATTATTTCCGAATGATTTCTAACTATAAATGCTGCTGACCTATGTTTTGACGTAGATCTCTTTATGATTTCTAAATCTAATAGTTCTTTAATTTGTAATTTAAAATCTTCTATGTCTTGGTTTGTTGCTTCTATTGAAGCGGTTTTTATAATATATTCAGGGTTTATAATTTCTAATTTACATAAAATCTTATTATTGTTCCAATGTTTCAAAGGCTTTTCGCCTATGATTTCTAATTCGTCTAGTATTTTTACTATATTGTCTAAATCTGTTTTATCTTTTATTATTCCTATTTTTTCTATTCCATTTTTGAAATTATAAAAATCTGTTTCTAAGTCTATTAAAGTATAGCTTTTTTCCATTATATTTTCTTCTTCTTCTAGAATTTCTTCTAGTACTAAATTTTTATTATTTTTCTGACAACAATATTTTTCTCCATCATTGCAATTTTTGCAACAACTATTGTCTAAGCTATTCTTTAAATTAATGGGAGAGATCTGTATTAGTTTAGTTTCAGTCTTTTGGGTTTGTACCGGGGTGTAGGTACTATTCTTTTGGAAAATGATACCATCTCTTGTAATGGTACAACTTCCGTTATGATGTAATAAAAAATCTAAACCTATTATAAAATATGTATTTATGTTTAGATATCTTACCAGTATTTTATCTACTTTATAACTAGGATTGTAAAACTTTTCACAAGTATTGATAAAACTTATCGTGGCTTCTTGTAGGTAATGTCTATAAACATTATGGGTTCCGTCCATTTGCATGGCAGAAGCTGGTTTATCTAAAGTTTTAACTAGACTAATTGGGACTATCTTTTTATTTAGAATGCTTCTTGTACATCCTGTATCTACTAATGCTAGTGTAGTAATTTCGTAATCCTTTATCCTAATTTTAGTTAATAATCTTAAAGAACTAAATTTTTTATCTTCATTACATATTAGAGTTCTAAACGCTTCTGAATTTATTAATTCTAAAGATGAGTCTGTAATTAGTTCTTTTTCAAATTGATCCTCTTCTGTTATTGGATCATCTTCTTTTTGTTTACCTTTCTCTAAATGGGATAGTCTTATTTCTAATGAGTTTACCCTTGTTTCTAAAGTTATTAATCGTATTGCTATAGTTGTATCTTCTTGTATCTTTTTTACAACTTCTTTGGGGCTTATTATAATACTTAACTCCTTTTGGAGGCAGTCTATACAACCTTCTAAAAAACATTTTTTACACTTGGCTCGTTTGCTCCTGCTAGGAAACCATTTGCATATGCAACAAGCTGTGCTGTCTAATCCTTTATTTCTTTCAAATAAGTGATCACAGTCTATGGTTTTATTTACTAGATTATTTAAATCTGTATCTAAGTCTAGTTGTTCTATTCCGATTTCATTTATAAAGTCATCTGCTTCTAAATCGGAGGAGTCTATTTTATTACTTTCTCCTGTCTCGATACTTACTATAGAGTAGATACTCTCTGTATCAGACATATATTCGTCTACATTTATTAAAGTTTCTTGAAAATCTTCTATTAATTGAGAATTTCTAGAGTTGTTATTTATTCTCTTAGGACATGTGTTGGCTAGATGTTCTATACTACCACATGTAAAACATTCTAATTTATTTTTATAGTTTCTATCATTTCTATATTTTCTTATGTGTTTATTTTTATCTAAATATGGTTTTTTAGCTGACGATTTTCTTAGGAAATATTTTTTCCTTTTATATTTGTCGTAGTTTTGATAACCATATCTTTTGTACTTCTTTTTATAATTCTTCTTTCTTTGGGGGTCTTTATCGTAACTCTGGGTTGTGTATATTACACTTTTACATAAATTTAACTCATTCTGTTTTAATTATTTCTGGATCTGTAGGTGAGTACATTTCTCCTGTAATATCTCCATAATATGTTTAGAAGAAGAAGTGAATGAGTATAGTGAAGTCTAGAACAGAACAGTAACCAAAGACAAATGACAGAGATGATGAACAGTAGCTAAAGACTAGTGACTGGACAGAGTCCAGATTAAAAAAAAAAACCGGAAAGAATCAAATATACAATAATTGTTTCATGATATATATGCGGAATAAAGTTTGAGAAATAACAAAACCCCCAAAATTTGGTCAATCATACAAGAGCACTAATAATCTGATACAAGTCTGAATACGGCACGCAGGCCAAACAAAATTTGATAACATAAGAGTCTGAACATGTCTCTCGATCATAAATAAAAGACAATACAAGGATAGAGTATCCAAGGCATGCCGGAGGTAGCATCTCACCCTGAATACAGAAGTTTGCGCACTCAGACTAACACTCGAGCTCGCGAACTGGTAGTAGGATCAGCATCTGCACCAGAAAATATGCAGCAAGTGTAGTATGAGTATACAACGTACCCCGTAGGTATCATAGGTCGACAACGACGGAATACACGTATAAATACAAAGTTGACACTATGTAACCCTCTACTAGTAGTCAATAACCCAATTACTGTCACATCATTTAAAGAATGGTTCACAGAATCAGCATAAGACCTTGTTCATATAAGATTTCATATTCACGTAAGTCACCCAGTTCCAGAATAGTTCAATATCATGATTCCAAGTATCAAGGAGTATTTAACAAGCCTTCTTTATCCAGGAATTCAATCAAGTTATCAATAGCACTTAATTCAACAACAGATAATCCATTAAATGATATATGTATGATCTGAATGCATTGCATATGCCAGGTACCTTGATTCTTCAGTGTACAAAAGCTCAAGTTTTTATTATGAGACACACCCATGGAGGACCGGTGAAGTCCATATACTCCTCTGAAATTTCTCATCGGAACCCAGCTCTTGGCTGAATAATAATTGTTGCAGGCGTGCAACCCGTCCCCTCGTGTATCATCATCATCATCTTAGTGTTTTCATAATCTCATAGGTATTCTCACCTTCCAGTCTTTTGGACCCACATCATTTCCATTCACTCTCATATCAATATCCCAGAACCATGAGTGTGTGAATGCAAATGACAATGTAAGGTAAGAAATCATGATGTAATGAGATGCAACCAAGTATAGAGATGAATATCACATGCTTCCAAGGATTCAACAACATAACAATCCAAGTACAATTCAGGATGTCATATCGAAAACAAGTGTGATGAATAAACATACAAAAGCAAATATGGAGACAAACTAACATATGGCGACAAGTTCAATCAATCAGCAGTCGGAACCAGCATAAGGTTGATTCCTCAAATCACTCATCATCACAGTTCAACACCGGTACACACTCAAACGTTCATCACAATCGACTGAGTGGGACCCCCAAACACGCCCAATACCTCTCAATATTTATAATTAATTATATACTTCTATTAGAGTCTAGTGAAAGTAAACTGTAGCGTACTTTTTGACCGAGCTAGAGACTCGAATGGTCAACTATCTACGATAACCTTGCCTTTTCACTGTGCCTCATGATAATCAAAGTCTAATCAAGCATATACTATTCGTCAATATAAGGCTTACACACATACAAGGACATAATCCTTAACAAAGCAAGACTTTCAACACCAACTCCGGGATCACGTCGTCAAGAATCAAACTTTAATATTCAAAAAGCATCAATACATACTAGGTAATCATATCCTTAAGTTAATTAGAAACCTATACTCATTTGGACCTTTAATTGAACAATATACAAAAAGCCTCAATTTGGAACCCTAAAATTTCCCCAAAATTTAAAGAGACATCTATAATAAAATTAAACCTCATAACATGATAATCTAGCATATTCTATCACTAATTAATGACAATTGAAGTAAACTAATTCATAAACACCCCTTTAATCAAGGATACAAATCTCTTATTCTCACAAGAACCTATAACTAATCTTCCCCAATTTAAATGAACATAATAACACCATTAAAGGACCTTAAATCATGGAACCAAAACATAAATGGATCGAAATCTTTACCTAAAATATGAATTCACTCTTGAACTTCAGAAACCCTCTCCTTGCAGCTCTAGGTTAGAGAATTTCTATTTAGTGAAATGAGCGTCAACCTAAGTATTAAATATGCTACATGATCCAGTGATTCCTACCCAGCTGGCGTGGACTCGCTCCCACGTAAATCGACCTCACTGAGGCAGTGTTACTTGACACCTCGGCTCAGTGCAATAGCAAACCCGAATATGCAAAGAAGCACCCGTCCTTGTAGAAGTCCCATCCTCCCAAGTGGAAACTCAACAGATACCCATACCCCGCTTCTATGAGCCATCATCTCACTGAGGCATACATACCAGAGAGAACAGAAGTATCATCGAGGCAGACACCTGACACCAGATCGAAAGAAATAACTCAATCTTTCACCAAACACCTCAAACACTCCCGAGAACCCCGGACACAAACCAATCATACTCTCCCAAGGTAAACATTGTCAGGAACTCACTCGTACCTTCGGATTTTCCATTTAATCGAGCTAAGGCATACTTTTCTAAAGACTCTTCTGGAAAAACCAAATATCCAAATTTCATAAATAGCATCACAAAGTACATCTGATTGTCTCCAGAAGCGAAAAAATGACTCGACTAAGTCATAAAATACATTCCGAAGCTACCGAGAGTGACGAAACATAGAAGCGGACACATCTACTCAAAAGTCCATCTTTAGTCAAACAATCAAACTCTAAAGTTCTAGTTTTGATTTTTATCCAAAATTTATGTAAATAGACATCGGGATCCGCGCCACCCATCCCCGCGCATCACAAACCTCACATAGAGTCTACAAGAAGGGTAAAATAGTTAAATAGAGTTCTTAGGATAAAAACAATTGGATGAGTCATTACATCAGATATAATTAAACAAACGTTCATCCTCGAACGGAGAGAAATGAATAGAGAAAATGTACCGAAAGTAGTAAATAAGTCAGGATATCTATTTCGCATGTCGAACGCTGTCTCCCACGTCGCCTCCTCAACAGGACGATGCTTCTATTGAATATTCTTAGAAGTTATCTCTTTTGACCTTAACTTCCTCTCATGCCTATCCAAAATAGTCACAGGCTGCTCCTCAAATTCCAAATTCTGATCAAGCAATACGGAGTCCTACTTGATGATATAAGAATCGTCGGCATGATACTTCTTCGGCATAGACACATGGAAAACATGATGATCGCTTGAAATACCTGGTGGCAGAGCCAACTCATATGCCACCTCTCCAACTCTCTAAAGAATCTCAAATGGTCCAATATACATCGGACTCAACTTCCCTCTCTTGTCGAACCTCATCACACCCTCCATGGGTGAGACCTTCAGAAAAACTCTGTCTCCAACTATAAACTCCAAGTCTAGGACCTTCCGGTCCGTATACTCTTTCTGCCGGCTCTGAGCTGCCAGGAGCTTATCCTGGATCACCTTTTCTAAGGAATCTCTCAACAAATTGGTACCTCAAAGCCAGACCTTGAACGCATCAAACCAACTAATCGGAGATCGACATCTCCTACCACACAAGGCCTCGAACGGTGCCATATCAATACTTAAGTGATAGTAGTAGTTGTACACAAACTCTACCAAAGGTAAGAACTGGTCCAAATGACCACCAAAATCAATCACGCAGGCTCGTAACTTATCCTCCAAAACATGAATGGTCAATTCGGGATGACTGTTGGTTTGAGGGTGAAATATTGTATTAAGATCCAAGCAAGTACCCAACTCCTTCTATAGAGTCCGCCAGAAATGCAAAGTAAACAGAGTACATCTATCTGAGATGGTAGAAATAGAAACTTTGTAAAGATGAACAATCTCACGAATGTAGATCTTAGCCAACTTCTCTGCATTATAAGTCATCTGGACAGAAATGAAATATGCAGACTTAGTAAATCTATCAACAATGACCTAAATAGCATCAAAATAGTCTAATGTGTTGGGCAATCCAACAACTAAATCCATGGCAATCCTCTCTCACTTCCACTCAGGAATGAGCATCCTCTAGGACACACCATTGGGTCACTGGTGCTCATACTTGACCTGCTGAAAATTCTGACACCGAGACATAAACTCCATAATGTCTCTCTTTATCCTACCCCACCAATAGTGCTGCTTCAAATCACGGTATATCTTAATAGCACCTGGATGAATTGAATACCTAGAGCTGTGGGCCTCATCCATAATGTATCTGGTCAAATCACCCACACGAAACACATACACTCTACCCTTAATCCTCAATACCCCCTTACTATCAATCACAACCTACTTGGCTTCTATACTCATCACATTATCTCTGATGTTGCATAACTTCACATTATCATACTGGTGGGTCTAAATTTGATCCAGAAGAGATGAACACGCCTCCACACAAGCCAAAATCCTACCCGAATTTAAGATATCAAGACTCACGAAATGGTTGGCTAGAGTGGACCTCCAATGCCAAAAGACGCTCAGAAATGATCAAATGAGCTAAACTCCCCATGCTGACTGCCTTTCGGCTCAAGGCATCTGCCACCACATTGGCCTTTCCTGGATGGTACAAAATGGACATGTCATAGTCTTTCAATAACTCCATCCACCAACGCTACCTAGAGTTCAAATCCCTCTAACTAAACATGTGTTGAATACTACGACGGTCGGTATACACATCACAATTCACATTATATAAGTAATGCCTCCAAATCTTCAGAGCAAACACAACGAAACCCAACTCCAAATGATGAACAAGGTAATTCTTCTTGTGCACCTTCAACTTCCTCGATACATAAACAATAAACTTACCCTCCTACATCAACACACAACCCAACAAAATCTTAGAAGCATCACAATGCATAGTAAATTTTTTTCCCTCCATCGGAAGGGATAAAATTAGGGTTGTAGTCAAAAGCGACTTCAGCTTTTGGAAGCTCTCCTCACATTGGTCAGACCACTGAAAAGGCACATCCTTCTGAGTCAAACACGTCAGATGAAAATAAATAGAAGAGAATCATTTGACGAACTGACGATAGTAGCTAGAAAGACCATTAAAATTCTAAATCACTATCACAGTAGTCAGTCTAGTCCCTGACTGCCTCTATCTTCTTTGGGTTAACCATAATCCTATCCTTGGACACTATGTGTCCGAAGAATGCCACAATACTCAACCAAAACTCACACTTCGAGAGCTTAGCATACAACTTTTTCTCCTTCAATAACTCAAGCACCACTCTCAGATGATGCCCATGGTCATCCTGACTCTTTGAATAAATCAAGATGTCGTCAATGAACACAATCAGAAATGAATCCAAATACGACTTGAATATCCCATTCATTAAATCTATGAATGTTACAGGGGCATGATAAGCCCAAATGACATCATCAAGAACTCATAATAACCATAACAAGTTCGGAAATCTATCTTAGTAACATTGTCAGCTCAGATCTTCAACTGATGATACCCAGACCTCAAGTCAATCTTTGAAAACACAGAAGCACCCTGAAGTTGATCGAACAGGTTATTAATACGAGGAATCAGATACTTGTTTTTTATTGTGACCTTATTCAATTGTCTGTAATCAATGCACATATGCATGATGGCATCATTCTTCTTCACGAACAAGACAGGAGCACCCTATGGAGATACACTCGATCGAATCAAGACTTTACTCAACAGATCCTAAACCTGCTCTTTCAACTCTCTCAACTCTCCTGTAGCCATACAGTATGGAGGAATAGAAATAGGTTAAGTACCTGGCTCAAGATCAATGCAGAAGTCGATATCCTTGTCTGGCGACATACCTGGTAAATCTAAAGGGAAAACCTTGGCACACTCACTAATTACCAAAATGAACTCAAAGGGAGGAGTCTTCACGCTCGTATCCCAAATATGAGCTAGGAACGCCAACAACAGTTATCTACCAATTTCCTAGCCTGAATAAAGGACATAATCTTCTTAGGAGCAGGGCTGGGAGCACCTCTTCACTTTCACCTCGAAAGTATATGCATCGCTAACCTGACTATCTTGGAATAACAGTCCAGGATCGCATAATACGGTGATAGCCAATCCATTCCTAAAATATTATCAAAAACAACCATGTCTAATATGACCAAGTCTACCTAGGTATCATAACCCATAAAAGTAACCAAGAAATACCGATAAACTCAATCTACGACCATAAAATTACCGACCAGTGTAGACACATGAATAGGAACATCAAGCATATCACACCACATATCCAAATCACCAGAAAAGTAGGCAGGCACATATGAGAATGTAGACTCTGGATAAAAAAACACTAAAAAAATCGATGACAGACTGAAATAATACTTGTGATAATCGCATTCGATGCCTTAGCTTCTGCCTACTCGAGAAAGTATAATAATGAGTGTGTTTTCCCTCAGACTGAGTACTCTACTGGCCACCTCGGACCGAACGAGCTCCATCTCTCCCTGATTGGGATCCATCGTGACCGGTTTGATGGCTACCACTACCTAACTAATATCCTTCTCGGCTAACCTGACCACTACCCCGAGATGGTTGTGTTAGGGTCCTGGGTGCACGGGATGCACTCGATACATAACTGGGGTAGTCTCTCCTGAAATGCCTAATCTCACTACAGGTGTAACAAGTCCTGGCCGCTGAGGGCATCAGAATACCGAGACTGAGAACCCTCAAAGATTGGCCCCCACCATAACCTCTCTGCCTTGTAGAGACACCATCGGTAATATAAAGGGTTGCCTGAACTGATTGACAATGTTGTGACTGATGATATCTACCCTACTGCCCATAACCACGTGAAGTAGATTCGCTGAACTATCCATGTCACCTCACCCTTTTATCGGACTCATATCTGGGCATTTTGCCCCTCACAGACTTCACTCGCATGCTCAGCTACAGTCTCAAAAGAAGCCCCAGCAGCCACTAGCTGCAACGTAGCCAACTGAAGGTGAATACTAAAACCTCTCACAAAGCATCTCAATCTCTCTACCCCTGTAGGTAGAAACGGTGTTCCATAGCGCAATAAGACGTGGAAGCGAATCTCATCATTTGTAACTGAAAAACCCTTTTACTCAATCCTATAAAACTCATCACGCTTGCTCAGACGCAATCTAAAAAACACATACTTCTCCAGAAAAATCCGATAAAACCCAACCCATGATAGTAGAGGTGACCCCGCTAGTAGACAATCACTATAAGCTCTCACTACTATTTTGCATCTCTCAAAAGTTAAAGGGCCACAAAACTAAATTCGTGCACTTGACGATACCCAAGGTATGCAACCTCTCATGGCTGCTCACAATAAACTGATGTGAATCCTCCTCGAGACGACCATAAAATACCATAGGCTTTATGTTTGAAAAGTTCTCCCATCAATATGCGACACTGACATCACCGTTGGCTGAACCATGGGAGTACGAAACTCTAGAGTCTGAGTCTGTCCCTCTCCCATATGGGTATGAGAACCACCCAGAGTAGTCTGATACACGCCTGTCTGGGCAAAACCATCTAGAACATCCAACAATCTAACCAACGTGTCCTGTAGAATTGGAGTAGTAATAAATCCAGGCTACACATGGTCTAGCCCTATCTCCTCCTCAAGTAGCTCATCTTAAGACTCAACAACCGACTCAGGGGAAACTGATCTAGCACGAGTCTAACCGACTCTTCCACCCCGAGTTGGTGCAACTCCTCGGGCTCTACCTCGGCCCCGAGCATATCCTCTACTGCGACCGTGCACTACAGGTTCTGGTACCGGTGCCTTCTCTCTCGTTGCATCGGCATTAGTCCTCACCATATATGAGAGAATAGGAACAAATGTTAGATACCAATTTGTTTCAACTTAGCACGAAAGGAATGAAGAAACTGAAATTTCCTAAATGTTCCATAGTCCCTCGATGATAAGTATGGATGTCTCCAAATCGATCTGCGAGACTCTACTAGACATTGATCTTGTATTCAAGACCGTTTAACCTAAAGTTCTTATCTAACTTTGTCATGGCCCATTTTATTGATTGTAGTGGCACCTACACACTCTCACTGGTAGGCGAACCACTCTCAATCATGCGAATGATATATATAGAGAAAAGCAGAAAGATAACAAATATACAATAATTGTCTCATGATATAAATGCGGAATAAAGTCTGAGAAATAACAAAATCACAAAAATTTGGTCAATCAGACAAGAGCACTAATAATATTATACAAGTCTGAATACGGCACACAGACCAAAATGAAATCTGATAACATAAGAGCCTGAACATGTCTCTCGATCGTAAATAAAATGTAAGATAAGGATAGAGTATCCAAGGCATGTCGGATGTTGCATATCACCCTGAATATAGAAGACTGCCACTCAGACTTACACTCGAGCTCGTGAATTGGTAGTAGGATCAGAATATGCACCATAAAAGATGCAGCAAATATAGTATGAGAACACAACGTACCCCAGTAGGCATCATAGGCCGACAATGATGGAAGATACGTAAAAAAGATAAATACCAAGTTGACACCACATAGCCCTATACTAGCAGTCAATAACCCAATTACTGTCACATTATTCAAAAAATGGTTCATAGAATCAGTATAAGACCTTGTTCATATAAGATTTAATATTCACGTAAGTCACCCAGTTCTAGAATAGTTCAATATCATGATTCTAAGTATAAATAGGTAATTAACAAACTTTCTTTATCCATGAATTCAATCAAGTTATCAATAACCAATCTAACACTTAATTTAACAACAGATAACCCATGAAATAATATATGTATGATATGAATGCAATACATATGTCAGGTACCTTGAATCTCCAGTATACATGCACTCAAGTTTTTATTATGAGACACACACCCATAGGGGACTCGTAAAGTTCATATACTCCTCCGGAATTTCCTATCAGAGCCTAACTCATGGATGAATAATAATTGTTGTAGGCATGCAACCCGTCCCCTCGTGTATCATCATCATCATCTTAATGTTGCCATAATATCATAAGTATTCTCACATTTCTGATCTCATGGACCCACAATATTTTCATACCACTCTTATATCAATATCTCAAAACCATGTGTCTATAAATGCAAATGACAATATAATGTAAGATATCATAATGTAATGATATGCAACCAAGTATAGAGATGAATATCACATACTTCCATGGATTCAACAACATAACAATCTAAATACAATTTAGGATAACATATCGGAAGCAGGTGTGATGAATAAACATACAAAAGAAAATATGGCGACAAGCCCAATCAATCAAAAGTCAGAACCACCATAAAGCTAATTCTCCAAATCACCCATCATCACAGATTCAACACCGGTACCAACTTAAATGTTCATCACAACTGGCTAAGTGGGACCCCCAAATACGCCCAATACCCCTCAACGTTTATAACTAATCACGTACTTCTATCGGAGTCTAGTGAAGTAAATCGTAGTCTACCTCTAGGCCGAGTTGTAGCCTCAAACGGTCAACTCTCTATGAGAACCTTTCCTTTCCGCTGAGCCTCGTGATAATCAAAGTCTAATCATGCATATATTATTCGTTAATATAAGGCTTACACACATACAATGACATAATCCTTAACAAAGAAACACATCAAGACTCAAACTTTAATATTTAAAAAGTATCAATATATACTAGGTAATCATATCCTTAAGTTAATTGGAAACCTATACTCATTTGGACCTTCAATTGAACAATATACAAAAAGCCCCAATTTGAACCCTATAATTTCCCCCAAATTTAAAGAGACTTCAATAATCAAATTAAACCTCAAAATATGATAATCTAGCATATTTCATCACTAATTAATCACAATTGAAGTAAACTAATCCATAAACACCCCTCAAATCAAGGATACAACTCTCTTATCCTCACAAGAACCTATAACTAATCTTTCCCAATTTACATGAACATAATAACACCGTTAAAGGACCTTAAATTATGGAACAAAAACAGAAATGGATGGAAATCTTTACCTCAAAGATGAATTCACTCTTGAACTTCATAAACCCTCTCCGTGTGGCTCTAGGTTCGAGAATTTCTATTTTGGGAAATGACCCTCAACCTAGGAATTAAATATGCTACCTATCCAGCGATTCTGCCCCAACGGATTCGTCCCTGCTAGGGATGGCAACGGATCGGATCCTACTAGATCCAGATCCAGATCCATTTTTCATACCTAGATCTAAATCCGGATCTAGATCCATCGGGTCCATAAAAATCATATCCAAATCCAAATCTATTGGATCCACCGGGTCCACGGATCGGATCTGGATTCACATGTAAAAAAAATTCTTTTAGAGTTGTCTATTTTTTTTCATGTTTCAGATCTTCATAGGAGTCAAGTGGTTCTCAGAGTTGTATATTTTTTCATGTTTCAAATTTTAATCCTAGGCATGTCTGTCAAATGAAAATTGAGCGCTACAACAACATTAAGCTACATTGGGTGTCAATTCATCCATTTTTCTTTGTTTAATTTGCACTTTCATTAGTGTAAAAAAAATTAAAGGTGGAAGCTATAAAGTTTTAATCTTGATCTTATATTAGATGTTGCATTCGACTACTTTTATGAGGAATATTTTGCAACAAATCCACTCTTTCATCTGCTAAAGCATGACATGAGATATGGATATTTCAACAGAATGAGATCAAATAATTAGCTCCTTTTACATGCAATGATTGTACCATCATTTGTTTTCCGCTTAGTTTTTTATTGGGCCTTTTGAGAATTATGGGCTTAAACGTATGGATCATTTAAAAAATAAAGTCCAAATCTGAATGTAAAATACATAAATTATGAAAAAAATTAAGAAAATACTTATAAAATTACATTCTAGGTTATGGATATATTTAATAAACAACGGATCCACGGGTCGGATCTGGACCGGATACGGATCTCAAATACAAGATCCAGATCCAGATCCGATCCGTTATAAATGGATCCGGGTCCGATCCGGATCCGTTGGATCCAAATTTTGAAGATCCATATCCTATAAAATGGATCTGGATCCACCGGATTCGGATCAGGTCCAGTATCCATTGCCATCTCTAGTCCTAGCTGGCTCGGACTCACTCCCGCCTAAATAAACCTCGCTGAGGCAGTGTCACTTGACACATCGCCTTAGCGCAACAACGAACCCGAATCTGAAGAGAAGCACCCGCCCCTGCGGAAGTCTCATCCACTAAAGCGAAAACTTAACAGATTACGCTTCTGCAAGCCAGCCTCTCACCGAGGCAAACACGCAGAAGCAAATAGAAGTGTCGTCGCGGCGGACACCAGACACCAGATCACAAGAAATAACTCAATCTTTCACCAAACACTCGAAACACTGCCGAGACCCCCCGGACACAAACCAGACATGCTCCCCCAAGGTAAATAGTGCTTCAAACTCACCCGTACCGAGCTAAGGCATACGTTTGTAAAGACTCTTCCGCAAAAACTAAATATCCAAATTTCATAAATAGCACCACAAAGTACATCCATTGTCTCGAAAAATAAATTAATAACTCGACTAAGTTACAAATGACCCTCCGGAGCTACCGGATGTGACAAAACTAAGCGAACCCATCTACTCAAAAGTCCAGCTTGAGTCAAACTATCGAACTCTAAGGTTCTAGTTTTGGATTTTTTATCCGAAATTCATGTAAATAGACCTCGAGATCCGCACCACCTATCCACGCGCATCACAAATCCCACAAAGAGTCTATGTGAAGGGTAAAATAGTCAAATAGAGGTCTTAGGCTAAAAACCACCGTACGGATCGTTACATATTTGGACAGCCAAAGATTATTTTTTCACCATAATTTTTTCCAGTACTTATTTTAAATTTTAAATATTATGAGTACATATAGTTCCTAAATACCTAATTTTTATTTTAAAAAAATTAATGATTTTATTTATGAATTCACATCGAACATTAGTTAGTTTGACCCTCGTAATCTGAATCAAGACAGTCATTTTGGGATGGGGAGTGTAGGAGTATTATAGGGACCGATTTGGGGATATTATTAGTTATGGGTATTAATTAGGGGTGATAAAAACTGACAATAGTGGTTCATGGTGATAGTTGATGGTGGCGATAGTTTTGATGGAAGAAAGTGAAAATTAATGTGTTGGTGAATGATGATGGTGGTTGGCACGCGATATATAGTGGGGATGGATGGTGGAGATGGTAAGTACTAATTGGTGTGATTGTTGTGGTAATAGTGGTTTGTGGTGAGGATTGTAAATGGTTGCTAGTAGTGTTGACAACTGATTATATTGTAGTGATTGACAACGAAGGTGGTTGTGGAGGTGATAGTTGTGAGTGGTGAGTGGTAGTAGTCGATAATGGTGGGCGGAGGCGGCGGTACTTGATAATGGTGGCTATGACGGTTGCAATGAATGGATGAAATTGGTAAACTGTTATTTTTGTAAAAATTCTTTATTAGACATTCAATGATATTAAGACTTTGTTATACATCTTAACCATTCATATATATTCTAAAGTGATTGTACATAAAAAAAAAAATTAACTAAGGTCTGAATGATATATTAAATTTATAAATAAAAGAGATAACGATATTATAAGTCATATTCAGAAAGTTTTGTCATTTTCAACCATTGTGTATTAATAGACATTTAAGGATGTATAAGTACGTCCAAAACGTAATAATATACAATTAGGATTTCCTTTCTTCTCAACACTTTAAAACATTACTTTCATATTCTTGTGCTAATTTAAGTTTATGCAAAATGTTTCGTACACCGAACTGTTTTTAATATATGTGTCGGGTAAGGAGTCTGCATCCCTCTCCCTTAAGATGCGATCATTTCTCCGATCCTACCAGATCGTGGAATGTTTTCACACTGGACTATCCTTTGCATAAATCTTATGAAATTCTGCCCTGAAAATTTCTGGTTGTGCAATGTTTACCCCATGTAGCTCCATGGTTACATCATGTATAATTTTTTCCATTTAAGCAAGTTGACTTGATGGATTGATATCCAGTCAATTTAATAATTAAATATCAAAGGTAAACATAACCTTATTAAAGGAAATTAATTCTTATAAAATTAGTGTATACTACAGTTAATGAATAATGTAAATCACGTTAAATATCTTAAAACATTTCAAAATGAATACTGCTAGACAAATGACGCCGATTTTACTTTGTAAAACAAGAATGATGCACTATCTCACGCTTCTCCTACTTTCCAACTTTCCAACTTTCTTCTTTTCGGCCAACTTGGCCCGCCTTTTTTACATGCGCAATCTCTCCTTTGATAATAACGAGGTCTCTTTTTGTTTTTATAACAAACGAGGTATTTTCATTGTTACTACTTTTTAGAAAAGCACGTTGTATCTTATGTTGGTTATTATAAAGATTGAATACAAAACATATTTGTTTAAGGATCTGAAATATGTGATACCATTAAATTATATTATTAAAATGTATTTTTATGTCAATGTTATATAAATGCTATCTGACATAATTGTACTCTCATATTATTCTTCCTAACTATAATAAAATAAAAAAATTGTGTTTTTTCTCTCACAAAAAAGTTGTGTCCTTTCACAGAGCGACCAATCCTTTTGAAAAGTTCTTTTCCAATGTCCAAACTTTCTTTAAAAACTACTACTAGTTACTAATGAAAGAACACGACTATTTAGAAAAGACACATACTAATTAATTCTTTTTAGTTCATATGTAATTATTTTAATGAAATATATATATTATAAAAGGTATTTTGATAAATTGTTGGTTTAGGACTTTACAATTTTAATATAATAGCATAGAATAAATAACGAAACCATAAGTATACATACATATACGAAGAACAATGAACAAATGTACAAAAACATATAATATAAACGTTGACAGAAGCATCCAGTTTTTCGATTTTCTCTGTTTTTATTTTAATACTAATTTATTGATACCTATGTGACTCCTTTTAATTCTTGATAATTCAATATAGTAATTTTTGGTTGATCGTAACTTTGATTTATTTGAACTTAACATGAATTATACTTCAAGTGCTAGAGTACTAATTAAATGATCAAGACCCTTTTGTTAATTTCTTTATAACTAATTAAGGGTCACAAACCTACAATGTCTTCAAAATAGACAATTTTCAGGAACTTGGATATGTGTCTTTTTGCAGTTAGAGTTTGAAGATGTACGTTTTTTGCAAATAAACATAACTCGGTAATGCTTATTGACTATTTCATTCATTTGTTGTCACCCACTTTATATTACGTAATTCGTCATGAAAGAAAGAGGCATTTTTAATCACTTTCCCTTTTTGTTTGATTTTTTTTAATATAATCTGTACAATTGGTAAACACAAATAAATTATTCATTAATAAATCAATACTAATATGTTCATACCACCACCTTAAAAATATGTTTAAATAGCATATATTATTTAATGATAATACTGTAAAAATAAAAAAGATCGTGTCTTTTCTCTCACAAAGGGCCGGGTTGTGTCGTTTTAATAAAACAACTAACTTTCGAAATAGTTTCCTAACAACCAAATAATTTCTTAAACATTAAATTACTTACTAATGAAAGAATACAACTATTTATCTAAATATTTTTATTGTTTGAAGAATATTTTGACACTTTTAACCTTTTAGATGAGAACTTCCCACCTTTATAATAGTAGTATTGTCACGACCCAAAATCCCATTGTGCCGTGAGGGCACCTACCCTAACCCGTAGATGAATCACTAACACTCAAACATCAATAATATAAAGCAAATGCAGAAAAATTAACGAAACAACCTAAGTATCATTAAGTCTTAGAACTTAATACATAAACCATGAAAGAAAACTCCAAAATTTAGTTGTCATGAGTACAGAGCTACTAATCGAAATACAAGTCTGGAACTTAAATACAATCATTGTCTGAAATATTGGACAGAATAGTAAAACAATAATATGAAGAGTTGCAGTGCAGAGATAGAATCTACGACTCACCCTGGACTCCCAAGATGAATCAATAGTGACTCCGCCGTGGGAAGAGCCGCTTCCTTCTTGCTTGATTGGGGGGGGGGGACTTCCATTCACCATCTCCAAGCTCTGAGTCAAGCTCCTCCGCTGGCGTCCGACTCGGTACCTGCACATAGAGTGCAATAAGTGTAGAGTGAATATGGGAAGCACGTGTATCCAACAACATCGTCGATCGACCCTAGCTATAATGATGGTGAGGGTTGGTACTCTCAATACTTCTCTTCTTCCTTGGTTAATAAAACTATACAATTTCTAAGAAATTTAATCAATTCAAGTAAAGATTCTACAATCGTACTAAGTCATAAGTCCATCGCTCTTCAAAGGATACCATAAGGTTTCTAATTTTACCACAATTAGGATAGATATAGTAATAATATTTCAACCTTATTCAAATAGACATCTAAGTCCTCAAAGATTACTTCTTTTCGTTAATCACATAAGTTTATCATTAAAGGTTCAATCTTTTTGTTTTTATACTAAGGAACAGGTAAAGATCCCATATCTATGTCGTTCCTAACATTCCAAGTCTTAAAGATCCCAACTTTATTAGTATTTCTAGCAATCAAGGTCATAAAGATCCCATCATTATAACATTACCATATCATCTCATATTTCTGTTTTTCATTAAACATAAGCTACACCATATCATCTTATATTTCTGTTTTTCATTAAACATAAGCTACAATGTGCCAGTATTACCCTTCTTAACAGTCATATGATCATAAAGTCTACCAATACCGAGTACATACAACATCAAATACATGTCAGAAATATGTAATGAATGCGATGCAGATGATATGTATGTATGCAATGGCTATATGTACTCGGTATACACACGTTACTGCAGTAGCAGTCACGTGGCCCTTGAGGAACTCATAAGGTCCATATACCCATCTGATCCCATCGGATACCAACTTTGTGGCAGAACTATCATAATCATCCGGAATTTCTCATCAGACCCCAACTTTGTGGCTATAGTGTCATAATTAGTCATCACTCTCGTATCATGCAACATATCCCATAACCAACTTCCCAAGCCGTTCTCAATAATATATCAGTAATCCAATGTCAATTATGGAATATATGAATGATATGGATATGTGTACACCATGCAATCAGCGTAATCAATTTAATCAGTATTTATTAGTTTCTATTCAAGTATTTAGACGAGATGTGGAGTGATGAATGCATGACAAGTCAAATCAGAATATCATATCAACATGGCTACAAGCCCAAGTAAACAACAATCATACCAAGCTAAGCGGATTTATGCACCGATCTCGTAGCCCGAAGACTAAACATATAAACTCCTTCACATGCATCATACTAGTTTATTTAATTACCCAATTAAGTTCACTGATACCCGTACTAGTACTCATCACCTCGCTAATACCAACACATAAATGCTATACTAGAGTCTAGAAAGTCTCAACTTGACTTATTATGAAGTCCCATAGCTCCCAAACGATCCAAGCTCAATCCACGCGAAGATTAAGCTTCCCGGAAGCTCCATAGTGTCTAAATTCACCATACTAGTTCAATATAGTCAAAATAATAACCAGACGAGTCCAACGATACCCATATTGCTATACTTTATATCGAAACCCAAAAATAGAACCAAGAAGCCAACCTCGAGCCCACAAGGGTAAAACTGGAATTTTATTGCGAAATCGATTTACCCATAGTCTAATTAGTAAGAATATAAAAAACCTTTGAAATCCATCCATAAATCGACCTTCAATTCAAAGGTGTATCATTTTTCAACTCTATGGCTCAAAAACCCCAATTTCTACCACCTAAATCCGGATAAAATTGATAATCAGCGAAAATAATTATGGGAAAACACATAAATGAAGGTTGGATACTCACCCCCTTTTGAATAAGAGAATTTAGCCACTGAAATCACCTCAAACAAAGCTCTAAAACTCAAATTATGGCCAAAATATAATGAAATCGCGGTCTGATTCTTAATACACTGTCCAAGCAGATTTTCTTCTTCTCGATCGCGATGTCACGTGTCGCGATAGCGAAGGCCAACTTTGTTTTTTTCCCAAAAAAATTCTTCATCGCGATCGCGGCCCCTGGGTTGACAACGACCGCGTTATACCATATTATGGTGTAATTTGGGCGAGATCAGAAAGCAAGAGGTATATACCGTGATATTTAACACACCCCCGCAGTCATAACGTACAGTCTTCGTACGCTGAGACTGTCCCTAAAATCTTCAAAAAGGACCGAGGGAAGACCCTTTGTAAAGATGTCTGCAATTTGATACCTGGAAGGGACATGACAGACGCGAACTTGTCCACGAGCTACCTTTTCGCAAATAAAGTAAATGTCCATCTCGATATGTTTAGTGTGCTGGTATTGAACCGGATTACCAGAAAGGTAGATGACACTAACATTATCACAATAAACCAAGGTAGCTTTCTGAATAGGACAATGCAACTCTAAAAGAAGATTCCGTAACCAACAGGATTTAGAGACCACATTGGCTACCCCTCGATACTCGGCCTCTGCATTAGAGCGTGATAAAGTCGACTGATGCTTTGCAGACCAGGAGATCAAGTTATTACCAAGAAACACACAATAGCCAGACGTAAACCGTCTGGTGTATGGACAGCCACCCGAATCAACATCTGTATACGAGACAAGTATAGACGTTGAAGAAGGATACAAATGCAAGCCATAGTCAAGTGTCCCCTGGATGTATCGAAGAATGCGTTTGAGCGCATTCATGCGCTTAATCCTGGGATCATGCATAAACAAACACACCTGTTGTAATGCATATGTAATATCAGGTCTCGTGAAAGTAAGATACTGAAGGGCCCCTGCAAGACTGCGATAGCGGGTCGGATCCTCATATGGTGAACCAGTCGCAACACCTAACTTGGGTTTAGTGTCAACCGGAGTGGAAGTGGACTTACATGATGACATCTCAGCCCTCTCAATGATCTCAGCTGCATACTTCCTCTGAGATAAGAACAACCCACTTGCATGACGAGTGACGGCAATCCCCAAAAAGTAACTCAAGGGCCCCAAGTCTTTCATAGCAAACTCAGAACTGAGCATTGTCATGATAGACTGGCGTAATGCATCAGAAGAGACAGTCAAGATAATATCATCTACATATAAAAGTATATATGCCAAGGAGGAACCACGACGATAGATGAACAATGAATTATTAGACTTGCTGTGAGAGAACCCAATAATCAAAACAAAATTTGCAAACCTTTTATACCAAGCTCGTGGGGACTACTTAAGCCCATACAAGGACTTCTTCAACAAACATACATGATGAGAATATCTAGGGTCCCTAAACCCCAAGGGCTGATGCATATAGACTGTCTCCTTAAGATCATCATGTAAGAAAGCATTCTTCATATCTAACTGATGAATGAGCTATGCTTTCGAAAGAGCCAAGCTGAATATAGTGCGAATGATAGCCGGCTTGACCACCAGACTAAATGTCTTACCACAATCCACCACAACCTGCTGAGTCTTACCATCACCTACAAGACGCGCCTTATGTCTCGTAAAAAAACCGTCAGAATTGTCTTTATGAGCAAAAATCCACATAGACCTAATAATACTAACACCAGACGGACGGGGCACCAACTCCCACGTCTTATTATCCAAAAGACCATTATATTCGTAGGTAATGACAATTTTCCAATTCGGGTCATTTAAAGCAGATACAGGATTACGGGGTAGCGGTAATTTAAGAATATTAGAATTTAAATTAAAATATATTTTTGGTATACCCCGTTGACTTCGAGTGACTGGTCTATGACTCGGGGGAGAGTTGGGTGAATTTTGGGAATTTTTGGGACACAGGACGGGCTGGCCAGCAGCAGTTGTGAACAATGTCATGTACCGTAACTGGAACTGGACCAGTTTCAGTATGAGGCTGGACTGGCCCAATTGTTGAAACTGGCCTAGTGGCGAAACCGGGAGCAGTGGGTATCAGTGATATAGTGGGCCAGCGGGCAGTGGGCCCGCTGGTGAATTTTGAAGTGCGGGACACTCCTGAAAAATGGTGAATAATATATGGGAATATATCATCATCCAAAAAATTATACGAACAAGGCACGTGATTACTAACCTTAGCAAACGGAAATTGGGATTCATAAAAAATTACATGACGACTAATGATTATTTTATTAGATGATAAATCAAAATATTTGTAACCACGATGATTTGATGGAAAACCTAAAAACACACAAGGGGTGGACCGGGCCTGAAGTTTGTTAATTGTAATGGACGGAAAGAGTGGATAACACAAGCATCCCAAAACCCTAAGATGAGAATACGAAGGAGTCTTATTATATAAAATTTGAAGAGGGGACGAATATGTCAAACGTTTGGAAGGAAGATATGTAGTCATTTGTAGAGCATGATGCCAAACGGAAGGGGGTACGGAAGCATGAATCAATAAAGTTCGGACAATATTATTAATCGTACGAATTTTGCGTTCGATTTCCCATTTTGTGAAGATGTACGAGGACAAGAAAAATAAAAATTGATCTCATTATTTGCACAAAACTCCCGAAACACCCCATTATCATATTCTTTGTCATTATCACATTGAATATTTTTTATTTCCCATTCGAATTGAGTTTTAATAAATGCTCTAAATTTTAGAAAAGTGGAAAACACTTGAGATTTTTTCGCTATCGAAAAAGTCCATAAAAAATTAGAATAATCATCCAAAAATAGAACATAATACCGATGATCCAAAGAACTGAGAAAAAAAAATATTCATAAATCGCTATGAATAATATCGAATGACATTAAAGTATGAGAATTAGAGTCTACAAATGACAACTTAACGATTTTTTCTAAATAACAAAATTGACAATTCGGAGTACTACGCGTACCTTTACAAGAAATAAAATTATTTTTATCTAAGGAAGACAAAATTGATCACCCCGTATGACCTAGACGAACATGCCGCAAGTAAAGAGCAGGGCTGTAAAAGTGGATTGCAAGACTTGACTTGAGAGACCGGAACTTGACGTGATAGGATAAAAATCTCTCCTGCTATCACACCTCTTGACTCGTCTTGAAATCGTTCACAAAATTTAAAATTCACGGGAGGAGTTCGAGTTGACCTGCAGAGCAAATCGTCGAACACTTGGAGATCTTATGGACATTGACATACATTTCTCTGAAGATTGCGTTCTGTTTGCATATAGTTTGAACCAGTAAAGTTGTCATTTTTTCCCCTTTTTCTCCTCCCCTCCTTCTTTCAGAATAGATCAAATTGCTCATTTTTCATAATTTTTACCAAGTAAAATGTAGAATGAAAACACCCTTGTTGCTCCAGTATTAATAGATATGGGATTGAAGAAAACCTAAATCGAAAATGAAATATTACCGGAGGTAAAGTAACAACGCCATAAAGAAGAGCTGCTACAAGATTCATTAGGCTCAAGGGTAGAAGGAGATTGAGTTGCAAATAGATCTGGCGAATGAGCAGAAAACGGGGTCGTCGGTCCATAAACAGAGAACGGAGAGAAGGGGAAAGGAAAGGGAAAGGTGAGGCGGCTCTGTTCTTGATGAAACTGAGAACGGGAAGTCAGGAAGGGGAAGAGAAAAGTGGGCTTTTAATTTTTTCAGATGTGATATGTTTTGTAATTAAGTTGTTATGTTTTGTAAATAAGGAAAAATATCCTTATATTTTGTAATATAGTGTCTTAAATAGTATTATTAGGTCATTTTTCCTTCCCGAATTAGAGTCGAGTCTTGAGCATACGAGAAGTGTTTAAGTCCCACATTAATTGCAGATGCAATTAACAATCTTTCTTTTCTTGTAGGAGTAAACGAGAATCATAGTATACATGGATCATGATATTGTTCAAGCAATTATCAAAATCTCAACCAACAAGAGCTATAATTGACATGTGTGCCTTAACCCCTTAGAATTACAACGCAAAGTGCATGATTTAATACATGTATTATTGTAGCCATCTTCCATTTTTTAAAATTGAGCATATATGATAATCCATCCCTCTCTAATTGAGCATATATAATATTCCATCAGTTTCAAAAAGATTGTCTTACTTTCATTAGTATTAGTTTGTCAAAAAAAGATTGACATATTTCTATATTTAAAAATAATTTAACTTAATAAGATGATTTACAACCATACAAATATCTAAGACTTGTTTTGAACCACACATTTCAAAAGTCTTCATTTATTTCTTAAACTTCGTGTTAAGTAAAAATAAGACAATTTTTTTGGAATGGAGGAAGTATTATTTATGTGCTTTTATATCTGTCATGTGACCAGGAGGTCATGGGTTCAAGCCGTGGAAACAAACTCTTGCATAAATGTGAGGTAAGACTGCGTACAATAGACCCTTGTGGTCCGGCCCTTCCCGGACCCCGCACATAGCGGAAGCTTAGTGCACCGGACTGCCTTTTTTTTATATCTGGCATGGGTAGTTCGCAGCACTATCAGAATATAGTCAATCAATGAAAACCCTAGCAATGGCAAAAGCGCAGTAACCACCAAGTAGTTCCTTTGCTGAAAGATTTCATGAACTAAATATCTTCATCAGGAAGATTGATGAGACAAATTGTTACAAGAACATCTTGGAATATTCGAACAGAAATTAAATCTACATACCTTAATATATGGAGTAATTCCCCTAGCATGCAACATATTTGTTGCTCGAACTCTTCAAAAATATCAACGGGTGAGTGTCGGATTCTCCAAAAGTAGTGTTTTTTTGGGGAATCCAATACTGGTGCGGAAGTGAAGAGTCCACACAACTTAGCAACATATTTATATAGCTGCCTCATCTAGCTAGCTACTTGACTACTTCATCAAATAATATATGCGTGCGTGTAGGATACCTTAATCCATTTGGCTGTTGTCATGCTTTTGATAATCTGAATAACTAGGAAAACTCTCATGCTGGGGCGGAAAATCATGCTGTTGCAGCTGCTGGGGAATAATATTTGAGCTGATGGGACCACCACCATCTTGATTATTATAGAGAGCTGAAGTCAAGTAAGGGAATTCAGCATCATTGCTGGAAAGTAGCTGGGCATACTGGAGAAGGTGCGGATAAGCTTCATATGAAATAGGAGTATTATTATTATTATTATTACTATTAAATTCAGAGTAAGAAGCTGATCCACTTGCGGGTTCAGCACTAGTACTGCTCATGAGCAATTGAGGCTGGCCTTGAAGAAGTCTTTCAGGAAAGTTGAGCTTCGCTTTGGAGCCTTTGAATCGGAGAGCAGCTTCATCGTATGCAAGGGCTGCATCCTCTGCTGTATCGAATGTCCCCAGCCATACTCGAGCTGCCTTCTTTGGGTCTCGTATTTCTGCTGCCCATTTTCCCCACGGTCTCTGTCGCACTCCTCTATAATGTCTCCTACCACTCCCTGAAACCAACATCCCTCTTAATTAATCAAACTTTTCTTCTGATTCATTTTTGGGTTACGTTTGAATACGCTCTCTATGACCAAGTGTTTTGAACTATATGTATTTGTGTCAATATGTAGTTTTCTTAATTAGCTGGAAGTCAAATTGAAAAAGGAAGGAAAACCGACCTAATTGAATGCATGCTTTCAACTCCAATATGACTTGGAGTAGCTTAGAGAAAAAAAAGGGCATGAATATATAGCAAGTCCATGTTTGAATTAACTACTCTTAAAAATAAAATGGTAGGTATGAAGGCATAGGTCGGTCATACTTTCATTACATATTTTAAGTGCTAAAATTAATTGAATCGTGTTAATTAGCTGATAGGATATGCGCGGAGTAGTCAAAGACAAGAACAAGAAATATATAACTAATGTAGTATAATTTGATGGAGACTGACAAAATGAACATATATGCACATGGAAAACGATAAAAAAAAAAATTGCGTGAAATAAGTGTTTTTACTAGCTAGACTTGGCATTATTTGATAACAGTATATAATTTGTAAACGGCAACTTATTATAAAGAAGACATGTTTTAAAGAGACAGAGAGTAGCAATCGTCAATTATTAATTCGATACAGAGGGAAAGTTCTTTACGGAAAGCAGTATACAATGAACCGGTCCAAAAGCAACAAAAGCTGGCTACTAGAGTTGCTAACACTGCTGTCAATCAAAGAAACATTTTAACTATTTAACATACATATTCGCAAGGAGGATGCTTATTAATTAAAATCATTTACTCCTATAAAATACCATTCTTTGACATTTAAAATTAAGATAGAAAGAGACAAACAGTAAAAAGAAATTAAGTCCCTCTATTTCAAAATATTTGACACATTAAGTTTTTCAAGAATTAAATTATGACTAATATTTTAAACTATATTTTTTATCATATTAATATAAAAAGAATTGCCACGTATAGTATTTTTCATATATTTGAATATTTAAATTTTATTTTTAAAATTAAATTAATCTAATCTAATTTAGCTGTAAAAAATTAATCTAATTAACTTTTAAAAAGAAAAATATGTTAAAGTATTTTGAAATCTTGATGACATCGACAATAAAAATTAAAAGATGGCTAAAATCCACATTTAGCAAAACAATAATAAAAGAAAAAAGAAAATTGAAGATCTAAGAGTAGAAGGTTTAATTAAATGGATTTACCTTGTTGTAGTGCTGCGGCCCCAACAGGGTTGTCACCTTCTGGAAAACTAGTGTTGAGAGCCATGGTGGTGTTATTGTAATAAGTTGGGTACTGTCCGCCGTGGGAGCTTAAGAACGCTATGTCTTCTACTTCATTTTTCTCCGACGACGGTGCTTCCTGTGGAACTGACCGCTTTCCATGTCTTCTATCCACTTTGGATCTTTTCGATGTTTTTTCTATGACATGGGAACCCGCAGCTGAGATCTTCGGATTTTAACGATGAATTGCTAACCCTATTTAATTTTCTTCTATATATATATATTAAGAGAAGATCAATATAGGAGTTTTGAAGATGAGGAAATACCAAGATAAGAATGTGATAAGAGCATGTAATTGATGTATAATAAGTTGAACGAGGGTTTCTCTTCTTTCTTGTGTTGGCTTAAGTAGATAAATATATACATATACTCCGTGAGACCGAGACGAGCTTCTTTATCAAAATTATACAATGGGCAAGGGAAAAAAAAAAACAGAGGAAAAAAGAAAAAGTGAGATGGGAAACAAAAAGAAAGAAAAAAAAGTGGAACAAGAAATTAAAGTGAGATATAAAAAATAAAAAATTCATAAAATTGAGAGGTGATGATAAACTAAATTGCTTTTTGGATGACATTTTATGGAGATATATTGGCATGGACACCGACAAAAAAACATGATGTTTTACTTAGGGATGAGCCCATGAGGACGTGTGAAATCTGAGGATAAATGCAAATCAGGTTTGATCTTACCCAAAGGGTCAAATTTGCAAAATATGTACTCTTTTCTTAAAATATTATTTTTTTTCGACGTGGTTTCAGATATATATTGCTCCCTTCATCCATTTTTATTTGATAATTTGACTTTTCACGTCTATTAAGAAGTTCTTGTCAACTCAATAATAAATAATAAAAATAAAATAGATATAAAATACGTCGGATCACTCCTAAAACTTTGTTCCTTTATATTTATATAAGAAATACTCTTAATTGGTCCTTTTTTTGGCTGATGTAGCAAAACAATTTGCATAGCGCTCACATTTCAAACTTAGTCCCTTTCCCTTTGTTTTATTTTGGGTGAGGAGAACTGATATAAATTTCACTGATCTAGTGAAATTCTGTCACATGCAACTAAGAAGAATCGCAGATCTAAGGTAAACCTTAAATGAAGCTTTTTTTAATTAACAGACCAATTTCATTAATCAAAAAGTGAGAATTACAAATCTAAGCCAGTACAGACTCCCGACTTCCAAATAAAATCAAAGACTGAGCTTAAGTAGCATTGCTAAACTAGGCTAATACAGTATACTACTTCTAGCTAAAAATAGTATTACAATCAAAGTAAAAACAGCAAGCATAACCAGCTCCTAAGGAAAGCAGTTGAGGTTATTCAGGATGGATTGTCATTAAACTATCTTCCTCCCTTTGATATGCACATGAAGAACAATCTCTCGACAGACCCTGCTGGCATTCAAATGACCCGTTTGGAACCTCATGGAGTTTCTTTCCTGGCATTGTTGGGTTGTTTGTTGAAACTAGGCCTTAGTGTTGGGTTGTTGAACCTTGTTGATGGCTGGAATAAGAAGAAAAAGCTAGAAAAAGAATAAGGAGGTTGTTGTAAGGTTAAGTAATCACAAGTAAAGGGTATGGAGTTCTACGAAGGCTAGGTGTTCGATAGAATGTCATAATGAATTGACCTTCTAGTCATCTATCTAAACTTGGTTTGCAAATTCTTTATTGCGTAGGTTGACATTCGTAGAGCGTGCGAGGCTTCACAAGCTAATGATGGGTCAAACGACAATAGAATGACAAATACGGAATGTCCCTCAAATAAAGGTTCTACCCTTGGATGTTAGGATGTGCCTACCCTTTATTCTATAGTTTGAATTATTGAATCTTATCTGTCCCTTGAAGGGAATACTTTCGGCACTCTTATGATATCTCTTGACTTGTCCCTTATCGAGAATACTCATCGCACTTTATGATATTCCTTGTTATAAGATTGGTTCCGAGTTCCTTGTTGGATTGTTTTTGTACATAGTCTCATAATGATAGGTGGGGGTTAATGACCTTATGTCACTCGCCCTGTTCATGTTGGTCTTCTGAGGTCATTCATGCATTATATAAATGTATCTCTTTTCTACCAAGTCGCACTATAGTTGTCCGGGTATGATACCTATTGTGTACACCACTATAATTGGATACATATTATCGAGTCCTATTATGGTCGACATAGTTATGGGTATAGTGGGCCCCTATCCCGACCCGATGATGTGTATGTACTCTTAGAGGCTTGTAAATAGTCGTTATGTGTGTTGGAGTCATGTATGTCCTGGACGACCTCCTTGTTAGTCAGTTGATGCATACTGTGGCGTTGTAGGATTTCTTCATATTATATATGTTGGGTTTTTCTTCTTCTACCGATAATTATGTCTTATTGTCTTATGAGGGTTATTCTGAGGCCTTGTTGACCCAAATTCATATGTATCCAGGGTATGGACGAGACATGGTACGCTCAGGCTGGTAGGCACCGGGTGTCGGCCCCCTTCCTATGGTTGGGTTGTGACAAACTTGGTATCAGAGCAGGTTAGTCCTAGGGATGTCCACAAGTCATATCTCGTAGAGTCTTGTTTAGGGTGTGTAGCGCGCCACACTTATGAATAGGATTCTACAGGACATTTAGGATGGTTACATTGCTTTCATAATCTAGATTGTGCAGTAGAGCCGAGTTGTAAGAATTCGAGTCTATCTCATGCTTTATACAGTCCTAGTAACACCGATTACCATAAAGACTTCGGTTAGTTCATATTCGTAACTGGTTAATGAAAGATCCATACCAGATAATTGATACGCCAGAGATGCGAGTATTATACTAGAGTTTTAGAGCGTGAGTAATTGTTTTACACATATGCAGAGAAGGTAAAACGAGTATAGAATAATGTAGTGCTAATTTTAAAATGTTAAGAACGTTAAGTGCGGGGGTATAGAGTGCCGAAATACGGAAGACTGTATGGAGATTGATATTCACACAACATGTTATACGTATTGTTATTCAGCTTTCACTGATGGTCGAACCACAATGAAAATACCTATACTGATTTTTGATCTATTGATATTAAGAGATGTGGGTTTAGAAAGAAGCAAGCTCCCGAGTTCTACCCTTGCCATGGGCAGTACAGAGAATAGTACAATTATGTTAAAGGCACCCCTTTAGAAAGTATAAATATGATGTACCTAGGAAATTGTTAATTGGATATAACCTTTGAAGATCTTGAAGATTTAAGAGCCAAGTGTTGGACTTTTGTGTGTGCATGGTAAATATTTTCTTAGGAAGGTAAATAGGTTTAGTGAATGCATAGAAGATAAGGCCAATTGAGGAGGGAAAAATTAAAAAACGAAGGTATGTTTTGTTACAAGTATTCGGAATGCGGAGAGAAGTGAGATGGAGAGAAAAGGGATGGTACCAGTTGGTAGTCGAGTAAACCAAAAACACAAGAAGAAGTAAGTATCGAGTGGTGAAAATAAATGTGTTATGAGCATATCTACTGTGAGATTTAAACAGTCAAATGTTAACAACACATACCGATCGGGTGGTCGAGCTCTCTGAGTCAGGGAATATCGATATCGAGAAATTCCTTTGGTTAAATGGGATAAGAGTCGGAACTTTGAGAGATTATTATAAGAAAGGATATTGAGAATTTTCAAAGTAAGCAATCATGATGGTTAAAGAATAAACTGCAAAAGAAAGAGGTAATCTTTAAAAGTTATCTAGAAAGAAGCCCTTAAAGATTAAATATCTTGCTAGTAGATGAAAATTTTATTAAGACTGAGAATGCCAGTTACGAACGCGTGACGTTCTAGTCATGCAGATGACTTAGTGACTTCAAGTAAGAGGAAATTGTGTTGAAGCAGATTGTAAGTTGTCAAACGATTGCAGAAGTATGAGAGGAGCTGAGCTAATAATATGACCTTTTTAGGATAGGCATCTCTGAGTATAGAGAGTGGTCCTCCTCCTATAAGGGAGATGGTACAATGAAGAATTATGCAAGACTCACCTGATGGTTCAATAAGAAGACGAAAAGGTTAAGAGAATGAATTTTAAGATGAACCAGATTATATCCTCCAGATTTAGCGAATGTGTTATGATCACGAAATGAGATGTAAGTCTTAATGCTAAGAAGGGATGGGCAGCGACCCCCTGATTAAAGGAATTTAGAAATGACAAGGGCTACAAAATATATGAGACTCGAAAGAGAAGAGCGTGACCCACAAGTAAAGACAAAGACATGAAAGGAGTATTCATGATTAATGAATATAAGGGGTAAATTGGGCCTATATGGAAGATGATATAAGGGATCGAAAGAGCCGCCAGTTGATATAAAATTCCACAGTATGGGATTGTTTTAGAACCGAAAGTTTTAACTCATCAGCAAGAGATCAGAATTCTCAGAAATAATTCAGATAGAAAGTAATGGCACAACATAAAGCGAATCAAGTTAAAGGATTACAAACACCTAGAAGAAAAGGGGATGCAAGTAATTAAGAATACACTCGAAATTGGTATTGTCGTGATAAGAGTGGATATGAAGATAAGAGGGAAAATTATGACAATCAAAGATGCCCAAAATCTTATAGGACTATGTAACGACAAGATTGTTGAGAATATATATATTGCTAGAAGATGTTAGCCAAGCGGTTTAAGTGTGGGTATATAACTTAATAAGGAAGTATGTCAATTATTACCGTTTGATGTGTTGGTTAAATAAATGACAGAGATTATGATCCAGAGTGAAATTTAAGGTCGTATAAACAAAGGACTCCTAGATGATAGAAGTTGCGATAAATCAATACATTATAATATGCAGGTTTAGCATGGGTAAGGAAATGAGTATGTTTACGCTTAAAGGGCGATTAAGAAAGCCAAGAGGGATAGTAGACCCAAGCCGTAAGGGCGGTAATGGTGAGTACGCATTAGAAGTTTGACGTGATATATTTTATAACCATAAGAACCTCATATACCCCCTTTTCCAGGCAGCAATAGTCGAAATTGAGATGATAATGTCTATAAGAAGGGGGATTGTATGGTTAGGTGGTTCAGAGTTGGATTGGAACCGGATGGACACGAAAGTGGGGTTCAAGTGGAGGTTGACGGGTTTTCAGGCAATGTGTGTTTGGTGGGAGGTGTGCGGGTATCTTCGGGTAGAATCAAACTGAGGCGTTTAGAGGGGTTGATTTAGACACATTGTGGAATATATTGGTGGTTGGTAATTGATGGTTGGATGATTTTAAGGTGGCGGAAACTGATCGAGACAATAAGGTTGGCGGTTTAGGGACTCGATAGGGATGATGGGAAATTGGCTGGGGTTTTGGGGGTTTGTGGGAGGAATCGGCTAACGACTTTTTGGGCATAGGTTGGGGGTGTTGTGGTGTATTGTGGTGAAAGTAATCAGGTAGTTTGAAAAAAAGATAGATCACGAAATTGATAGACAATTTAGTGTGCGGATAAGGTGATGAAAGCCGAGAAGACCTTCAACGTATTTGTAACAAGTAACCGGATAGAACCTTGGCTTGGGTATATTTAGATCACAAAAGTTCTAATTAGACTTACACAAAGGGTTTGGACCATAAAAGGACTGGGGTTCGGACCACAAAAAGACCGAGGTTTGGCCCAGAAAAGGACCAACTAAGGATAACAACACAAAAGTTGAAATACTTAGCAAAGTTTGAGAAATCTCAAATATATTTCATATCACTTCAATGTCTCTTTACATCAACTACATGCCCTATTTATACTAGTTCTAAACCTTCTAGAAGAGCAACTAGATAGACATCATACATGGCACTCGACCGAATGGAAAAGGGAGAGGCTTCAGTCGACTTGGGGAAGGGAAAAGAACCAACCCTTCATGTTCTCTAGGCCACCCTTTTGTATCATCCATGTAGATAAGTACATGAACTAACTAGTTCATGAACTACATCTTTGGTGCATGTTTGGAAGCTTCTCCTTCTAGATGATTCTCGGCCTAGTCATCCTATCTTATTATATGGCCGGATTAGTCATCTCATCCTATTACACGGCCTATTAATTAAGCTATAAGGAATTTAAGCTAGGAATTTAAAATAAGCTAAAAGTTGGTCTCGGACAAGACCTACATAAAAGCCGAAAATTTATGGCATTTCGTGGATCTTCAAGTATTTTATTCAACTCCACTCCACACTCCATTCCATATTAAGCATATCACCATATGACGGGCGGAAATCTTTGGTACCCCTAGAAAATCACCTCGTGGCTCATGTTGGATCTTCCATTTCATGTCTCGGGCTGTTTTGTGTAACCTCCTCCCCAGACTCGGCATCATTAATCACGGCACGCTTCGTAAACTCTCTTCTCAAGATTTGCATTTGTTCTGCAATAAGGTCACTTATGGTCTTCCGAAGTTCTTCATTTATGTTATCTATAGCGTCAAGGCGTGGGATGAGAAAATCTTGCTCTGATACCAAACTGATGTATATAAGGAGGGGGATTGTATGGTTAGGTGGGTCGGAGTTGGATTAGAACCATATAGACACGAAAGTGGGGCTCAAGTGGAGGTTGATGGGTTTCCCGGCAGTGTGTGTTTGGTGGGATGTGTGCGGGTACCTTCGGGTGGAATCAGATTGAGGCGTTTGGAAGGGTTGATTGAGACACATTGTGGGTTATGTTGGTAGTTGGATGATGATAAGGTTGAAGAAACTGATCTGGACAGTAAGGTTGGCGGTTTAAGGACTCGATAGAGATGGTGGGAAACTGGTTGGGGTTTCGGGGGTTTGTGGGAGGAATCGGCTGACGGCCTTTTGGGTGTAGGTTGGGGGGTGTTTTGGTGTATTGTGGTGAAAGGAACAAGGTAGTTTGGATAAGTATGTATCACGAAATTGATATACAATTTAGTGTGCGGATAAGGTGATGAAAGCCGAGAAGACCGTCAACGTATTTGTAACAAGTAACTGGATAGAACATTGGCTTGGGTATAGTTAGATCACAAAAGTTCTAACTGGAATTACACTGAGGGTTTGTACCACAAAAGGACTGGGGTTCAGACAACAAAAGGACCGAGGTTTGGCCCACAAAAGGACCAACTAAGGATAACAACACAAAAGTTGAAATACTTAGCAAAGTTTTAGAAAACTCAAATATATTTCATATCACTTCAATGTATCTTTACATAAACTACATGACCTATTTATACTAGTTTTAAACCTTCTATAAGAGCAACTAGATAGACACCATACATGGCACTCAGCCGAATGGGAAAGGGAAAAGAACCAACCCTTCATGTTCTCTAGGCCACCCTTTTGTGTCATCCATGTAGATAAGTGCATGAACTAGCTAGTTCTTGAACTACCTCTTTGGGGCACGTTTGGAAGCTTCTCCTTCTAGATGATTCTCGAGCTAGTCAACCTATCTTATTACATGGCTGACTTAGTCATCTCATCCTATTACACGGCTTATTAAATAAGCTATAAGGAATTTAAGCTAGGAATTTAAAATAAGCTAAAAGTTGGTCTCGGCCAAGACCTACATATAAGCCAAAAATTTATGACACTTCTTGGATCTTCACATCTTTTCTTCAACTCCACTCCACACTCCATTCCATATTAAACATATCACCTTATGACGGACGGTAATCTTTGGCACCCCTAGAAAATCTCCTCGCGGCTCACATTGGATGCTTAAGTTCACGACCTTTTTTTCATCAGATGAGTTCTTCTACTAAAGGTAAAGGCGCGACTCAAGATAGATCGTAACAATACTGAAACCTATGAGTCTTCTTAAAAAAAGTGATAACTCTTGAGATTAAGAATAAAATAAAGGCGAACTCAGATGATATAGTAGGATATGATCCTCTTCAAAAGCTAGATTACAACATATGGGGTTGTTAACTAGAGCTCAGTAGTAGGACCCTTAGTGGCCAAGGGAAGGGTCGAGGATAAAAGATTTTTGCTCTAAGTATAGTTTAAAAAGAAAACATAACATATCAAGATGATAGCCTTTAAGGCAACTTAAGGCAAGAGAGTTGAGCAGATCATTATGACTGATTTAAGATTGCTTATAGTCACGAGTAATGAGAAAATACAAAAAGGTTTTCCTTCCAAACCCTGAGTGAGAGTTTCACTGATATTATCTATGAAATATTTATGGTAGAAGTATTGTGAACCATAACGATTCCAAAATATTGATCGACAAAAGAGATTAAGTTCATGCAGGGATTGAAGGTTTGAGTATTCTAAAAGATCTCATATGTCGACAACCCTATAGTATTGAAATCAGTACAACTAGCCATGTACCGCTTCCAGGGTGAGGGCTAAGAAATGGAATAAGTCTAAGGAATATGTCGACTAACTTAATCAATTCAAAAATGGTATTCTGGATTCAATAGAGTCATTCTTTAGATGTAGAGATAAGAAACATCAGGATAAAGACTCAATTTATAGTAAAAGTTGGAAAGATACTTAATGAAAGAAAATCAAAATCCTTGAACTTGATAAAAGAGGAACCCTCAGGGTCACATATGTATTCCCAGTGTAATAAAATTGTGGGACAAGATTCTGGCCAGATGTCCTAAGATGTATCAAGACATTAATGAGCATATTAATGAAATGATGTGAGGAGGAATTTTATAGATGTTGTAAATTAGTATATTAAGTGTCAACAGATGAAGAATTAACACCAGAAGCTGATGAGTAGGCTCGGATCATGAAGAACCCAATAGAGAAAGGGAAATAGTTAGTATGGGTTTTAGTAAGGGTTTATTTCGCTGCTATCATAATGATGATTCCTATCCAAGTAAATGTTAGTAGACTGAATAGCCTATCCATTTATTATCAATCAAAACTACCTTTATGGCCAAGAACGACACAAGATTGTACGATTAAAAAGATGATTCACCTCCATGGTATACCTAGAATTATCACATTTGACAAAGAACACTCAGTTTGTAACTAAATTTGGATGGTTGTTTCGGGAAGAGGCTATAGGTACTCCGGCTAGCCTCACATCTAGACAAAAGAAAATTGAGCTTATAATTTAGACGTGCGAGGGCACATTACAAATTTACACAGTGGGTTCTAAAGAAAATTACGATGACCACTGACATTTTGTGCAACGGTGACGATCATATTAAGCATCTGAATGGCACTATATGAAGCCTTAAATGAGCAAGAGATGTGGAACTCCTATCGAATAGTTTGAAATAAGTAACCTAAATTAGTGAGATCTGATTTAAAATATCAAGTCATAGAACAAGTAAAGTCCCTCGACAGAGGATGTTGGTTGCTCAGAATCGCCGGTAAGACATATTTAGATAGATAACAACAAGACTTATGGTTCTTAAATGTATCGCCTATGAAAGGCGTGAGCAAAGTCAGAAAGAGGGACAAGTTTAACTTTAAGTACGTTGGACCGTATAATATTATTCAAAGAAATTGACCAAGTGACCTATGAACTGGGATTACCCTCTCCCCCAGACATTGGAGTAGTTTATCCAGTATTTCATACCATAATGCGTTGGAAGTGCATGAGAAATCCCTCCGGTATTACCCCTATAAAGTATGTTCAGGTTACAAAAGACTTATCATATGAAGAAACTACAGTTACCATCTTAGACCGTCAGGTCTGCAAGCTACGGATCAAAGTAGCATCCGTTAAAGGGTTGTAGAGGAACAATAATGTGGGAGGAATAGTGTGGGAAACTAAAGAGAATATGAAGTCTAGATATCCTCACTTATTTCAGCCTATAGGTTTATATCGACACTCGTGCGATACTATTTCCATATTTTTATCTTATTTATCAAGCTTATCTCGCATACCTTATAGAGGCAACATTATTAATACATATGTGATGCATGCAACCCAAATTTTGACTTTTGATGATTGAGGTGAGTTATGACTAACTTTTCTTGACTTTTGGGCAAATGAGTGTGTTATGTTATTGTATGACCCTGGGTGACATGGGATATATTTTCTGGCTTCTTGAAAGATTTTGGATAGTCCTATTTATAGAGGAAATTTTGTCAAAATTTCTAGAAATCCTTAAGAGTTAAGGTCCTAAAGATATGTTAGCCCTACATTTGAGGACGAATGTTCTTAAGGGGATAAAGATGTTACACCTCTATTTTTATGTTAAGTCACGTCATCAATTAACTTAAGTGTTCCAAGAAGATATGAGGCCTTACGAAGAGTTAATGGTGGTTTAAGACTGTTCACAGAGGTGTCGTGAAGCATGGAAGTTAAACGAATTGAAAACGATGTTTTTTGCAAAATTTTGATGAAGTTACAACAGTACGGTGGGATATACGGAGCGTACATTGAGGTACGACCCGTATAATTATGCTTGGGAAAGCATATCAATCTTGGAGATTTGGGAAAACTTTTGTCTAAGAGATACAGGTCGTACATGTGGCCATACATTATGTATGGGCCGCACATGTGGCCGTACATTTTGTACGGGCCGTACTTTTAGCCATACATTGAGGCGGTGGTCGACTTTATTTTGTTTTAAATTCATTTTTAGGCTTATTTCTTGTCATTTCTCAACCAAACTTTGCCCTTACTCTCTCCCAGTACCTCCCAACAGATTCCTAAGATTCAAAGTTAGTTCCAAGGTGATTACACCATAATCCATCATCAAGAAGCCAATTGGAGTGAAGAATAACACTACCATGGTGTTGCTATGTAGTTGAGATTGTTCCAAAAGGAGAAAAGTTTTGGCCTGAGGTTGTGCAAGTTGTATAAGGTAAGTACATCACCCTCTTGCTTGTGCTTAAGCTTATGTAAGCATTGGATGAATGGTTTGAGTGAAATACTACAAGCATGTACTTGAAATGATAGGAATTAAGGATGTCATGTTGTTGAACTGTTTTAAGGCTATGTTATGACTCATCATGGCTGGAAATTATGCTAAATAACTTGGTTTTCATAACATAATTGTTATTATGATTATCTAAATGTTGACATTTTTGGAGAGATTGCTAACTAGAAAAGGGAATGGATGGATAACACTTCAAAATTGTTCATATTATTGTATTATGTTGATTGTTGAAACTAGGTGTTAGTGTTAGTGCTGGGTTGTTGAACCTTGTTGATGGCCGGAATAAGAAGAAGAAGCCAGAAAAGGAATAAGGAGGTTGTTCTAAGGTTAAGTTATCATAAGTAAATGGTATGAAGTTCTATAGATTCTAGGTGCTCTGTAGAATGTAATAATGAATTGACCTTCTCGTCATATAAACTTGGCTTACATCATCTTTATTGTGTGGGTTGACGTTCGTACAACATGCGAGATTTTGCAAGCTAATGATGGGTCAAACGATAAGGTATGTAAGACTTACCCTTCCTTTTCTTTTGGCATGATCATAATAGAATGACAAATACGGAATGTCCCTCAAATAAAGGTTCTACCCTTGGCTATTAGGATGTGCCTATCCTTTATTTTATTGATTGGATTATTGAATCTTATTTTTTCCTTATCGGGAGTACTTTCCGCACTCTTATGATATCTCTTGATCTGTCCCTTATCGGTAGTACTCATCACACTTTATGATATTTCTTGCTATTAGATTGGTTCTGAGTTCCTTGTTGGATTGTAACAATTGTTCTATATAGTCCCATAATGATAGGTAGGGGTTAATGACCTTATGTCACTCAACCCTGTTCATGATGGTCTTCTAAGGTCATTCATGCATTATATATATATATATATATATATATATATATATATATATATATATATATTTCTACCGAGTCGCGCTATAGTCGATCGTGTATGACACCTATTGTGCACATCACTGCAGTTGGGTATAATATTACCAATTCCTATTATGGATGGGTACGATATTACCGAGTCCTATTATGGCCGGGTATGATATGATGATGATATTACCCCATAGTGTGGCCTATATATACATATATGACTATGTTTGTAAGAGGAAAACATGCATACCATACACCATCAGTGACATTCAGAGTTACAAGTTGTCTCTTCTCTATCCTTCTTTATATTTCTACACCTATTTAAGTTTCCTGCCTTACACATTCAGTACATTGTTCGTACTGACGTCCCTTGCTGGGGCATTACGTTTCATGCATGCAGGTTTAGATAGACAAAGCTATGCTCATTTCTAGTAGGACTCCAGCTTAAAAGTGGTGTTAGAACTCTCCACTTGTTCCTGAGGTACTAGTCAAAGTTGGTATAATTTTATATATATAGTTATCGATATGGTAGGGCCCTATCCCGGACTGTTGATATGTATGTACTATTAGAGGTTTGTAGATAGTCGTCCTGTGTGTCGGAGTCATGCATGCCTTTCCGACCTCCCTGTTAGTCAGTTGATGCATACTGTGGCCTTGTCGGCTTTCTTCATATTATATATGTTGGGCTTTTTTGCTTCTATAGGTAATTATGTCTTATTGTCTTATGAGGGTTATTATGGGCCTTATTGGCCCAAATTCATGTTTATCCAAGGTACATACATATGTGGTATGCACGAGCCGTTAGGCACTAGGTGCCGGCAGGGTTTGATGAGGTGCCAACCTCAGAGAACTAGAGTCGGCGAGGGACTATTATCGTCACAGTTGTTGGGCGCTTGCCGTCAATCTGAGTTTGCACTTCAACATCCAAGTCATGCTCCACCCTTTCGTCAATGGGTTGAAATTGACATGATAGGAAGCTGCCAAATGTCAATTGGGCTAAAGGTTGTTTTATTCCACTAGCTGGGTTAACCATTATCGTCGTCGATGCCGGTGGTGGGTGCCGTCTCCGTCATTGTACCATACTTGGTGCAAGTTAGCCTGCCTCAGCTAAATGTGCGCTGAGAGGTTTTTAGCTAAATGTGTGTCGTTGTCTATTTACGGTTTATAGCAAGCATTCCATCCTAAATGGAACTTAATCTATGAAAAGAGGAAGAATAGAGTTTCTATTACTAATGAAAATTGTAGAGTGAATTCTAGTGCACAATATGATTCAGACTGACTCACATCACTAAAAACACGCCAAAAATTAATCAAAAGATTAACCAACCGAAATTTTAACTGAGTTCGAGCCTAAAAGTTTTCTCAAATAAAACCGAACGAACTCGATTAGTTCTTTTAGCGCCAAAAATTTGAAAAATGAATAATCGACTGATCTCGATTGTTTAACTATTCATGATTTCTTTAAGTAAAATCAATTATGCTCGGTCGCTTTTATTTAAAATTAAATGAAAATATATATCATCTAACATTCTTTTTTGGTCTAATTGTGGACAAACCTTTTAAAATATCTAACTGAGTGATTCAGTCAATTTTAAAAATTAATACAAATCTTGGGATTGTTTTCCCCATTTTCCATCTCTCATTTCTCTCCCAAACCCTTCCTTCTCTATTTAACCCCCTCTTTAGTCCTAATAGACGGCACACCGGCTATTCCATGGACAATCTAGTGCTGCCTCTCCCAGCCCTTGCCGCTGCTCGCCCCACCTGCTGCCGCTACGCAGAGTTACCGCCCGACCAACAATCCTTCTCTAAGTATTTTTTATTTTCTTCTTTGTGTTTTTTAATTAGATTATTTACGTTCATATTTTCCTATGATTACTCTTGTTTGATGTTAGTATGACAACAACATACCCTGAGAAATCCCATAATGTGGGGTCTGGGGAGGGTAGAGTGTGAAAGTGTAGGGGGTAAATTGTATTTTTTTCTTTTTCTTAGTCGACTGCCTTGGATCAGTAGGAAATTGTTAACAGATAAAGTGCAGAAAGTAAAATGCTGAAAGTAAATAACACTAGATGTTTTTATACTGGTTTGATTCAATATGTATCCTAATCTAGTCCCATTGGGTTGCAAGGGTGTGCTCTGTAATTCTTTTGAAAATAGATTTGGTACAACGCTTTTTTAAATGGAGCTCATATGTCTACACTCAAATACTTTTAATCTTTTGATACAATACCTCACCAACTATACTAAATCTCTTGTCACGTTTTGTTTACACTATAAATCACTCATAATTACAATGCTTGTTAAAAATAAAATAGAGAGCTTGAGAAGTTGAGATGAAAGTATGTGTTACTTCATCCTTGGAGCCGTCCTTTATAGTTTGAATGATAACCCTTAGGCTCTTCGTAGAGATGGCAACCCAAGAGATTTGATCCTTAGAAAAAGGAGTCATGAATCCTATTTTCAAAGAATAAGGCTAGAGCTATTTAATGTATTGATCTTCCTTTCATGTATACTCGGAGTTGAATCTCCAAAGATGTAACGCCTTTAAATACTTGGTACTTGTTTCCTTGTTGAAGAAAGCTTGATTGATGCGCCAAGATCTTCTGTGGTACTTGATTTATTTCTTCCAAGGCTTGATTTATTTGCTAGGTGTTGTCTCCCTAAATAACTCATCACTTATTTATTTTGCTTTGACCAGTGAGGGCTTCTTTTGATTTCGTCACTTCGATCTTCATTAGTCAGCTGGCCTAGCGCTTTTCCTTGATATGGTCTTGGGCTTTATAAGTCAGTTGAGCCTGCTTTTTTGTGAGCTTACCTGCATAAATGAGTTTTTTATCATTAAAATCAAATACTAACAATCTCCCCCTTTTTGGTGATGACAACAAATAAGACAAGTAAATGCATATAGTCAACTTCCATGTTAGTGTGTCGACTAATGCTCCCCGTGAGTAGTTATGTCTATGTACTTCCCTTGGATTGTTGACTTGTTGATCCCCCTTTGGCATCAATAAAAAACAAAGAAAGAAACAAGAAATACCACATAGATAATCATAGGACTCATGCCCTATAGAGCAGATTAGTCTAACAAGCATTGGGACTTATGTTCCATACAGAGCACATTGTTTAAAAGTAAGTCACCAAAATACGTAAACAATCTTAACAAAACATAGATCAGGCAAATCAGTGTTCATCCACATCCTACTGATGTTGTTGCTCTTCCTGCTACTGTTGCTCATGTTGTTCATGCTGCTGCTGCTCTTGATACTGTTGTGTAATAGGGCGAATAAAGTAATAAAATGTGTTGAAAATAGCATCCTTGGTGGCCTCAATATTAGAGAATTTCCCAGGCAGGTCAGTTATACTTGTCTGCAGCTTTACAGATAATTTTGCAGCTTCCTTCAGCATTTGTTCTAGTTTAGCCCTTAGACAAGCAATGTCACTCTATGTTTCTTTGGTAGATTCTTGAAGTTCTCAATGTAGAAAAGAGAGGATGCTATCAAATCTTTGAGAGTCTCAACTTTGGCATAAATGGCATTGAGTTTTGAAAGAATATCCACAGGACACTCAGACATGATAGGAGATGGATCAGAGGGATTTGTTTGGAGGGAGACCCAGGGTGGGATTCCTCAGGGACATCCTTTGCAATCCAAGTATCCCTACAGATAACATAACCCATACTAGAAAAAGCCCTAGAATTGTAGAATTTCTTGACAAAAGTGCCAGGATAATCATCCAAGTTGATGTGATGAGCCTAAAAATGCATAGAATGAGTATGCCTTAGGGAAGACTGGTGGGATTAGAGGCACATTCTATCATGTAGTTTATGATAATGGCAAACAATTTGAGCCTCTTTTTGGAAAGCAAGAAGTAGACAACAAGGACATCTCTTTGGGTGAATTTGAGAAGGAACCAATACGGGGAACAATAGTAGTGGACACAATGTGGAAAAGAACACGGGCTTCAAAGGTGATATCAAAAGGGACTAACTGAACAGGAACATTGGGGGAATTAGATAGAACCTTCTTGGCTTGGTCAAAAGAGACATTGAGAGACTCAGTCCAAGTGGTTAACAACTTGCTTGGATGGTTGTTACTTATCGTATTGTATTGTACTGTATTGTATTGTTAGTTTAAATACAGTGTTATTTTTTATTTTTAGTTAAATTTTAATGTATCGTATCGCTAAATCCATCGTTACATAAAGACGAAAAGTCATATTTTATGTAATGACTGATTTGGTGTTATTGCATCGTTACTTTTTTTCTCATATTTATTATCTAATAATTCTATTTTATCACTTACCCTACCTTTTTATGGTAGCTCTATCGCGTACCCTACTTTTATTGTAGGTTTATCATTCAAACCGTTGATGTGTTAGATTATGTAATGATGAAAAATGTTACAATCTATCCAAATGTTGTATTAATCAAAATAATACAATACAATACGATACAATACAACGCATTACAATACAATACATTATGAAACAATATGTAACAACCATTCAAACAAAATGTTAGGCATATCAGAATAACCAGAGCAGGAACAACCACTAATAGAATCAAGAACAGCTCAATACAACACAATACGAGTTCCAAGAACAAGATTTTCATGTTCATTGGGCTTAAAGGAGTGGAGATTAGCATAAAACATATGCAAAGGGGTTCATAAAAACGGGTAAGATTTTGAAAGCACATTTCCCAACCTTGATAAGTGAAAAGATGCTTTAGCTTGGAAGATTGCAATTGCTTGAGGTCTAAATCAACAATGCGACCGATGATGATGGATTTGTCTTTGAGAGAGAGGAAAGTATCCCTATTTGGAGTGTCCCAAAACTTCCGCTTGAGATCAAGAAGACTTTCATGGTCAGGTTTTCTTTTCTTGATAGAGTCAGAGCATGCATCATGATCAACATGCCTTTTCCCAAGATTTAATAGAAACGGAGTCAGTGGCGTCAGAGGAAGATGAATGGGAGGAGTGGTTAGAGTCCAGATGAACAGGGAAAAAGAGTTTTCCCTTGTTCCAAAAATGGAAACTACTTCTAGGGGAGAGGTTAGATGATTTTTGGGTTTTAGCCAATGTGATACGAGTGTATTTGGGGAAGAAAGAGAGTGGTGAAGGGAGAAAGAGAGACGGAGTAGGTAATTAAATAGAGAAATGATGGATGAAGAGTCAATGAAGGGGAAAGGATTTTTTGGGAAAGAGAACCGCCGATGAAGTGGTTCAAGGGATGGGATTTGAACTGACAAAAGCAATAATGATGCTTAATCGATTTGACAAGATATGAGTTCAAACAATATTATTTAATACATCGGTAACTATCACAGTTAGATGCAAATATAAGAAAATAAAATTTTGGAGAAATTTAGCAGTCTAAGAAAGGGAAAAAAATCCACAAAGGGTTTGCAATAATTCCTAGAGATTCTCTCAGCATGCAAAATCTTTCTTCCAATAAGGGTTTTGTAAAAATGTCAGCAAGTTGTTTTTCAGTGCACACAAATTGTAGTTCAATGGCTTCCGTAAGAACAGGATCTCTAATAAAATGATGTTTAATATTTATATGCTTTGTCCTAGAGTGATGCACATGATTTTTGGTCAAGCAAATAACACTAGAATTATCATAGTAAATTTTGACAGGTTTAAATAGCAATAGTAATCACTTAATTGATGAATCATCCATAATAGTTTAACACAGCTGTAATGCCCTGAACCATGGCCTAGGCGAAATATGACACTCGATTCCTAATTGCATGTGACCGAGCGAACCACATGGCTTATTAAATTAACATGGGCATCAAAATTATGCAATAGTAATAATAATGAAACATTCAAAAACTGTATACTAAAAGTAGTATGAAATAATCATAGCGGAAATAATCTGAACTTATAATAAGTCTGAAAATAAATGCTAACATGACATGCTAAACTAGTCTATGAAATATTTTAACACGAGTATGACTGCAAAACCATTTACTAGGACAAGGCCCTAACATACTTCTATCATAAAAGTAACTAGACTGACACCTCGAATGAGATAGGACTCACCAAATGCCTGATATTGAAGCAATCCTACTGAGCAGATCCATCTCCCAAAACTCAACACATGCACCGTGAAGTATAGGCCCCATGCAAAAGGGTTGTTAGTACATTTGAATTCTACCGTATATAAAGAAACTGAAAGAATAATCAGACACATGATATAAATGGAATATGAAATTGAAACTGAAACTAAATATGAACATGAATATAATAACATGTGTAAAAATCTATAAACATCTGTAAAGATGTATGTCTGTAAGTCTGAATATCGGTATATCAGTAAAATTGTATATCTATATATATGTATATATGTGGGGAGAGCAGTAGCATAACCGAAAACATGAATCACCACATGGGTATATGGAGTCTAGTACCTGGCCCGACCAGTAGAGCAATCACATACCTTGTTGGGATATGAGACATAACATGGCATGAAATGATCAAATCTACAAATCGGAAGGTATCCTCCTCTGGCGGAAGTACCCTTATCCTGTGGTGGCATACGCAGTCTCAACACATGCACCGTGAAGTGCAGGCACCAAGCAAAAGGGACATTAGTACATTTGAATTGTACTATATGTAAAAAAAAGTAAAAGAATAAGCAGACAAATGATATAATAGGAACATGAAACTGAAGATGAACAGAAATATAATAACATATGTAAAAATCTATATACATCTGTATAGTTGAATGTCTATAAGTTTGAATATTTGTATATCTGTGAAACTATATATCTGTATATCTGTGGGGATAATAGTATAATAACTGAAAACATGAATCACCATGTGGATACGTGGAGTCAGGTACCTGGCCCAACTAGCTGAGTAATCTCATACCTTGCCGAGGTATGAGACATAACATGGCATGAAATGATCTAATCTGTAAATCTGAAGATAACGTCCTCTGGTGGAGCGACCCTTATCCTATAATGACATAAGTAGTTTCAGGTTATCTGAGCCTTTTCTGTTAACTATGCAACTCCCAAAACATGTATTTAAAAATAATGGCTTGTAAACCCACTGTTTCATGAAAGCAACTTGTAAAGCATGGTTTGAAATCATAATTTATCATGTGAACTAATATAACATATAACTTGTGAAATTTTATGAAAACATGCATATATAAATACATGAAATCTAATAGTAATGGTCCATGACTTGTAATTCTAGACCCATGAAATTCGAGGTTATGTGCATTCATGGATTACGCACGGATTCCTAATGACCATTATGGAATATCAGGAACACAATAACGAATTAATAATACAAAATGGTGTATCATGATACATGTAATTTAGTACTATCATGAAATTGAAATAAAAACCCTAAGTTATGGAAATTCATGGACTTCATGGAAAATATGGCGTGGGGAAGAACATGGATATTCCCGCACATGTATATAATCTCTACATACCTTATTTGTTCCAAAATGTGTCTTAAAAATATGAACTTGGAAGGATAATCTTGAAGCTTGAACCTTAATTCCTTGAGTTGGGTTTTCTTGAAAACCTAGGTTAGAAATAGTGAATTGCGCTTAGGAATTGATCATATTTTATTAGAATCGCATGGAAATATATGAAAAGGACTTACCTTGGTGTAGGAGATGATTGGTAAGAGAGAACCTTCATTCTAGGGCCTAGGAATTGTGAAAACTGATTTTTAGAATTAAGTCTCGTATTTATATTGTTTGCCATCGGATGAAATTGACAGTTGATATTGATGGACCGTCAATCTGGGTCTGGACCGTCAATAATTGTACGGTCTGTATAATGAGACAATACTATTATTTCTAAGAATTTCAAAGAGTTATGAAAGCTGAAGTTCTCAAATGGTGGAAATTGATGGGCCGTATAAATTTGGACGGTCCATAGAATCTACAGCATGTCGTCAATTTCAAAAATAAAATTGACGGTTCATTTTGACGAGCCATAGAATATTTTATGGTTCGGAATTCCTGCCATCAAATCTGATCTGCTGAACTAAAACTGGTTTTTAACTCTAAACTCCCCATTTTTATTTTCTAAATTCATGAATCATAAACATGGCTAGTTTATAGGTACGAGGTGTTACAATATCTCTCCCTTGGGATCACTCATCCTCCAATAATAGGTCATGGTTAGGAATGAGACTGGACATAGCATGAGTACATGAGTGTGAAGAAATATGACATGAAACATGAAACTGAATGACATGATTACATGAAGACATGAACATGGGACATGAGTACTGATTACATGAATGTGAAACATGAGACATGGATACGCAAGGGATGTGACATGACTGCTAAAGGTATTTACCTTGATCATTTTCTGCTTGCTCCTCAAATAAGTGCGGATATCTAGACTTCATGTCTCCTTCACCTTCCCATGTAGACTTCTTAACATTTTGACTTCTCCACAACACTTTCACTGAGGCAACTTCCTTAGTTCTCAACTTTCGAATCTAATATTCCAAAATAGCCACAGAGATCTCTTCATAGGTCAACCCATCATTAACTATGATGGTGTTTGTTGGAACAACCAACAACAGGCCTTACACACACTTCTTCAACATAGATACATGAAAAAAATGGGTGCACAACAACTAAATCTTGTGCCAATTCAAGTTCATAAGCCACTTGACCAACTCTCCTCAAAATCCTGTAAGGTTTGATATATCTGCGACTGAGCTTCCCCTTCTTTTCAAACCTCATGACACCTTTCATAGGTTAAACTTTCAGAAATAACCAATCATCAACTTGGAGCTCCAAATATCTATGCCTCATATCCAAATAGGACTTCTGGTGACTCTGAGCTATTTTCAAACACCCCTGAATCAACTTAACTTTCTTCATTACTTGATGGACCAAGTCTGGTCCTAACAATTCTTCTTCACCACCTTCGAACCAACCAATTGACAGCCTACACCTTCGCCCATATAGAGCTTCGAACAATGTCATCTGGATGCTAGCATGGTAACTGTTATTGTAAGAAAACTCAATGAGAGGCAAATGATTATCCCAATTACATTTAAAATCGAGAACACATGCCCTTAATATATCCTCAAGGGTCTGAATCGTATGTTTTGCCTGGCCATCTGTCTATAGATGAAAAGTTATGTTGAGATTTACCTTGGTACCCAATCCTTTCTGGAAAGACTTCTAAAAATGTGTTGTTAACTGAGCACCACGATCTGAAATAATGAATACTAGGGTCCCATGAAGCCTGACAATTTCTCAGATATACAACTTAGCATAATTCTCTACTGAATCTATGGTCTTGACTGATAAAAAGTGGGTTGATTTAGTCAGTCGGTCCACTATCACCCAAATTGAATCATGCCTTCGGACTGAGCGAGGTAGACCTGTTATGAAATCCATAATTATCATCTCCCATTTCCAAATAATAATATCAATATTCTAAGCCAATCTACTAGGCCTCTGGTGCTCGGTTTGCACCTGCTGACAATTCAGACACTTGGCTACAAAATCTGCCACGTTCTTCTTCATATCATTCCACTAATAGATCTCATTATGATCATGGAACATCTTGGTAAAACCTGGGTGAATAGAATAAATTATGCGCTTCTGCCATGATTCGCTCTCTGAGTCCATCTACATCTGGAACACATAATCTAGCTCGGTATCTCAAAGTACCATCATATCCCCCTTGTTCAAAAGCCGTTGTCTTATGCTTGTGAATTCCCTCTTTCAACTCCATTAAGTAGGGATCACTAAGTTGTTTCTCCTTTACCTAAGCTACTAAGGAGGACTCGAACTTGTACTGAACAACAACACCACCGTCTTTCAAGTCCATGAGTCGAACTCCTAGACTAGATAGTTGATGAATCTCTGTCATCATGATTTTCTTACTATCCTCAAAATGAGCTAAACTTCCCATGGATCGCCGACTAAGAGCATCGGCTACCACATTCACTTTTCCTGGATGATAGAGAATATCTACATCAGAATCCTTTATCGATTTGAGCCATCTCCTATATCTAAGATTCAACTCCCGCTGCTTGAAAATGTACTGAAAGCTCTTGTAATCTGTGAAAATATCAATGTAAAATTCATACAAATAGTGATTCCATATCTTGAGTGCAAAAATTGCGGCTGCTAGTTCTAAGTCATGAGTTGGATATTCTTTTCATAAGGCTAGATATCTGGATGCATAAGCTATAACCTTACCATGATGCATTAAAACACACCCAAGACCAACTCCTAAAGCATCTTAATATACAATGAACCCATATGTTCCTTCTAGCAAGGTTAACACTAGATCCGAAGTCAAATTCATTTTTTATTCCTCGAAACTACGCTCACAGGCATCTGAGCACTGAAATTTGTCTTTATTCTGAGTTAATCTAGTCAAAGGGGATGCAGTGGAGGAAAAACCCTCAATGAAACGTATGTAGTAGCCATCCAGACCCAAGAAACTCCATATATCTGAAGCAGAAATGGGTCTAGGCTATTTCTTTACAGCGTCTATTTTCTGAAAGTCAACTTAGACGCCTTCGCCTGAAATCACATGGCCTAAAAATGATATTGACTTTAGCCAAAATTCACACTTGGAAAATTTCGCATAAAGATCACGGTCCTGAAGTGTCCGCAATACAATTTTGAGATGTTCTACACAATCAGCCTTATTACGGGAATAGACTAAGATATCATCAATGAAGACAATGATGAAAAGATCAAGATACATCTTGAATACCCTGTTCATAAGATCCATGAAAGCAGTTGGGGCATTCATCAATCCGAATGATATGACACAAAATTTCAAATGACCATAACGAGTTTTGAAGGGGGTTTTCAAAATATCAACTTCCTTATCCTTAAGCTGATGGTACCCTGATCTAAGGTCAATCTTGGAATAACACTGAGCATCCTGGAGTTGATCGAATAAATCATCGATTCTAGGAAGAGGATACTTATTCTTAATGGTGACCTTGATCAATTGCCGATAGTCAATGCACATACACAAATACCCATTTTTTTCTAACAAATAAAACTGGTGCACCCTATAGTGAGACACTTAGTCTAATGAATCCCTTATCAATGAAATCTTTCAACTGGGCTTATAGCTCTCTTAACTCTACTGGAGTCATTCTATAAGGCGGAATAGAAATCGGTTGGTGCCGCAAAGTAGATCAATTTCGAATTCAATCTCCCTATTGGAAGGAACTCTGGGAAGATCTTTAGAAAAGACTTCTGGAAACTCATTGACATCTGGCATTGACTAAAAAGTTAGGGTTTGGGTATCTGCATCACTAACTCAAACTAGATGGTAAATATCTCATAGATATCATCTTTTTGGCCTTAAGATAGAAAATAAACCTACCCATGGGTGCTACTGAATCACCCTTCCATTCTATGGCTGGCTCACCAAGAAATTCTAACTTTACAATTTTTGTTCTACAACCTATTGTGGCATAACATGAAGACAACCAATCAATACCCATGATTACTTCGAAGTCTACCATTTATAACTCTACCAGATCGACTATGGTAATGCAATGATAGACTTTAATTGGACAACCCCTATAAACCCGCCTGGTTATAACTAACTCGCCAATTGGAGAGGATACTTCAAAGGGTTCATGCAACTTTTGGGTTCTATCCAAAATTTCTTAGCAACAAAAGGGGTTATATATGATAGAGTGGATCCATGATCTATAAGAGCATAAATATCAAAAGTGAAGACTGTTAATATACATGTGACCACATCTACACAGGCCTTTTTATCCTAACAACCTGCTAGCATTTACAAGTAGTTCGGACCTCCACCTGTATTATCGGACTTAAATGGACCACTCCGTGATTGGGCTTGAGAATTATGAGGAGCCACTGAATTTGTGGATTGAGCCACATTACCTCTTGTACCCTGCCTCATTGATGGACAGTCTTCAGAAAATGACCCTACTAACCATAACCATAGCAGATATACATACCCAGTCCACACTCTCATGGGTGTCTCCTACCATACTTGCCATAAACTGGATTACTGAAATTACCTTGACCCACGTTGTCATGTGACTGAGAACTCGATGCTCTAAAATTTTGTCTTTTGTGATCCTTCCTGAACATAGGGACTGGAGCACTAGCTGAAGATAGAGTAGGTCCTGATGACCTATTCTTGAAGTATTGTCTGCCTCTACCTCCCCCGTGACTGAAATGACATGAAGACTTGGCTCTTTTATTAAACTCCTTATCCTTCTCTTTTTGTAAGGCTTCATCTTCCTTCAAACTGCTCTTATTACCCAGTACGAAAGCAACTATATTTGTAATAGTTATCTCCCTGTTTTGAGTTGTAATATTAGTTACATCGTACAAATGGGGATAAGGACTATACATGAAATGCCTAACTCTGGCCCTCATGTCTGGAACCATATGTGGAGCATACTTTGCCAAAGAGACAAACTGAAGATAGTACTCCTGCACACTCCTGCTATTCTGCTTGAGCTTTTCAAATTCCACATCCTTTACTTCCCTGAGCTTTACTAGCAGAAAGTACTCAACAAAAGAATTAGCGAACATATCCCAAGTTGATGAAGGTGCATCTTTCCCGCGACACTATTCCCATGACTCATACCAAATGTTGGCAACATCCTGCAACTGATAAGCTCCTAACTCTGCTGCCTCTATCTAAGTAACATGCATAATACATATTATTTTCTATAGCCCATCAATAAAATTCTGTGGATCTTTCTTTTTACAAGACCTTATGAACACCGGAGGGTCTATACACAGAAACTCTCGAGTCTTGAAACTAGATGACTCTCTATTAGTTCCCATGCTTGGAGTCATTCCCTGACATTGGGCTTGAGTAGCCACAAGCTGGGTGAGCAGCTGAATAGCTCCCCTAATATCCTAGTCAGTGCAACTGGGTGGTGGAATTGGAATCTCCGCAGGTTCTGTGGTATTGGGTGGGGTGTTATACCTGAATTGTCCCTCTGAGCATGAGCATTCTCCTCATGAGCAACATTAGTGGCAACTCTCTTACTTTTAACTAATTTCCTTTATCTAGGCATTTTCTAAAATATGCAATACACATGAGTTAGAAGGATATCTTGAAGGTATATCTCTAGCTACACGATATAGAGTATGAAAGAAGTGAGACAATCTTAGATGTCTTGGTGGTCAACTATTTATATGTGTGGGGACCTCACCCATATAAATGTGACCCAACTGGACACGATTTCATAGACTCCCTAAGACACTTGAACCTAGGCTGTGATACCAAGCTTTGTAACACCCCAAACCATGGTCTGGGTGAAATATGGCACTCGGTGCCTAACTGCATGTGACCGAGTGAACTATATGGATTGCTGAATCAACATGGGCATCAAAAGCATGCAATAGTAAAGATAATGAAATATGCAAAAACTATATACTGAAAGTAGTCTGAAATAATCATAGCAAAAATAATCTAAAATTATAATAATTCTAAAAATGAATGCTGACATGACATGCTAATCCAGTCTATGAAATCTCTGAACATGAGTCTGACTGCAAAACGGTTTACCAGGACAAGACCCTAGCATACCTTTATCATAAAACATAATCATAAAACTAACTAGACTGACACCCCGAATGAGATTGGGCTTACCAAATGGCTGATACTGAAGTAATCATACTGAGCAGATCCATCTCCCCAAAACTCAACACATGCACCGTGAAGTGCATGCCCCATGCAAAAGGGACATTAGTACATTTGAATTGTACTATATGTAAAGAAACTAAAAGAATAAGAAGGCACATGATATAATAGGAACATGAAACTGAACATGAACATGAATATAATAATATATATTAAAATATCTATACATTTGTATAGCTGAATGTCTATAAGTCTGAATATCTATTTATTTGTGAAACTATATATCTGTGGGGACAATAGTAGCATAACTAAATATAGGAATCACCATGTGGATACGTGGAGTCAGGTACCTGGCCCGACTAGCTGAGTAATCATATGCCTTGCCGAAGTATGAGACATAACATGGCATGAAAGGATCTAATATGTAAATCTGAGGATAAAGTCCTCTGGTGGAGCGACCCTTATCCTATAATGACATACGTAGTTATGCAACTCCCAAAACATGTATTTAAAAATAGTGGCTTATAAACCCACAGTTTCATGAAAGCAACTTGTAAAGCATGGTTTGAAATCATAATTTATCATGTGAACTAATATAACATATAACTTTTGTAAATTTATGAAAACATACATATATAACTACATGAAATCTAATAGTAATGGTCCATGACTTGTAATTCTAGAACCCATGGAATTCGAGGTTATGAGTATCCATGGATTACGCACGGATTCCTAATGACCATTATGGAATATCAGGAACACAATAATGAATTAATAATACAAAATGGTATATCATGATATAGGTAATTTAGTACTATCATGAAATTGAAATAAAACCCTAAGTTATGGAATTTCATGGATTTCATGGAAAATGTGGCGTGGAGAAGAACATGGATATTCCCACACATGTATAGAAGCTCTACATACCTTATTTGTTCCAAAATGTGTCTTAAAAATCTGAACTTGGAAGGATAATCTCGAAGATTGAACCTTAATTCCTTGAGTTGGGTTTTCTTGAAAACCTAGGTTAGAAATAGTGAATTTCTCTTAGGAATTGATTATATTTGATTAGAATCGCATGGAAATATAGGAAAAGGACTTACCTTGGTGTAAGAGATGATTGGTAAGAGAGAACCTTCATTCTAGGGCCTAGGAATTGTGAAAATGGATTTTTAGAATTATGTCTCGTATTTATATTGTTTGCCATCGGAAGAAATTGACGGTTGAGATTGGTGGATCGTCGATAATTTGAAAGGCCTGGTTCTGGACCGTCAATAATTGTACGGTCTGTATAATCAGACAATACTATTATTTCTAAGAATTTCAAAGAGTTATGAAAGTTGAAGTTCTCAAATGGTGGAAATTGTTGGGCCGCATAAATTTGGACGGTCCATAGAATCTACAGCATGTCGTCAATTTCAAAAATAAAATTGACGGTTCATTTTGACGGGCCGTAGAATATTTTATGTTCCGTAATTGCTAGTGTCAAATTTGATATGTAGAACTGAAACTAGTTTTTAAATCTAAACTCCCTGTTTCGGTTTCCTAAATCCCTGAATCATAAACATGGCTTAGTTTAGAGGTACAAGGTGTTACAACAGCATTGCCCAATGGCAATGTATTATGCTTTAGTGGTAGATAGTGACACACTTCCTTTTTTTTCCTATTCCAATAGATTAGGGATGTCCAAGTAGTTGACAAGTACCACTAGTACTTTTACAATCATCTTTATCTCCTGCAAAATCAACATCAGAAAAACCTTCTAATTTAAAGGCGTTAGTCTTTGGGTACCATAAACCATGAGAAAATGTTCCAATTAAGTATCTAATAATTCTTTTGACAATACTAAGGTGAGATTCCTTAGGAGCTTACTGATACTTGGCACACCTGCAAATACTAAACATGATGTCTGGTCGACTAGCAGTAATATAAAGTAATGAGCCAATCATTCCTCTATACTTTGTTTCATCAACTCGTTTCCTTGTGAATTGAGCAGGTAGGACTCATTGGAGTCCCCATGACTTTTGCATCACTCATACCAAACTTTTGAATAAGCTCATTAGTATATTTACTTTGATAGATGAATATTCCTTTCTCAGTTTGGTGGATTTGTAATCCTAAGAAAAATTTCAATTCTCCCATCATGCTCATCTCAAATTCACTTTGTATAAGATTAGAAAATTCCTTGCACAAAGAGGGGTTAGAACTTCCAAAAATAATATCATCAACATAGATTTGTATAATAAGATTTCCAAAAGAGGTTCTTTTAATAAAGAGTTGAGTTAATTTTCCCTTTAAAAAACCATGTTCAACTAAGAAAGCACTTATCCTATCATACCAAGCTTTTGGAGCTTGTTTAAGGCCATAGACCTTTAGATAGTTTGATGTATGATAAGAAAATTTAGAGTTTTCAAAACCAGGAGGTTGTTTAACAAAAACTTCTTCATCAATAAAATTATTTAAAAAAGCACTTTTGACATTCACTTGCAATAGTTTAGAACCTTTAAAGGAAGCATAAGCAAGTAACATTCGAATTGTAACTAACAGGGAAACTGGAGCAAAGGTTTCATCATAGTCGACTCCCTCTTATTGTGAGTAACCTTGAGCAACTAGGCGAGCTTTATTTCTTATCACTTCCCCTACTTTATTCAACTAGTTTCGAAATACCCATTTAGTTCCAACAATTGAAGCATTTTCAGGCTTAGGAACCAAACTCCATACTTTATTTTTTTCAAATTTATCTAGTTCTTCTTTTATAGCTTTGACCCAGTGATCATCCTTCAGGGCTTCATCAACTTTGTTTGGCTCTAGTTGTGATATAAGAGCCAAATTTGCATTGTTTTTGTTTGAAGCTCTAGTCTTCATTCCTTTAGTAATGTCTCATATAACAAACTTCTTGGGATAGTCATGCTTGTTTCTCCATTCATTTGGAATAGGTCCAACTATTAGGTTAGTCGACTTGGCAGTTTTAACAGTCGACACTTTATTGTTATTTTGATCAACAATGGGAGTAATTGTTGTGGTTGGTAGTTGACTGTCTTCTTTATCTACGGTTTTACCTTTCTCGGCCAAGAAATTAGTATCATCAAAATCATATGAATAAATTCTTCAACAGTTAATGTATGTTTATTAAATACTCTATAATATCTAAAGTTGGTTGAGTAACCAAGAAAAACACCTTCATCGCTTCGTGGATCAAACTTATCAAGGTTTTCCTTTACATTGTCATGGACAAAACACTTGCAGCCAACGGATGAAAGTAACTTACACTTGGCTTCTTTCCCGTCCATAGTTCAGATGGAATTTTCTTCAGAATTGGCATGGTATATTGTTTTCCATAATCATTGTTCTTGCCATATCTTGTAAAGTCATATTCTTTCGTTCAACAACTCCATTCTATTGAAGATATCACATTGAAGAGAAATTATGAGTATATCCATGGTCATTACATAACTATTCAAAGGCCTTGTTTTCAAGTTCTCCTTTATGATCACTTCTGATAGAAGAGATGTAGTATCTCTTTTCACGTTGTACTTTCTCACAGAAAAAACTTGAAATTCATTAAAGTATCATCTTTAGGAGCAAGAAATATAACCTGTGTAAAATAAGAGAAATCATCTATTATAACAAAGGAATACCTTTTTCCTCCAATATTGTCAGTTCTAGTGGGACCAACAAGGTCCATATGAAGCAACTGCAACAATTTAGAGGTAGACACAATATCTTTTGAATTGAAAGAGTTTCTAGTTTGCATACCTTTTTGGCATGCATTACAAATATGATCCTTGGAATAGTTCAACTTGGGCAGTCTTAGAACCAGTTCATGCTTTGCAATTTTTTCTATTAGACGTAGACTTGCATGTCCAAGCTTCTTGTGACATATCCATGGATCTTCTCCCATTGACGCCAAACAGATGTGCCCTACTGGACTATAACTGAATCTAGTATATATGCATTTTTATTCCTACTTCCATGTAACACAGCTTCGCCAGATAGGTATTCAATGATACAACTGTTTGTTCTAAATCTTACCTCTAGATCAAAGTCACATAGTTGAATTATGCTCAGCGGGTTATATCTAAGACCCTTCACCAAAGAAACATTAGTGATATCATACAAGTCATTAAAGGCAATAGTTCATATACCAGTTACAGTCCTAGTGGAATTGTCTCCAAAAGTTACGAATCCTCTATCAAAATCCACAATTGATTTGAATAAGATTTTGTCACCAGTCATGTGGCTTGAACATGCATTGTCTAAATACCATTTACCTTTTGATTTCTCCTTATGGTGTTCCTGCAAAAATAGAGTAATTACTTATTTTAGGTACCTAAGCTTTCTTGGGTCCTTGAGGGTTAGTTCTAACAAGATTAGCATTATCTTTAGATTTTCATATCCAACCTACAATAGTTGCGTAGCGAAATCTTCAGTTATATGATTTGTGCCCAATTTTACCACAAAAAAACAAGTTTGAGAAGTGTGTTCTTCAATCACATGTTGATTAGTCGACTTGCTCGCATTAAGATTCTTATTAGACTTCCTATTAGTTGACTTGGTTGACCTAATCGACTAATCTTTCTTAAAGTAAGCAATAGACTTATCAATTGAGTTGCTAGTAGCATATTTGTCACATATAGGCGTTTCCCAGTTGACTTGTTGTTGTGAGTCAATTGGTTATACCAGACATAACTATGACTGGTAGATTTGCGCAAACTATTCAGTTGTAGTTGCAAATCATGCACTTCTTCTTGAAGAAGGTCTCTTTTAATTTCACAAACTTCTAAATTAATTTCCTAGTCTCTCTTTTCTCTTTGTAATTTTCTATATTCATGAAAAACTTTATTTAGATCCTTAAGAGTTTGATCTAACAGTTGTTGAGTTTCATGACATTTAGAACATGGATAAGGTCGTACCTCGCTAGTTTCACCGATTGCCATGAAACAGACATTTTTAGCTTCTTCTTTTTCATCTTCTGAGATTTCATCTTCACTCCTGCTATTGAATGCTCTTTGATTTTGTTGATCTCTAAATGTCCAGGCACTCAGATGCTATATGGACATACTTCCCACACTCGTAGTATTTCCCATCATTCGTTCATTGGTCAGTTTGAGATTTCTCTTTTCTGAAGTTTGAAGTACCTCTTTTGTTGTTTCTAGATCTCTTCATGGATTCTACCACAGATCTAGATATCATAGAAAATTCATCTTCCCTAATATCATCATCATATTCCTCAACTTGAGATTTGAATGCCACCATTTTTTTCTTATTTTCTTCCTGTCCAGACTTGTTGAGATAGGTCTTTTCGAATGTAATTAGAATCCTCTTACTTCATCATATATAAGAGTCTTGAGATTTATTCTTTCAAGAGCAATCACCTTTGCATACCACTATGGAGGAAGACATCTGAGAATATTCCTTATGTTGTCCATAGAAGAAAAGACTTTTCCTGATGCCTTAAGTTTTCCTAGAATCTTGGTAAACCTTGCAAATATATCTTTCATTGTTTCTCCTTCTTTCATCTTAAAAGTCTCATATTCATAGACAATGAGACTAATGATAGTTTCCTTTATTTTGTAAGTACCTTCATAAGTGACTTCAAGCTTATCTTACATTTCTTTAGCAATTTCACAGGTGGAGATCTTTGCATATTCTTCTCAACTTATAGCATTGAAAAGTCGATTCCTAGCCTTTGAGTTTATTTGTATTACCTCTATTTGTTAATCAGTGTAGTCGGCTAGAGAAGCTAACTCATCAGTTGAAGTGGCTCCTTCATTTTTCTTTATCATCATCTTAGACTTTGGTATTGGAATATCTCCTAACTTGATGTATGTTTCCATTCTTACTTTCTAATATGAAAAGTACTTCCCATTGATGTAGGGTGATCTAGTTTGGGAGGTACCTTCTTGAAATAATGCTCCTATGGTAACGTGATTTGACATGATCTTTTTTCACTTGTTGTTAGGCAAAGACAATGTAAGACCTTTCCCTGATACCAATTGAAGTGTAAAATGCTTAGAGTAAATAACACCATATGTTTTTATACTAGTTCAGATTCAATATAAATCCTAATCCAGTCTCCTTGGATTGCGAGTATTCTCTGTAAGTGTTTTGAAAGTAGGTTTGGTACAATGTTTAGTTGAATGGAGCTCTTACGTCTATACACAAACTCTTTTAATCTTTTGATACAATGCATGACCAACTATTACTATATCTCTTCTCACTTTTTTGTTTACTAGTAAATCACTCAGAATTACCATATTTGTTAAAAGTAAAGTAGAGAGCTTGAGAATTTGAGACGAAAGTATGTGTTACTTCGTCCATATAATACAGCTATCAATAGGAGGTATATTACCTATCCATCAATAATTCTTTTTTCATTCTCTCTTTCTTAAACCTATCTATTTTTTATATCATTTATCTACTTTGAAACCATCCTTGGAGCTGCCCTTTATAGTTTGAATAATAACTGTTAGGCTCTTTGCAAAGATGTCAACCCAAGAGATTTGATCCTTGGTAAAAGAAGCTATGAATCCTATTTTCCAAGAATAAGGCTAGAGTTGTTTAATGGATTGATCTTCCTTCCTTGTATACTCGTAGTTGAATCTTCAAAGATGTAACGCCTCTAAATACTTGGTACTTGTTTCCTTGTTGAAGAAAGCTTAATTGATGCGCCAAGATCTTCCATGGTACTTGATTTATTTCTTCCAAGGCTTGATTTATTTTCTAGTTATTGTCTCCATAAATAAGTCATCACTTATTTATTTACTAGGAACCAATTCGGAGAAAGAATAAGCATGGCATGAGACAGGCGGAGGAGAAATTTCCGATAGCATTTCGCTTTGACCTGTGAGGTCTTTTTTTGATTCCGTCATTTCGGGCTTCACTAGTCAGTTGGCTGGCGCTTTTCTTGATATGGAATTGGGCTTTATGAATCAGCTAGACCTGCTTTTCCTTGTGAGCTTACCTGCATAAATGAGTTTATCATCATTAAAACTCAACACTAGCAGAGTGTACGCAAATTATGCAAGCCGAGTTCTATCAAGATCTTTCCCACAAAGCCGAGCGAGGGAGTTCATGAACTTTTCATCAAGTTGCTACTTTGGATGCTTAGAAGGTGCATGGAATCACATTTCATAGAGCATTTCCTTGATCATGAAGATGGACCTTTTGAAGATCATAGGAGGTCAACATACAACAACCTTCAAGATATGTATGATAGCTTGGATTGAAGACTCTAAGACCACCACATTCAAGATATGGGAGATATCTTGGTGGAATTGGTTATTTATGAAAATAGGCTATTCCTTAAATATGGTTCTGTCAAACCCCAAACTAGAGGGTATGGCCGGCACCCGGTGTCGTATTGGCTCGAGTATATCATTCTAAAACCAAACTCCTTGTAAGCTTAGAACTTCCGACCAACAATGTTGTACTGGAATATGACCGGAATAAAATCACATTAACAGGGCCGACAAGGTTGTACCTCACAACTAAACACACTACGTAAGTCAACGATCCTCTATGAGTAACTGCACCATCATATGGACGGAACAGGACCCCGACCTACCCATTATCTACTCATGTAAATAAAATATAACCAAATATCTAATCAGGAAGATCTGGAAGAAGTGAAGTATACCAACTGACGATTGAGACTCAATAACTTCTACTGTAGGGAGAGGGAATCTATCTGGTCCCTATTTGAACCTGTAGCATGAAATGCAGTGTCCCCCAGCAAAAGGAACGTCAGTGTGAAAGAAATGTACCGGTATGTAAAGCATGAATAGTAATATAAAATCATAAGCTATAAAACATGACATAAGAAACAACCTAATATTTAGATACTCTTTGTGCCACTTAAAGCAAACAATTAAACTCTGAAACTGTATTGGGACTTGTGTATATATATTTTATTATATAATCTGCCCTTGGGTTATAGCTCGAGGTGTTTAAATATGGTACTACCCTCAGGTAATAGTCTGAGGTGTGTGTATGGATGTATATATAAATGCATGCCCTCCAGTTATAGCCCAGGATGTGTATAATGTACATGTACCACTACCCACCAGATATTTTCTCGATGGTGTGAATAGGATATATATATATACATATATATATATATATATATATATATTGTAATAGTATATTGTTCGGCGGTGTGAATAGTATATCGTAATAGTAGTATTGGCACTTTGGCGTTTTTATAACTTAGAACTTCCTGACTTTACTTTGGAATGACTCTTGGTCGATTCGATGATTAACTCTTTGGAATGCTCCTTCTTGGAGGTTTATGATACTCAGATGAACATCCAACACTCAAGGGGTATGGGATGTAACAATGACAAGAGAAACTACTCCCGAAAAATGATAAATGACATGCAAATAGAATAGTTCTTTTCACATTTCTTTGAAAAATGATAAACATTTGGAATTCATGCTTTTGGAAGAAGGGAATAGCCTTACATACCTTTGTCGATATCTCACAAGATCTTGGACATTCTACAAATGATAATATACATTAGATGAATGATTTGGATCAAAATCAGCTCAATAATCACAAGAAATCCTCATTGAGACAATTCATCGAGCACCTTTCGTGCATAGAATCCTTATGCTCAACTAGAATGGAAATTCATCCAAATCAACACCACCATATTCTATAATTCCTCTCCTTAACTTCACAACCTTGCTAACAAGATTCAGCACTTGTATCTATACATAATCTCAACCAACAGCCCCAACAAACAAAGCAACACAACTCTATATTATTCAAGAATTGATTCTTCAAGTTCATGCTTACAATACTTCCACAACTTAGAAGTTATTTTCACCAATACAACCAATTAAGCTTACTAGGAGTTAGAAACCGTAAAAGTTTAGTAAATTTTTTCCTTCACACAACCAAGATGGCTTGCACAACAAACTCTTCTCCAAGCTCAAGAAGATCTTCAACTTTGCCTTGTTACTAAAGAGATTACCAAGATACTATGGATCATCTAAGGGAGATTTCTCTTCATACTTGTATAGGATTTCTACTTGATGATATAAGAACCCTAGGATAGTGTTTGAGAATGCTTGGAATGTGTTTGGGTCGGAAATGAAATAAGACCAATGAACTATCGATCTTGGCCTTTTATAACATCACCCACCGCCTCATATATGCGGTTGGTTCTGTGCATATATCACTATCTGTGGTCACAGAACCCAACACAGATGGTAGCAGTGTGGTATGGAAGTGAAGGTCCTGATCTGTGAAGCGGATCAGCTTCTGTGGAGCAAAGCACTTAGCGTATTGTCAATTCTTTGTCAAACTTTGTAGAGATATGCTTCCTTTAATCCAATTGACTTCTAACCTTCCATAAACCATCTTAACATCCATCTAATTCATATGTAATCCTTGGGATGGGTATCGGGTTTCCAAAACTCAAAATTTACTAACATCTTTCCCCTCTTAGGAACATTTATCCTTGAATATTGAGGGATGTAACTGAGGGTCCTTAACTCTTGGTTTTCAAAAAAATTTTGGCAGAGTATCCTCTATAAATAGGACTATCTCAAAGACCTGCTAAGCAGCCAGAACCAACATAAGTTCCACATAGGGCCATATAATATATCATTGTCTTTACACGACCATCAACGCACCAATAACTGTAAACGTTAGCCATAACTGACCTTAATCATCATGTCTTACTGTCGAGCCAGTGTGTCACATCTGTCATACCTGTATTATGACCATTACCTTTGTAAAGTACATAAAGTATATTTATTAGTATGGGACGTAGATTAGAAAGTCGTATCGCATGAATATCCATCTAGCTGGAATGAATGAGAATATCTAGACTTTATGTTTCTCTCAATTCTTCAAATCATCAATTTTACTTGGTTGATCTTCCACAAAATTCCAAATCGAAGGTCGGCTCTTTAGTTCCCAACTTTTGGGGTTTGATAATCTCGGAGAGCCATTGAGATGTCCTCATAAGACAATTTTTTTATGTAATCTAAACATGCTCAACTGATGTCATACGAGGGGAGTTTTATACGTACTTTTGCAATATCATTACATGGGAAACTAAATGAACTTCCTTATGCTCTGGCGGTAGCTCAAGCTTATAGGAGATTCATGAATAACCTTATGTGGTCCAATGTATCTAGGGTTAAAATTGTTTTTTCTAGTTGAACTTTCTCACACTTTTTATGAATGGAATCTTTAAGAAAACTCAATCGTGGACGACGTTCTTTAAATTTTTGTGCCTTATAGAAATAATCCATACCATTTGCTTCTAACGAATATGTACTTCCACCACTCGACTGGTGACCCAGTCCTACCTAATTCATACTTTCTCACGTTGAATCCATTGTTAGGAGATTTGCACTTCTGATCACATGAGGTTTCATAGGAAGTCATTTAAATGGTAAAATAATAACTTCTATAACATACAACTTGTAGTAGGGAAAGTAGTCATCCCACTTCCTTTGGAACACTAGTACCCTTGCTTGTAACGTATCATCAAACGTCTAATTTATGTGCTTAGCCTGCATTTTTTTGGGCTGAACTATAACTATAACAAGACCTTCCCTGTGTTCTCCTAAACTCTGGGCAGAGTACTTAAAAGTTTGTTGTCGCTGAGCCCCTCTCACCTAGGACAATAAATATAAGAATATTCTAAAGTTGTACAGTCTTTCTAATATTTTACTTGTATAATCCTTGACGGTGCGAATAATCTCATCAACCCTCCATCATTTGGGGTGGTAATCCTGATAGTAATAGTGCAACCTCTTACTGAACTCTACCCTTGAGCCATTTTTTTAAGACGGGATCTTTATACTTTATACTAGCCCTTTCTTGGTTCCTTGATGTTCTTATCTTTACTAATGGCCAACTGAGTCGTTATGCCAAAATTTAGTAAGGCCCCTTATCTCAATGTTATCTCAATGCATATCCCTGGTATCGTGGTATATCTTCATCGGTCCAATATGAATAAGATAGCGGAAATAATGCATCCCTATTCTAATTCAGCCACAATAGCTCACTAGATCTGGAACATACATTCGATCTAGGTATAATACAACTTCGTCTTATCTCAAATCATGTATTGGCTTTCTTTGCTATGAAATTTTCCCTTCCAACAGTGATGGCCCTGGAATCCGGTGTTGATTCTCCTTCCCCTTCCACATGAGCGATCTAGATACATCATGTGCTATCATTCTATTATCATTTGGAGTCCCGAAGATGGACCCTTAAACTTACTAGCTGATGAAGTTATTTGACTAACCTTCTCTTTTCCTCAATCTCTAGATAGGCTGAACCTCCTATACATCTCATCTCACATTTCCCTGAAGACTATCACCTTGCTCTGTATACATCTCATCTCACATTTCCCTGAAGACTATCACCTTGCTCCGTCAATCTTCTTCTTTAAACAATATAGGACCGGATCCCTCATAAGGTTATCATTTCACTAATAATACTACTGAGTTTTTATTGGTTATTCTGCTCGCAGTACCCTGACTTCTGAACCATTTTCATTTCGAGGAGGACCACCTTCTATCATATTGTCAGAGCTCGTCTTTACTTACTTTTTTCAAATTCCAAAAACTGTCATTTTCGTTAATAAGACCCATATGTTTCTGTATCACCGCAACTCATTCAGGAGGACTCTTCTAATAATGATAAGAGAAATCCATTTTTAACTCAGCTGCTACCGACCATAAATCATGCACTCGTACTTCTTCTTGGATTTCCTAACTGCTTTTAAGCATAAACGACCTCATTCCCTTATTTATTCTGAACATATGCACTATGCTGCGGTGGTCTATCTCAATTTGTCATCATGGAGTTCCTATATATATGGCTTTAAATCCCATTTTAGGATTCAATCTTGGTTCTTTATTCAACCAGTATTCTTAACAACAAGTTATTGTTGTTCCCGATTGGATATGCACCTATACTCAGAGGAGATTTACGTTATTGGTCATTCATTCTGTAATCTATACTTAACCACCGTACATCAAAGTAACTTTTCCTCTGTCGTCTCTTCGCTTAACATTTAATAGCAGTAGATTGTAATCTCATCATCATATATCCTCATAGGGTCTTGGGCACCCTTAGCTGCTCATAATTATCCTTCTTGATCTTACTTCCGCTTATGTTTTAACAGTACCATCTCAGGGTACAATCTTTAATTGTTAATATTTATTCTCGGGCTTCATACCCCTTTCAATTTGATCCGCTTTACACTAGCCCATTGCACCAGTACTTTCCGATATGAAAGGTTTCCTGAAAGCTATGATTACTTTATAAGTTAGGGCTTCAGACTCTAAACACGTCCTATGGCATAAAATATTGTACCGACCGATGGCTGGGCTGGCCTCTAAACTAGTCTCCTCCTAGGCTTTACATGCATCACCTTTTGCTGAATCTCGTGTTACTATTTTCATTCATTAATTCAAAATACTCGTTTTGAGCTTACAATTCTTTGGTCTTTAATTACCCTTCATGCTTCATTTTCTAAGCCCCATGTGCCTGACGGCTTTTGTCATCATTTAACTCTTCTAACTAGTAGGTTGCTATCATTCCTTCCTTAGCATCTATACTTACATATCCTTGGATAGCCTTAACACGTCCGTAACAATCTGGATGACATAATCATATTTACCTTAAAATATTTTGTTGTACTTCCTCGTCTTCTTACTAAGCCATTAAGTGAGTCTATATGGATTCTTTATCGCATCGCCTCCATTTGGGGAGGAGGGTCACTTATTCTCACTTAGAGATTTTTCTTCCTGAAGAGTTGTATCATTGTCTCAACACCTTTCACAATTCTGCAATCTTTTAACAACTTACAATCTGCTCCCATACACTTTTCTCTTACTAAGGACTATGGGACCGTTTACATGGGTGGAAGGTCACGTGCTCGCAACTGACATACTTAGACTCAATAGGATTTTATCTTTTAATCAAAACGCTAATCTTAGAGATTTTTTCCTTGATAAGGCTTAAATGTCGCTCTTTTGTTGGGTGTTCTTTTACTGCCTAGATGTTTACCTTGCAAATTTCACAACATATCTCATTATAACAATCTCTCGAGTCCCCAACTTCCATTCTGCTTGGCTTGAGGTTTCCTTTTTAATATCAATACTTTCATACTCATAAAGTTGAGTCCCCCGGTCAGTATGTTCCGTTGGCTTTTATCAATTTAATTTGCATGATAGGCACTTGGCCCCATAACACTTTCCTCTTCTCAGCTCAGCGTTTACTCCTTCTTACCTTTGTTTTACTTGACTACGATCTTGCCATATTATCATATTTTATCCTACGACCTTCTATCTTTTCTCGTATCTATATCAGGTGTCCCATTTATCTTGTATCTTTCTCTTGCTACCATTCTTACTTCCTCCTTTTAGTCTAGATGCTTGTGACAAGACATTCTCCCACCTTTAACATCTTCTTCTTTAATCGGCCTTATCGCATAGACACTTACTGTTTCATCTTAATTTGGACATATGCCTTTTTAGGGCGACATTTACCTCACCTAAAGAGTTCAATACTTAGCCCTTAGATCTTCAAAATCCCCGAAGTTCATATCTAACTAGCAATTCCCAGGTACGCCAGGTATATATCTTTTAAAGGGGTACATTTGGTGTAATGGTACTATCCTTCAGTACTGTCCATACTAAGGATCGTCCTGATCCTTACTAGATCCCGAGATCTCATTTCGTTCTAGCACCACGTCTATTAACGTTAGTAAAGCAAATGCTGAAATGGGTACCTCTTGTTGTAACTCTACCACGTTTTGAAGGCAGGATAACAGTACTTACATCATTTCATCTGAATATCGACCTCCTTATAGTCTTCTGTATACAAGTTTTATACCTTCGTCACTTTACTTCTTGTGCATTCTAAAATCAATGTTTCATCGTCCCATACTTTATTACCTATTTTGTATATAAATGAAATAGACACCCATACTCTGGAACTTTAGTATAATACTCGCACCTCTGGTATATCAATAACCTGGTATGGGGGGAGGGGGAAATCTATCCTTTTCTTGCCACAAATACAAACTATGGTAGACCTCTAAAAGGGTCAGGGAGTTCACATCCCAGGGAGCCCATTGACCAGGGGCATCAGATGGATCTAGGGAAAGGACTAAAAGGGTTAAAGTGGTTAGTGCTTATTGAGGGAGACAGAATGAGGAAGGATTGCAGATACATGACCAGCATGATGGATGTTTGTTTCAGATCAGGTACGATCATAGTTCTTGGGCAAGGCAGAGCCAGAGATCACAGTCTATGATATTTTGGGATCATGATAGGAGTGGTTCAGATCGAGTGTGATTGTCTAGTCCATGTTGTAAGACGTATAGACGGATATATGCTGGACCATGTCGTAGGGGAACAAGAGGCTGCTATTGGTGCAAAATTTGAGGACATAAGATATGAGTGTATCCCAAGATGGCTCACAGGAGGAAAGAGGAGGAAGAGGATGTAGCCTTGAGTTCTGATGCTACCTGAGGAGAGTATATGAGTGCAGGTATACCGCTGATTTTCTTACTCATTTACCTATCTTCTAACTACATGGTATGGATTTGTTTTATACTCTAGGAGAGTGATATAATTTGTAATCAATTTTCTAAACTAACTATGCGGTGAGATATTCTGATAAGAAAGAGTTGTGGACGTAATGATGTCGACTAAAGAGGAAGCTATTTGTACAATGGACAATTAACATTACGAATGCATATTGTAAATGGAGAGGCTATGGAAATCTCCAACCCAATCAAGTGCCGATATGTGTGGCATGTTTTCGGACGACCATACTAGACGAGCTTCCAATTCGTGATAATATATTATCTGATGATTGAATAAAAATCTCAGAATTTGGGTGAGAAATGGCAAACTAACATAAGATCGAAATACATGGTAAATCAAAAGGGATAGTCAGAAAGTTTAGGATGTTTTTAATGTTCTTTGCCTCTTAGCGACTCACATCCCTTGAACGTGAGAATTTGTTATGAATACGTGAATTAAATAGTAATCATGGGCCCAAGAAACTAATAGGACCCATGAAGAATGATCAGGAGGATGGATCACCGGAGTTAAGGTACATAAAGTTTTGTTTTAGGGAATAGTTAAAATAAAGGAGCGCGAAACGGCATGCCTAACCTACAAACTCCAACTTCTTCACAATGAGTGGATCATTTAAGAAGATTGAGAGACAAGATGAGTTTTGTCGGGTAAAGGCAAAAGGCATACCCTTCTTACTATTAGTAACTACATATGTGGGAGGCGGTAAAAGTTAAGGTTTTTGAATTATATGGTGTAAATTTATAAGCTGAGCATGCAAGAATGGTGGATTGAAGACAACCTACGATAAAGGTCATGATGAGAAAAAAGAATGACTATAAGGAGTGGACTAGTGATTGGTAAGTGCAAGCGGAATGTTATAATAAAGTACTGAGGCCACAAGATATTTCTCGCAAGGACAGACGGGTGGAAAGATTTTAGTGGTAAGGGTACTAACAATAAGACTAGGTTGGAACCACGGTAGAACAAGCACCTTGAAGATAAGGACCATGGCAAATAAAAGGTATGTAGATCCTCTCAGTCAAAAAAATAGAATCCCGATGCTCGAAAGAGATAAAGTATAAGGAGCACATTAACTCAAGGGATCCTTAAAGGGTCTTAAGCCAAAAATGAAGAGCAAATACCAATTAAGGGGGAAAGTATGGGTAAGGAGTAAATTGGAACCAAGCTACGATTGGAACATGGATATGTTAAACACTAGTTCCACCCCGAATACCAGCAAGACATTGGAAAATAAGTAAGTGGAAGTAATGATGAATAAGGTCCGATGTGGGCATATGATGGAATGATAAAATGATCAATGGATCTCAAAGGGGCCAAGGTAGTTATTAAGGAAATGAGTTAAAGAATAGGGACGACGAAGCAAGGATAAAAGTTAGCAGATAGTAGTAACCTTTGGATCTATCAAATGGACCAAAAACTCCACGAGAGGGATGATATAATTAACGTAAGATCTAAAGGTGTGAGTTTCAAAAGGAACCTGAGCCAAGCCATAAAAGTTAAAGCATTACCTTAAGTATAGTGATCACAGGGAATCTGGAGGATCAACGCCTTGCAGACATGAGTTCTTCAATGAGAAAAGGATTAGAATGACCCTTAACATGGACAACACCGAAGAACATTATGATTTTGCCAAAGGTTTTTCTCCAAAAAAGGCATATATGACATAGTAAGCAAAAGAATAGTCGAATATGATGAGTAGTGAATTTAGAAATTACAAGGGTCAAGTATTGCGCTCTTAAAATCCAATAAATGTTGCCCTCAATGAGACGCACATCCGAAATAAGTAAAAACCATGGATGCCTAAGAAATAAGGCTGATTAAGATGAAAGATGTCGAAGGTGAGAGGATGCCTTGTTTTTCATATGTAAACAAGCATGGAAGATAAGGTGAGCGGAAGAGGGATACTTGAGTAACATGGGGGATGACCAAGGAGAGATAATATTATTTCAGATTGGAAAATATTATCTATAGGATGTTTGGGTGAAACATCATGGGAAATAAGAGGTGCCGACATAGTGAACAATGAGGTAATAGATGGAATGGTTACCTATCATTGGCAAAGAGAACTAATATAAAGACTAAAGGAAAGAATTGACCCAATGGGGGTAAAACATAGCCAACTGCAACAGAAGCCAAATGATGATAATCCCCTGAAGCAAAGGATCATTTTTCATACTGAAAACTAGAAGGATGCTAAGACAAAAATCTCCATTTAGAGCCTATTAATAAGTATTGATATGGAATAAATATAGAGATGAGAACCTCATTGCGATCATAGAATTAGTATGTTGGTCGACAACATATAAGATGATGCGCACTCGAAGCTGGAAGAATTAGCCAAAGATTATTAGTTGGTATGAAAATCATTAAGGATCATCTCACTATTAAGGTGAGCCATTCTGATCTGAAAGACCACTGTATAATTGACTCATCAGGCTATGTTGTAATAATCAAAGACTACCGATACAATCAAAGACCGATCGATAGGTTATATCAATATGATTTCCTATTTTTTGGAGCTATGTCAAGACATTATACGAGCACTATTTCTACGGCAAACTACTTTTGAGAGACTAGGTTGGAAAGGACTTGGGATGTCCTAGATTAACCCTGCCCCCATGTTAAGGGGTCGATTAAGACTAAGGTTCAAAACCATCGGACACTGGTGTGAACAGACATATGAAAAGTGGAAGAAATGTGGAATAATCACCTAAGGAGAAACAACTATTATGCGATATACTACCAAGTCAACGAATAAGATGTTATGTACGAAAGAGGAGCATGACTCTTAGCGAGTAATAGAAAATGATGGAACATGAAGTAACGATGTCGAAATTGATGTAGTAAATTGTAAGGAAATACATGGATTACCACTGAGATATTGTAAAAGAATTGGTCGCAGGATGAGGATAAGACATGGCAAGAAAGGAAGATTTCATCTGAAACATTTGCAATCATGATAACCAAACTCGACTAACAAGTGCAAAGTCAGACAAACAGAGTATATTCCTAACCATGGATGTCCGCTTACCTGGTTTTTATATTTTGATACTAAATATATCCACTAGATATTCACTCCAAGTATTGCCATGATGGAAATGTACAAGTGAAAGAGAACTTACTGAATGAAGGAATTCCAAGACCAGCGAGTTGTCCATAAACTAGGTCTTCAAGTACGATGATATGAATGAAATAAGAAAGAAATGTACAAAGAGAAATGTAAGGAAAGAACAGAAGAAGAAATGAACTCGAAAGATCTTCATCTTTTCCAAAGAACCCAAGTGAATTGATGACCTCCATACCGCAACCTTTCATTATAACCCTATTAATTATCCAAAGTGTTTATCATTTTCAAAAAGGAACATCAAAACAACTATTCTATTTATTTATCATCTACCCATTGTCGGAAATAGCCCCCATTGCTACTACTCCTTCCTAATGGAGCCTCTCAAGTTATAGTCTTGTATATTGTCAAGTTTTCATCGTAAAGCAAAGGAAAATACCAAATCAAATGTCAAGGTTCAACGATTCGGATAAATGACAGTTACTAAGTGATATTGTATATAGGGATGTATGATCATGTAAGGTCGATGTTGTATTGATATTATTGGTATGACCCTATGAGGTGCTATTTAAGGTATCTAACTGCATAACATGTTAAGATGATCCTATGTACGAAGGAAACCCTTCCAAACATCCAGAGGATGTAACAATCTTATACTCAAATAATGATGTCCCAACATTCGAGGACAAATGTTCCTAAGGGGGGAAGCATGTTACACCCTGTAATTTCATATAACGAGTATACCTTAAGTTAGTCATGTAAGGATGAAGGAGCCCCTTTGGGAAGATTAATGGAGGGTCGAGTTGAAGCTCAAAGAAGTCGTGAGAGTTAAGAGCTGCCAAGCCCTTCGTGCCTCCAATCTTTACGTTGTGTATGTCGTTGTTGAACCAATGTAAGATGAGAAGAGTTATGATAACCATAAAAGGTTAAGGAATCTCTTTGGCTAAGATTGGAAGTACAGCTAAGAAACACTAAGTTATCCCCGTCGTTCGTGCACATTTAAGAGTATGGGTAATTGAATTGAGATACGAGGAACCGAGCCCCGTTCTGAGGGTCATTTATGACATGAATGGATGTTAATAAGGTCAATGGATGGTTATAAATCATTGGGATCAAAGGAGTCACATTTCGATGAAGTTTGACAAAGATTGGTCGATACGCTAGAGCATTTTATGCCGCAAATATGAGCCCAAGGATCAAGGATAGCTCACTGCCCTGATATTCCCTTGGATATGCGGCCATATATGGCATGTGCGACAGCATATTCCATCGCATATGTAGGGGCGGTGGCCGATCATCTTGGTTTATTTAAGCAGTGGCTTACCTTTTATACCTTCATTTCGACCAAGACTTATCCCTAACACCTCCAAACCCTCCATAGACATTTTATAAGATTCCAAGAGGGATTACCAAGTCAACTCACCCTATTACAACACCAAAATCTTATCTTAGTGAAAGATAACACCTATATGCAAAGTAAAGTGATCAAGGAGAATAATAGCAAGGATGAGCTTGGATTTTGAGTTGTTACTTTTGATTAATGTATGATTCTTGTTGTTCTTAATTGTTCTTAAATTATCCTAGATTAAAATAATCTTATGGTAAGATAATTCATGGAGAAATTAGGATAAACTATATAGATGAACATGATAGATATGGTATTGGTTGTTGGATGGGTGTGATAAGATTCTTGAGGTAACTATGGCTAGATTTCATGGATTATGATTGTTGTAGTCTTGATGGTGTTATGAATATTTTAAGAAAGGTAAGAATGGCTTAAGTTTCTATGGTTTGAGATGGGGTAATGTACGCTAAGTGTTCGACGGAATGTCATAATGATAAGTCTTTGAAATTCTTAAATGGATTTTGACATGGATTGTCCTTATTGCTTAGGTTGACAATTTTAGGACAAGAGGGAATCCATAAGAGTGGTATTGGTCGTCAACAAGGTATGTTAAGGCTCTTTCCTTCATTCTTTTGGCATGATCTATGAATGAGTGTAACCTTAACGACGTCCCTTCAAAAGGAACTCTAATCTCAAGGTTTAAGCTTGTGAATACCTTTGTTTCATATTGTTATAGCTCATAACTCTTATTGTTCTATTTTGGGAACATTTCCTGACTTGATAGTAACTTGAATCTTGTGCCTTCTTATGGCTTTTGATAATTCCTAGACCATGGATACAGACGCAGTTACATAAAGATAATTGGAGTATGATGATCCTTAGTCACTCCGATCAGATGCATAAGTCTCTTCAGAGTCATTGCATGCATTATAACTATATATGTGTGTGTGTGTGTTTGTGTGTGTTTGTGTGTGTGTCTATTTTACAGTCTTGCACTCAGTTACAGTTTCAGTTGTATTCCTCATTCATAGTATTGCACTTATTTATAATTTCAGCCTTACATATTCAGTACATTTTTTTATACTGACAACCTCTTTCTGGGGCACTGCATTTTATGCCCGCAGGTACAGATAGAGATTCATATGATACCTCGCAGTAGGTAACTCAACTCAGTTGAAGGTTGTCGCACTCCTTTCTTCCGAAGGTGTCTAGTGAGCTGATAGGTATGGTAGTTGCATATATGTACATAGTTGGGTATGGCGGGGCTCTAGCCTGACCTGATGTTATTACTGCACTCTCGGGAGGCTTATAGACAGTTGACTTGTATATAGTAATCTTGTGTGGCCTTGTCGGTCTTGTTGTATATAGGTATGTTGGCCTTCTCTACGTGCAGGTAGTTGTGTCACTTGATCAGGTAATCATTAGTCAGAGGCCTTATCGGCCCATATATTGTTGAGTATGCTACAGGTATCATGAGTCGTATGCTTGGGCCTTAGTAACAGGTGCCAGCCACATACCCCAAGGCTGGAGTTTGACATTCATGGTTTAAAATAGATGTGGGGAAGAACAATTATGTTCCCACACATGGATAGAAACTCTACATACCTGAATCACTCTAATACTTGTTATAAAAACCTGAACTTTGAAGAAGAAATCCAAATCTTGAACTTTAATCTCTTGGTTTGGGTTGGGTTGGATTTTCTTGAAAACCCCTAAGTTAGAAACAATGAATGTCACTTAGAAATTGAGTGTATTTGATTATGCAACAACAACAACATACCCATTGAAATTGTATTTATATTGTTCCAGTTGTCAGAGGTTTTACGACCATGTTATACGGTTTGTAACTTTTTCTACAGTCTGGATATGCACCGTATAATTTTGTATGGTTAGTATAAATGGATTGTCACCCGAATGTCAATTTCAAATGATATCTAAAAGCCAGAGGGAATGTTATGGTAAAAAAGAACGGGTCGTATAATCTTATACGGTCCGTAAAAATTAATGTGTTCCATCAATTATACGGTTTCATTCGACGGTGCGTAAAATTTTTACGGTCTGTCAATCTTGGACGTAAAACTGGGTCTGTAGAACTGAAACTAGTTTTTCAACTTTAACTCGCCGTCTAGTTTTCCTAAACTCTCTAATCATGATCATGACTTAGTTTGAAGGTACTAGGTATTACAAATACCCAACATCACTTCCATAAGTTGAGTCACAACCCTAACCTGTAATCATATTAGTGAATTAATCATGAGTTAAAACTTGAATTAGTGGATAAAAACAATCCTTTCAACAAACAAATTGGTTACTCTAGAAGTATTTAGTAAATTATTAATACAAACGAATGGGATTCGACACAACCTAATTGTGTTACTATATTTGACAACGGCCACATTATACCTTTAAATGGTGTAATTTGGGCGATCAAATTTTGGCGTCGTTGCCGGGGAATACGGTTTTGAAATTTCTTATTTGTAGTATTACCACTTCGCTAAGTTTTTATTTCTTAATTTATGTGTATTTATTATTTTTGTGGTGTTATGGATCATGGCGAAATCGGATGATGAGGGAAATATTGAGATTGCCAACATTGCAAATGCCATTTGGCTACCTCAAATTCCAAGGAACGCAAGTTTCCACATTACATCAACCATGTTCCATATGTTGAACATCAAGGGTTTGTTTGGGGGATCGGCTTCAGACGATCTGAATAGGCATTTGAGGAATTTCAATGAGGTGTGTTTTGCCTTTCGCTAACTGATTATGTCCGAAGAAAAGGTCAAGCTAAGGCTCTTCCCCTTTTCTCTTATTGGGGAGGCAACTATGTGGTTCGATGACCTACCATTTGAGTCCATCACTGCTTGGCTGAGTTGGTACAGGCATTCCTCGAGAGATTCTTTTCTCCGGCTCGTATGCTCTAACTCCGGGATAAAATATTGACGTTTTTTCAATTGTCGGATGAGGCCTTAAATGAAGCATGGATTATATTCAAGAAGAAGCTCAAGTAATGTTATAACAATGGGTTGAGTGATAATATGTTGCTCCAAACCTTTTATCGGGCTCTAAACTCGAACGACAAGAGTGGCCAACAATATTTTGGAAGGTGCTTTGATGGATAATTCTTTTATCGTGGTGAGTGAGCTTTTTTACAAGCTTATAAAAACAAATCATGCTTGGCACACTAAGGCATCAGAGGTAGCCAGGGGAGGTCCTTCAAAGCTCTTGTCTAGAGAAGCTATAAATAAAGAAGAGGAGAGGGATGAAACCATGGATCAATTGGTAACCCGAATGACAATTCTTACTAAGAATATGATAGAGAGGGGGACCAAGAACGTGAGAGCGATGGCAATTATGGGTCCAAAGCAAAGTTCATCTGATATGGTACCTTATGACCATGAGAGGTATCATGAGCAAAAAGAGGAAGTGAGTTTTGTGAATAATGTGCAGGGGGGTTTCCATCCTAATAACCAAGGATCAAGCCAACTATGGCTATCTAGTAATAAAGGCAATGAGAATCAAGATTGTAAGAATGACCAAGGCGGCCCAAGTTGGAGAGATCCTAATGAGGGAGGTTGGAGAGACAACAACAACAATTACCGAAATCGAAGCTCTAACCCATATATTCCACCAAAAGGGCAATCATATTAACAACGTACTCAGCCTCCTCCTTATCATAACCATGAGTCAACTAGCGATCCCGCTAGTTCTAAACTTGAGGAAATGTTGTCAAGAGTTTTGAAGAACCAAGATAAGTCTGGTTATAACATAAAATATCTCAACAACCTTGTGGCATCTAATTCTACATCTATCAAGAACTTGGAGACTCAACTGGGGAAAATCGCCTCAACACTTAATCCAAGGCACAAGAAAACCCTTCCTAGTGAAGCAAATCTGATAAATAAAGGAGGCAGGTGTGTTGTTTAGCAATCTCTACAAGGAGTGGAAAGGTGTTGGGAGAGACTAAGATACAAGAAGAGGTAGTGGATGAAAACTTGACGGGGATTGAAGAGCCAAAGAAAGGTGATAATAAGATTGTGGAAGATTTTACCTTGGTTGATGAAAAGGTTGATGAGAATGTGAATGAACAAGAGAAGGGAAGATATAAAGAAGAGGAGGCTCCAAAAGCCTTAAAGACTATTCCAAGGCACCCTCATCCCTTTCCACAAAGATTTGCAAAGAGAATTGAAGATGGTAAGTTCAGCAAGTTCTTGGAGATGCTTAAGCAATTGTCAATAAATATTTCATTTGTTGAATCCTTGGAACAAATGTTAGGGTATGTCAAATTCATGAAAGATCTAATCACGAAGAAGTGAAGGGTGAGTTTCAAGAAGGTGTATGTTAAGCACAAATGTAGCACCATAGTCTCAAGCTCTATTGTGAAGAAGCAAGAAGATCTTGGTGCTTTCACCATCCCATGCACTATTGGGGTGTATCAATTTGCAAAGGTCGTGTATGATCTTGGAGCAAGCATGAATTTGATGATATTTGATATTTTTAAGAAGTTAGGATTGGACAATCCCCGACCTATAAGTATGAGATTACTTATGGCAGATAGAATGGTGAAGCGACCAATGGGGATCATATATTACATGCTCATGAAAGTTGATAAGTTCATCTTCCCCGCCGATTTTGTGATATTGGATTGTGCGATTGACTATGAAGTTCCCATAATTTTTGGACGACCTTTGTTGGCGACGGAAGAGCAATTTATGATATGGAGAGTGGAGAATTAAAGTTCTGGATAAATGATGAGGAAGTTACCTTCCATATGTGCAAGTCAGTGAAACAATCCATGGATATGAGGGGATTTCAGTTATTGTTGTTATTAATGATGAGGTATAATTGAATGCCGACATTGATGTTATTAAATGATCAATAATGGTTGTGTTGTTGAATCATGATGATGAAGTGGTTGAGGTGATTGTGGAGACTATGCTTGCACTTGAGGGCCAAGGATTCTATCCTTACTCTCCTAGGCAATTAGCTTTGGACTTGGAAAATTGTGGAGTGCCACCCCTCAAGACTTCTATTATTGAACTACCAACTCTTGAGCTCAAGCCACTTGGAATACAAATTTCTTGGGCCAAATTATTATTTGTCGGTTATTATCTCATCAAATCTCAATGAAAATCAAGTGGAAGAACATTATTGTCTATCTTGAGAACTTACAAAAATGCCATTCGATGGACTATTATGGATATTTGATGGATAGGTTCGGGTATTTGCACTCATCATATTCATCTTGAAAATGATAGTTCCCCAAGTGTTGAACATTAAAAAAGGTTAAATTCTTCAATGCAAGAAGTTGTCAAGAAAGAGATCATCAAGTAGTTAGAGGTCGGGTAGTATTACCCACTTCCGATAGTGCATGGGTGAGTCCCGTGCAATATGTCCCAAAGAAGGGAGGGATCACAGTTGTCCTTAATGACAAGAATGAGTTGATACCTATAAGGACAGTAACCGGATGGAGAGTTTGCATGGATTACCGGAAGTTCAATAGTGCTACAAGAAAGGATCATTTTCCCTTATATTTCATTGATCAAATGCTTGATAGATTGGCGGAAAAGGTTTACTGTTGTTTTTTGGATGTGTATTTGGGCTACATTCAAATTCAAATAGCACCGAAAGACCAAGAGAAAATGACATTCACTTGCCCATATGGTACTTTTGCTTTTCAGATGATGCATCTTGGTCTTTGCAATGCTCCCGCCACCTTCTAACGTTCCATGATGGCCACATATATTGACTTGGTAGAGGATGTTATAGAGGTCTTCATAGATGATTTCTCATTGATTGGGATTCTTTCGAGAATTGCTTGGAGAATCTCTTCCAAGTATTGAAAAGATGTGAACAGACCAACATGGTCTTAAATTAGGAGAAATATCACTTTATGGTCATGGAAGGTATAGTCCTTCATTACAAAATTTCCAAGGAAGGTATTGAAGTGGACAAAGCCAATATGGAAGTGATAGCCAAGCTCTCTCCTCCAATAACCGTCAAGGTTATTAGAAGTTTCTTAGGGTATGCCGGTTTCTATAGGAGATTCATAAAGGAATTCTCCAAGATCACTAGCCTAATGTGCAAGCTCTTACAGAACTATGCTAATTTTGACTTCAATGAAGCATGCCTCAAAGCATTTGAGGAATTTAAAGAGAAGTTGGTTTCGGCTCCAATCATTGTGACTCTAAATTTGGATTTTCCCTTTGAATTGATGTGTGATGTAAGTGGAGTAGATATTGGAGCTATGTTGGGGCAAAGACATGGCAAGATCCTTCATCCGATTTACTATGCATGTAGATCTCTCAATGAGGCTCAAAAGAACTATACGGTGACAGAACAAGAGTTGTTGTCCATTGCCTTTGCATTTGAGAAGTTCCACTCTTACTTATGGGGTTATAAAGTGGTGGTCTATTACAATCATGCAGCCCTCCAATATCTAATAGAAAATAAGGATGCAAAGCCATGCTTGATTAGATGGATGCTTCTTCTATGAGAATTTGATTTTATGATAAAAGATCGAAAGGGTTGTGAGAACCAAGTGGCAGATCATTTGTCTAGAATTGAAGAGGCCATGAGGACAAAGAATGAGTTGGAGATCAATGAAATTTTTTTGAATGAGCAAGTCTTTGCATCATCTCAAGATCTCATCGTATGGTATGCCAATTTTACAAACTACTTGGTGAGCGGAATTATGCCATATCATCTAAACTCTCATCAAAAGAAGAATTTCTTGAGAGATTCTGAGAACTACTATTGGGATGAGCCTTATCTCTTCCGGATTTGTGCCGATAATATGATTTAAATATGTGTGCCCAAAGTGTAGACTTTGCCTATCATGGAAGCATGCCATACTTCACCGGTTTGAGTTCTTTAAAGCAGATTTTATTGGTCAATAATCTACAATGATTCCCGTGATTTTGTGAATAATTGTGACTAATGTCAACGGGGAGGAAATGTCCCTAGAAGACACGAATTGTCAATGTCTCTTATGTTGGAGGTGGAGTTATTTGACATTTGGGGGATTGACTGTATTAGACCGTTTGTAAGTTCTTATGGAAACAAATACATTCTTATGATGATTGACTATGTGTCCAAGTGGGTGGAAGCTATAGCCCTTCCAAACAATGAAGGGAAGTATGTCACCGTATTTCTAAAGAAGAACATTTTCAATCGGTTCGGTACTCCTAGAGTTATCATAAGTGATGGAGGCTTTCACTTTTTCAATAGAGTATTTGATTCTCTTCTTGAAAAATATGGAGTGAAGCATAAAGTGGAAACTCCTTATTATCCCCAAATGATTGGCCAAGTGGAAGTGTCTAACCGAGAGATAAAGAGTATATTGACAAAATCGATGAATGTCATGAGGACGGATTGGTCAAGAAAGTTAGATAATGCCTTATGGTCATATAGGATGGCATAAAAATCTCCAATTGGTATCTCACCATACGAGTTGGTGTTTGGATAAGCATGTCATCTTCCAGTATAGGTACAATACAAGTCATTGTGATTGAAGAAACTCAACATAGATTGGGAGAATGCTTCGTGGTTAAGGGTGGATCAACTCAATGAGATGGATGAGTTATGTCTCCAAGATTATAAAAGTTATGTTCTTTACAAGGAGAGGATGAAGTTCCTCCATGATAATAGAATCTTGAAGAGGGAGTTTTCACCCTGGGACTTGGTCTTGTTACACAACTCAAAACTCAAGTTATTTCCCGAGAAGTTAAAGTCAAGATGGTCCAACCCTTTTAAAGTGACGAAGGTGTTCTCTTATGGTGCTATTGAATTGGAGAACAAATCCGATCACACATTCAAGGTGAATGACTAAATATTCAAGCATTATTTGGGAAGTGATGATGACCATAGGGTGAACACAATCATCACCCTTCATGAACCTTAAAGAATTGGGTAACAATTATCGTGCGATGTTAAATCAAGCGTTAATGAGATGTAACCCAAAGTTTTTTTTTTGTTCATTTGTTTTGTGTTGTTCACTTATGTGATTTAATAGTTTGTTTAGGTGTGTAGGATCTGAAAACACGAGCAAAAGGGAAGAAATATGGAAAGATGTGAAAAACAAAATGAAGAGGAGAAGAAGACCATTGTGCAACCTCTTCTGTGGATCGCAAACACGGTCTGTGGACTGCAAATGGCTCACAACATTTCTCAGGAAGATAGAAAATTAGGACAAGAAAATTATAAAAGAGCAGACACCCCAGTGCGGTCCGTAGAGTAAGACAGTGTACCTAGGAGTTTCATGGAAAATGTGAAATAATGGATCCATTATACGGACCGCAGATAGGTTTTTCGACCTATTCCGTGATCACATAATAGGTCCCACATCATCAATGTGCAAGCTAGGTAAGTAGGACACAGAACGATTCTGCAGATGGCAGACCGGTTCAGCGGCCCCATCAAAATCGCAAAATGGGAAAAGGTATAAATAAGTCTTTTTCGCCCTAATATTTTTCTTTTTCTTCTGTTAACTTTCAAATACTCGTACTCCCTCCTTTCTCCATTAACGGTTACATAATATTCATAGCACACAATCTTTCTCTCTCTCAATTATCTTCACCATGTGATTACACTATGCAAGCATCTCCCCACTTTCGTTTCTTCTCCCCATCGATCAACAGATATGTATCTCATTCTCTCTATCTTCTCATGCTTAAAACTTGGTAAGGGAGGAATATTATTGCTGTAAGTTTGATTTGGTGACAATGTGATGCTCATTTATAGTCCATAATCATGTTTGAATCATTCAATTGCCCCGTAATTCCTTGTTTTCCTTATTTCGTTCAAAAGTGAAAAGAGTAAAAATTTATATATCTATGAGTTGTGTGAAATTGAACATACAAAGGGGGTGGAGCTTGAATTTGGGATTGATGATTTGTATTGTGTAATGATCGAATTGATTGAGATAGGAAATTGAACTATACATGCCTATGTTTGTGAAATTGTACTAATGGAAGCCGTGGGGAATTTGAGTACCCGCGAGCATAGTTGAATGTATGTACTTAGTTGTGTATGAGTATGGTTGTTCTTCATATGGGGTGAGGCAACACTGGGGTATAAAAAATGAGGCAAAATCTTTAGAAATAACCCAAAATGTGCTGATTGAGTGCCCTTTTGCGGGCTGCAGAATGGTTTTGCGGACCGCAGAAGGACACCCTAGTCCGCACTATTACACAGTAATTTAAGAAGTTGATTGGCATTTTGCGATGCCACTTTGTGAGCCACAGAATGGTTCTGCGGACCGCAAGGTAGGCCACAGAATTGCCTAGTGGATTTAAAGTTATTGGGAAAATGTATGATCTTGGTCTGCAGACGATAGTTTGGGTTTGCGATGTTGTTGACCTGGTCTGCGGCCCGCAAAACAGATCTGCAATCACTGTAACCTGTTTCCAAAAAAAATACTTTTTCAGTTTGTAGTTTAACTTCTTGTTTGTTTTGCCTAATTTTTATTCTTGCATTATCTTATAAAAATACAAAAATAGTTTCTTTTGCTTTTCATATTGTGATCCACAACTCATCGGGTCTTTTGGCTGCAGAAATGGCTTCTAAGAAACTCCAAGCACATAAAGGGTCGTGATAGTTGAGCCTTCACAAACGGCTATAATTCTGAGGCCGACTCAGGCCAGACAGGTATCCAAAGGCACGAGAAAGTTGCCCATATGGATAAATAAAGCACGAGTCGGGGTAATAATTACAAGCAACAAAAGAAATCGCCCCAGAACCATTATATCATATGATGAGGGGTCCCAAACCTGCCATGCCACAGCTCAGTCCATCTCCAAGTCTGATGAGGAGGACTTTTCAAAACAAAATGCTCAGGCAACTGAGATCTGGCACAAAAAGGGCACAAGAAGTTCATTGGTTCGAGGTTAATGGGTCGAAAGAACTATACCATAAGGGTAAGGAACGGGCCATCATTGAGGAGAAGCGTGTTTCTATGAATGGCCTCAAGGACCAATTCCCCCATGTGTGGGCGATGATTGAATTCCATGGGTGACAATGCTTTCTTAAACCATTTCCCAAATACAACGAAGAGTTGTTATGTTGCATTTGTGCCAAAGAAAACAAAGGGGCAACCTAAGACACTTTTTCAGGAGGCGGTAGTTCGTGGGGCCACCGTCCATTGTGGCCGCACCGCAATCAACAAGGCAATTCATCCTTCTTTTGAACGTGATCACAATGAGTTTTCTATCAAGAACACAAGCAAGATAGATAATTTGTGCCCGTGGGTAGCGTCGGTTGTGGATAATGAGACCCTAGAGTAGATAGCCGCGGGGAAGAAGATTTATAAGAACACCCTGAAGACTGTAGCCAAGTTTTGGCTTAGTTTTGTGAGTAGTTGTCTGCAACCGTCCTACAACGAGATGGATAACCGATTGGAAAAGATTATCCTCATTGATTGTATCATTAGCTAGATCTGTGTCAATGTGGGTGATGTGATAAAAAAGGATCTCGGCAAGAGAACTCAACAAGACAAGACCTCATTTCCTTTGCTTGATCATAGAATTGTGTCGGAGAGCCAATGTACCTGCCTTACCTCAGGTTAACAATATCATAGAAGCGTCTTTGATGTGTGATATTTTATGGATATAGGATAATGAAAATTAGGCTAAGAAGAAAAGAAAGATCACCATTGGTTCAGCGGACATCTCTTCACCCTTTGAGATGGATGATTTGGAGGGATCCACATCTGAGTGAACAGAGGCACAGGCCACCACTTTGGCCGACCCTGCATCGTATGTCCCCTCCACAACCAAAAATTCTACACCAGCAGGAACTCCTACCCAGCAACTCCTACTCATCCTGCTCCTTCATCTACTTCCGGGTTGTCTTATGTTCTATCAAGGGCCATAATAGTGAGGATAGGCCAAATTGCTGCAACACGGATGCTAAAGCGGTTCATCTTAAGATGAGCATTCCAGAGTTGATTAGTAATGCCTTAGCTCTAATCAAAGAAGCCTTGAGTGCAGTGCAACAGAAGCAAAAGACTCATAAGGATACACTTGTTCTATTGACATGTAGGGTAGAGAGGTTAGAGTCAGATGGTGTGGTGATGTTTCTTCGCTTCGGGCAGATATTGACATCTTAAAGAATGAGGTGGAAAACTTGAAGACTACCGAGATTGATTACCTTCTTGATAACTCACTTTAGCCACAGAGTGTGAGGCCACGGTATGAGTGACCTTGAGCTGGAGGGTCAGAGAGATGGTGCTGGTGAGATTCTGAATGATACAGAGAGGCAGGGTAATGAGGATAAGGATGATGAGATCGATGAGGAGGGACTTGATAAGCCCAACACTATAGCTGAGACAGCGGAAAAAGACATGCATTTTACTAAGCATGCGATTCTTGATGCAGCGGGGGAGAAGTCTCTTCTCGAGACTTCGATGATTGGCATGAGTGGGGTGGCCCAAGAGCTACAAACATAGATTGATACTAGAGGTTCTATTCCTCCGCCAGCTATGTGCACCACTCCACAGGCCCGAGAGACAAATCCACCACCGCCACCACAGACTGAGCCCGTGATGGGTAATGCAGAGGTACTCATCCCCGTTCCACAGTCACAGGGCACTGATGCCCTAACAGAGGCCACATCTATGAGCCAGACTCAGGAGGGCGCTTAGTGCGCCTCAGGGAAACCCTCAAACTTTTTGTCTTTGCACTTGCATTAAGTAAAATGCATGTTTTAAAAGTTGGGGGTGGGGTACTATGTATGTTCTTCAGATATTTTGGAACTTGTAAGAATTGACAAGCTAGTTTTGTTTAGATTATGTTATGTTATTTTCAGTTTTCCTTTTGAGGCAATTGTGTTTTTGTGTAGTTTTCCCTTTGTTTTTCTATGCTTGATTCTTTTCTAAGGGCGTATGTTCAGTAATCATGGCCTAGTGATAGAATAGTTTGACTTGGTTGGTACTTTTGTGTAATTTCTAGCATGTGTAGCTTCTTTTTTGTTTTGGTGACACACCTCGAAAAATTGAATTTTGAAAACAAGAGTAGCATTGCACTTTGATGATTGTTTTATGAAAGCATGCCTCATTTTGTTACTGTATGACTACTTGTGTTTGAATCTTCATGAGATGATAGCATTGTGTTCGATAGAGGGTATAAAATTTAGCGGTTCTTGATGTTCATGTGCATTGTGTGGTGAGGATTTGATTTCTCTCTTATGTTTGCTTGTATTATTTAGAACTTGCCTCGTTGGTTTGTCACTGTGAAATTAGGAATTGTTTGGTTGAAGAAAGGATCTTAGGCCTTCATATGAGAGTGAACCTTCTTGATTGAGACTTCTTTGACCTACCCATAAGTTGAGAGAACTAGTTGTCCTCTTTGTACAATTCACTTTTACACGAGGTATAAAAGCTACTAAGAGGTTGTTGGACTCTATTCGAATATTTATTTTTTGGAGTCGCCACCTAATTTATAAGGAAATTAGGAAAACCAAGTTAAAAGAATTTTTTCAAAATACAAAAAGATCCATTAAAAACCAGAGTTCGAGGTAAGTTTCTGGTGATCCCCGAGGAAGGTGTTAGACACCCCGTTATTAAGGATTCGTAGAATACGTTTGACCTTCGATAGTATGCTTAATTGTGAATAATTTCTTAAAAGTGTTTAATTTCCCGCAAAATAAAAGTCATAGCATAACATCTTTTTTGTTTCAAAGTTTTTAAAAAAGACGTTATTGAAAATAAAGAGTTGAATTTTATTTGAAAAGGTTCATATAGGGATAATTTAGCTAATCCATTTTCAAACTAAGATACACACAAAAGGTAATTTGAGTAGAATCCAACTAGATTTAAATCCAAATGTCATGTCTTTTATCCTAATGTCTTGTGAAAATCTTTTTTTAAAAAAGTGTAAATCCATTGAAAAAATGATGTCATGGTTTTAAAAGTATAATGTTTTTCCCTTTTTATTATGAAGGTCAACCAATATCCTATTATGAACTACTTAACTTTGGTTTTTAAATTATTCCTCCATTTTTTTAAAGTCAATGAGTTGGGCCTGATTTAAAATAGTCCTTGAGTAAATAGTCTTGAGATATAAGTTGTCCAAAAAATCAATTCAAACTTGTTTGTCCATTTAAAACAAAATTTGAAAAGATGAAACTTTTTCCGTTTTTTAAAAGTAGTCCCGATATTTCGTCTTTAAAACAGTCAAGAAAATATTAAAAATTTCCAAGTTATGCAAACGTTTTTTCCAACACAAGATGTTCAAACTTATAAATAAAACCACTTTGTTATTAATTTTAAAAAGAATACAAGTCCTTTATTTTTAAGGGTTATTTTTTAAAATATGTTTTGGGGACCTTATCCGTTCTAAACGATATACGCATCATTTTCCCTAATCCTAAGTTATAACTTCCAATATATTATTAAGTATTTTTGCAAATTCACAACACTTGAATAAAAATACAAGAAATTTAAAGAGGAGATTTGGCTGGTGAGCCTACTGAGCCCAACAATTAACCATTTTCACCCATGGTTGGGCCTTCAATGCACTGCAACTATCTGGACTCGATCAAGGAAAGTTGATGGGCAGCTTGCCCAACTGGATGGATAATCGTCTTGGCCCAAATGGCCCACGTCCAGTCGTACAAGGGAAAGAAAAGGGGGAGAAGAAAAATTATGGTTAGGAGGTATCTAAACTTATCTAATTTGAATGCAAAATTCTATAACTCACTTACACACATTACACAAATCAATTGAGAACACACAAATGAAAAGAAATACTATCGTGAGGCCCAAAACATAACTGAAGGGTAAATAGCCCATAATTAAACTGATGTAATAGAATGTAAACACAGCGAATGGGCTAAGCCAGCTCAGATAATAGCAATGTACATTTATAAAAAAAATAACAAGTGTGGGCCAGACCCAGAAACACATATAACATGTTATTCAGATGATATACATAGTGATATATTCGATATGTATATCTTGTATACTGAGTATACATGGTATACAATCTGTATATGCTTGTGTATATCAAGTATATATACTAAGCAAAGACACAACAGAAGCTGAATGAAGGCCAGTGAGGTAAACATACACATATCACAACAGGTGTCTAATTCCACTTTTTACACTTAGCTCAATCCCAAATATATCCAAACAAAGAAAACTCACAGTTCATGCATTTTTAAAGCTCGATTTTGACATACAACATAGATGAATATATGAGACAGGAATAGCATTTGACCTATATATATTCAGTGTCTAGAAGAAATGAATATGGTATAACCTGGTGGAATTATCCCAAGGTACACAAATGCTTCCTATGGTATGGTCTATGTCAACAAAGAGGGACATGAGCACATATTAAACAAGTGGCAGCACCAATGGTTCTTTTTCCAAATTTCAGACCAAATTATGTATGTCAGACTATGAAATCTAAAGGCAATCAGTTTCACAAATGAACTATCCTATTTCTAACTTATCATGCTTGAAAGCCATTATAAGAGCACTAAACAGGCATTATGACTTAGTACCTCATCACAGAACTGGGAAATAAAAGAAAACGTCATGAGAGCATGGTTTGAACTTAGCATACAACGGGTTGATATGATTTTCAGACTCAAACTGAGGAGCCTGTTACTGTTTAACTTAGACAGCTTCAAATAGCCAAATTAGCCCTTTTATCTATCCTTTAGGTTAACATGCATGATTTTAACTTGGGATTTCAAACTAAACAGATGCAAATTAAGTAGTTAACACAACATTTTGGCACACAAATAACAGGTAAACATGTCAATTAAACTAGCACAGAGGTAACCTAAACATGTGTTAGCCATAACCTAGACATCAAAATACTACATGCTATGTAACTTTTAGTTTTTAGACTTCATTCGAATAGAAAGCATTAACCAGTGATCACATTTCCAAACTAACAGTCTCAAACTAAGCACTTAGAGGATAAGGCAGACATGACATTTAACATGGGATTCTATCAGAGATGGACATTATTCTGGGTTCTTGAAGGCTAATGTTCTGGACTTGGGCTAAAATGCAAGCAGGTCACTTAATAATGTCCAAATCACAGAACAGGGACATATCATAATCATATATGACACCAAGGCATACATACACACACTAATATACAAAAAATGCACATATAAGCAAGATAAGGACAACACTTAGCATACAGATAACCTAGCCTAAACTGTCAATAGAAATCCTAAGATGGACATGAATGGCTTACACAGACACAACATGTTATTGCTTATAATTCAAAACCAACAATATGTATTCAAGACTAGAAAAGATGCAAATACAAGTCTACAGGCCCCTATGATTCATGTATCAAAGCTAACAAATCTTAAGGATCATATTCAGCTCATGTTAAGCCTAGGGCAGCAGATTTGTACACACATAATGGACATAGCATGAACTAAACAGGTCCAGTGTCACAAATGCATTAGGCAAACAGGTGCTACTTGACTCATATTGAATCTGTGTTAATCAACTATGACATTCATAAACTAAGCTTAATAGGCCCACTATCACACAAACCATGGACAAACAGATTCTTTTAAGTTCATTTTAAGCTTGGATTAACCTTAAATCAAATATAGTGAACACATGACACTCATAAAATGAACCAAAACAGGCTTATTATCATATAGATCATGGCTAAATAGGTACTTTAAATCCATATTTAACCTATATTAAACCTAAACTAGGTGTAATGATATTCAACAGATTCATTATCACAAGAAGTCATGGATAAACAATTACTTCTAAGTTCATTTTAAACCAAAATTACACCTAAGTAAGCTACAGGGCATATATTATTCATAAATCACTTAAACAGATTCATGATCACACAAAACATATCACTTTAGGTTCATTCTTAAACTTAAATTAACCTAGAATTAGTTAATGACCACATGCTTTATAAACTTAACTAAGCAGACTCATAATCACACAGAGCACATAAGAACATTCAATAAAATGAAAACAAAGAGTAAAAAGGGGCATAATACCTTTTGTGGAGGCAGCTTAGGATTGAATGGGGGGTTTTGAATCTCCACTTCCGCACCTCAATCACTCGCCACACATAAAACAAAAGGTTTTAGAAACTAAAGGACGGATTTCGAAAGATTAGGGTTCCCCAAAGGGCTTGGATTTCAGATTACTCAAAACTAGTCTACTTTTATCGAATAATGGCTTTTAGATGTGAAAAAGCCTGAGAATTCTAATTTTCCGGACATTTTGGATGATTTTCAATGAGGGTTGGGAATTTATAGAACCCACCAAACCCTAAAAAAAACAATCGGATCTGATGTGGGATAGGTGAATTTGGGGAGTAATATCCGATGTTAACCAATGGAAATCCAGCGTTTGAATTCGCAAACAGACAAAGATCATTAATAAACGAACGGAAAAAGCAAGTCAAATTGACACTATTTTGAAACAAAATATTTTCAATTATAACCAAAAATGTAACTCTTTCAATTAAATTTAAAATGATATAAAATTGAGATGTAAATTAATTATCCTATTTAATTAAATAATTTTTTGAATTTTGACGGAGTAAAATATTTATCCATTCAATTGTGAATTTAATCAACTAATTACGCAATTGTTTTTTTTCTATTTGATTTTGAAATTAATAATTATATCTTAAAAATATGATAATGAAACATGATATACAATAAATGTACTGGATGATATTTGAAAAACTTGATTTTTGGCCGACCAATTCAAAGAAACTTCTCGCTTTTATGCAATTTTCAAAAGTTATGGTCATATCCTAGTCTCTGGGTTTCATACATATCTCAAGCTATATGAGAATCCAGGCTACTTGTATTTCAACTCAATTAGACTTCTAAAATGCGATACAACAAATTTCAGAGACTAAAACGTCTTGGAACGACTTTGTTGGAATTCCTCTTATATTGAGTTCGCATACATATCCCCGATTTTTAAGAATCAGGTCACTTGTAGTTTGATTCAATAATCTTAAGAGAGTATCCCTTATGTGGGAATGCCTTTGCTAATTTTTGAAAAACTTATCCAGTATATGTCCGACCGATCACGGGATTTTAAAAGATAAAAATTTCTTACTTCTGTGATTGAGTGTGGTGGGAGTGATCTTCAAACCAATGTCCAGAGAGCTTGACTCTCTTTGCACATTATCTTAACCTACTGCCCAAAAAAAAGTTCCACGTTTGTTCCGCTTGCATCTGGACCTGGTCTGCTCGCTTTCCTTCCATAGTGACTTCCGACCTGTTTCCATTTGCTAGGATAGTGATGTGTTTGATTGTTTTTGTTCTACTACACCTATGTGGTTTTTGTTGATGTGGCCTCCTGGACAACTATTCCAAGTTGGTGACTCTCTTAGCACCGTCTGACTTATGTGACTTTCTCGGTTGAATTCATTTGAATGGGTGACTTATTTGGAACCATTTGGCTCATATGGTCCCTTTGGCAAATTGTACGAATGCATGAATGTCCCTTTCGATAGTTTGATATGAATGGCCCTCCTAGCAATGTTTGAATAAATGGCCCTCTCGACATGCATGAATTTGTATGAATTTCCCTCTCGGCATGTATATGTTTATATGAATGTCCCTCTCGTCATGCATGTGTTTTTATGAATGGCCCTCTCGGCATGCATATGTTTGTATAAATGGCCCTATCGGCGTGCATGAATGAATGGCAGATATGACCCTTGAGGCTGGATTGTCTTTCTTTCATCCTTTTGTTGGTTGGGACCCTCCCGATCAGATGGTTGTTTTGTCCATTATGGCCCTCATTGCTGAATGATGTCGCCCTTATGGAGTTTTGTCCTTTATATAGCCTTTATGGCTTGGTTGTGTCGCTCTCATGGCACTTTGTCTTTCGAATAGCCCTCATGACTGGATTGTACTGCCCTCACAGCGCTTTGTCCTATATATAGCCCTTGTGGCTGGATTGTGTTACTCTTGTGGCGCTTTGTCCTTTATATAGCCCTCATGGCTAGATTGTGACGCCCTTGTGCCATTTTGTCCTTTATATAACCCTCATGGCCGGATTGAATCACCATTCAGCGTTGGGGTTCCCTCTTTGCGTTTCACCAGTTTTCATCATAAATAAACGGGTTAGTGAAATAAGTTGTCATCTTCCTGACGACATTTTCGGAATCTACACCCATAGAAAAATTGTTATTTTTTTGTACGAGGTCGATTCGTACCATCAATTCCTAATGTGTCGTTCCTCTATCTTATCACACCCCAACCTAGGTGAGGTGGAAAGGCACCTAGTGCTTTACATACGTGAGTCACCCATCTTATAAAATCATTAAACTTACTGCATTTACACACCTGCAAGTAGAAAATTCCAACAACATTATATATCATCTGCATGGGTGTACGAGGCCTCGACATGTACATATATTGTACCAATATACTGAGCCTGACCATAGGCATACATGCGTCTTCAGACGCCTCTAAGAACATTTGACTGACCTAACATAATCTGGACAGGGCCCACGATATATCCAAAATATCAAAAATGATATAAACATGACCTTGACTCAGCAATACTCCAGGAGGAAATGAAGCTCACCAACAAAAGCTGATATCCGGAAGCGACCTACAATGATGGATCCTCGCCTCGCCTATATGAACCTATGGGCATGAAATATAGCGTCCCCTGATAAAAGGGATGTCAGTATGAAAGATGTACTGAATATGTAAGGTAAAAGTAAAACACATTAATATATAATCATAAAAAGAGGGATATGAATCAACTTGAACCTCTGAAATGTCGTCGAGTCATAATATATATACCGATCATACCTATCTTGTAACCTTATTCTATATTATGACATGAACGTCGTAACTCTAACCGTTCAACTGTCCAACTGATCAGTGGTAACTGCCCAATAGGTTGTAGATCGGTGGTAAATACATGTCTTCCCAACCGGTGGTAAATAAGGATACATAACTACCCAACTGGTGGTAACTGCCCGACCGACTGTAGCCCGATGGTAAATATGTGTCTGCTCAACCGGTGGTAAATAAGAATACATAACTGCCCAACTAGTGGTAGCTGCCCGACTGGCCATAGCCCAGTGGTAAATCATAATACCGTATCCATTCCCCCTCTAGGTACTACATACATACGTGAAGAGTCATAAGAAACTTCTATGAACTTATCATAATGACTTAATATCGCTAGATTCCTGATTTGCATTTGGGGACTATCTTCAACAACATTCATTTTTATCTTAAACTAAGAGAGTCTTTTTAACATGAATACCTACATCATACGAGGCCTTAAGTAAGAGCTCCTAATCAATTAAGAATAGAGTCGTTACATTTCCGACTGTCATCATGGAGATAACATACCATTTTACTCTTTCAAATAAATCAACAAGACAATATACATCATTTGTAACTTTCGTGAAACCAACAAGGTAAGATACATCATTTCTAACTTTCATGACAACAAATAAGGTCCATACGATGTAAATAAAGATGAGGTGATATAAGGTGGGGAAAGTACTCCCAACAAAGGACAAACAAGAGCCATGTACTCAATGGAATAGGAGATATAGGCATCTGAAACTCAACAGGAATAGAGTCGTTTTGAAAGACGTTTCATTTCATTTTCGTTCTTTAATAAAATCATGAAAAAACAAGGAATAAGCCTTAATATACCTTCAACTATAGTAGTCCTTCACAATCCCACAAGCGACTCACCAATATACTTATCTACAAGATGGAAACATGATCTTATAATAAATATGAAGCATGACGATAGCCGACAAGCGGTAAACTTGCTTATACAAAATCGGACAACACCTTCCTTCTTTCCCTCTGCTTCTCACAAACACAAAGCAACACTAAAAACACAAGATAAATATTAAAAGATATTCCATCAATTTCAAGCCGCAACACATCATAACCATTACTTCAAAACAGTCTCATACCACACAATATTGACAAGCTCGTTCTATGATAATTTGGACAGCATCTCCCACGTTTATTTCACATCCCTCAAGTCAAAGTATAGCATAAACACAACAACAACCAACCACTCTATGTTTAGAACCTAACGAACAAAAAGAACACCCCCTCAAAACGTCACACAACAATACCCTTAGCTCAATTTCAACATAACAACATCTACTTGCAATTTCATCACTATCCAACCCATATAAAGTTCTATTAAGCTTAAAAACATGAAGAAGAATGAAAATATTACCTGGAATAAAAAGAAAAATCTCTTCTTAATCTTACTTCAACTTTAAGGAATCTCAAATTCACAACACAAGAGGAGGATAAGCTTAAATTAACATCGTAAGAACTTTCATGGAAGAATCGTCCCAATACCTTGAAGAACTTTACTTGAATGTTAGGGAACTGGCTTGAGAGTGTTTGGAGAGGATGAGGATAAGATTTGGTCGAAAATTTAGGTTAAATGGGGTCTCCACCGTTTATATATTAGATAAGCTTTCACCGCCTATGTGGTCCCAAAAGGGGCTGCCTAAGCAGTCTCGCAAAAATGTAAATATCTCTCTACTCCGATGTCGTATTGACAAACAATTGAATTAGATGGAAACTAGACTCGCAGACCTTAAATTTCGTGGGTGTATCACCCCATAATTCCAAGTATATTTGGAGAAAATCAATGTGATATCTGACCCAAATTTCACCACATTTATGAACGTAACTTGCGATAACTTTTACCGACTGTTATTTTACAACTCGCTTGACTTCAAAACTTAACTTATGAATATTAAATACTCCAAAATGTTAAATCATGACCTCCTTATCATATTAAACACTCCTAGTCTCACCCCGAATGTACGAGCTATTACTATACACTTTTCTTTGGCAAACTTTGTTGAAAAGTATTTTCTTCGATTCGATTAACCTCTAAACCTTCTAATACTTACATATCCTAATCAAAACCTTTTTATACTTAGGAGGAACATTTTTAACCTCTTATAACCTCAAATATAATCTCACTCCCGAGCTTACATCGACAGACTTACAATACAACTTTAACATATAAAAGTACGAGATGTAACATTCTCTGTTGACCCTCTTGGATTCGATAATATGAGAGATGAATTTCTATTTATGACATAGTAGTGAAAAAATATTTGTTTCAAAATGTTGATCACAGATTTTAAAAGCACTTGGTCAAAAATAGTAATTTCTTTATGAAATATATTTTCATCTCATTGTCATGACATGTACACTCTGAGCGAGATACTTTGACCATCCTTGGCACTTCGGGGTGAATTCTCGTCTTGTCTGGTGAGATTTTTTGAAACCCCCTCAAACTGTTTCCCCAGTTGAAGGTTGGAATCGGCGAACTCTCGTGCCGGGTCGTGGTGAAAGAATTTTTGAGATCCTCTAAAAAATGTTGTCCCAGTTGAAGGTTTAGGGCCGGTTGACTCTTGTGCTAGATTTAACAGTGGAATTTTTTAGATCCTCTCAAAAAGTCTACCCAGTTGCAAGTTTTAAGGTCCATGGATTTTGCGAGGAGATTTTGAAATCTTTATGTCGTTGTGGCTTCTTAGAGGTTTCTTACTTTAACTTTCTCGTCCTAGTGAGAACGAATGGGAACAGATTTGGGTTTTCTTGGTGACCAATAGTGTTTCGACCAAACCAATACAATGGGAAAGGTCTTGGCTTTTCTTGGGGACAAAGAATGAATCTTTCACACTCCCTTTGTGGACTCCAAGTAGAAGAGTGGATGGATTTGTCTTCTCAAGACTCCATCTTCTTGTAACTAGTTTAGAAGCTTCAATCTTGATTTTGGAGTACCTTGGACGAATGGAGAAAAGAGTATTTCGACCATCCCTTCATCTTCTTGGTGTAGCCAAATACATGGATGAATTATCCTCTTGGAAGCTTCATCTTCTAGACCATTCTTGTCCTTGCCAACTTGTCACTTTCGGCCTTGTCATCTTGTTGTACGAACTCTCGACCTTGTAACCCTCTTTTCTATTACATGACTTATTAATTGTATCCTAATGGGAGCTAGGGGTTATTTATACGTTACATCATGTCCTAAGGAGAACTACAAGCTAAGCTAGGAATTAAAGATAAGCTAAAAGAAATAAAATGGTCTTTGGCCAAGACCTACATACAAAGCCGAAATAAACATGCTTCTCGGATCTTTATGTGACAACTCCCACTCCAATCCATTATCCATGCCACATTAGGCAATTTAGTGTAGATTGACGGGTTATCGTTGGCACTCTTAGAAAAACACCTCCCGGCTTATATTGAGAGTTTAGGTCCTCGGGCTTTCTTTCATCAATCTCCCCTTCTTTAAAGGAGTTTGCCATCAAATTCGCGTCGTCTACATGTGGAAAAAAAAATCAACAACAAGTGTTGATCTAATATTTCCACCATTAGATAGGACCAGAAGTTTTATCTTGTAGGCGTCTTCCTTAATTCTTGCCAAGTATGGATCCGAATACAAGCTAAATGGTATTGACTTCACATAATGTTCATTTCGGATCACGGATCCCATAAGACACTCTGTCTTTCCAACGGTATAGTAATGGCACCGTGCACCATTCATTTTTGTTCTAGAGCCAAAGATGACACCTACTCTAGTTTCATGTTGGATACCCAATGGCTTTTCACTGTTTGGAATGCTTAGAACCGGGGCTTCACGAATCCTCTCCTTCAAAGCTTCAAAGACTCTTGTTGCTCTTCAAAACCATTTACACTCATCTTTTCTTATTAGCTCGTTGGTACGGGCAGCAAGGTCACAATAATTCTATATGACATGATGAGAATAAGAAGCTGGATCAAGGCAACTATTTTCCGCAATTATATCCATAGGCTCGGAATCTCTTTGGCTAGATTCCACCATGGTTGGATCATCACAAATGCTCTTGGATGTCGGGGTGTAACCCATGGACCGTTTTAGTATCTTGTGCATGAAGCTCATGTTAGAAATTGTAGTATTGCACAAATTACATGGCATAATGAAAGTTTTGCCCCGTGATGTTCTTGGGTGACCGAGAGCAAGATCCAAGTTCACATATTTACATGGTTGTTACGGGACCGAAAAAGGAGTATATGATTCTTGGTGAAAGAATCTTGTAGCCCTTTGATACATGTAACACTTTCTTGGCACCACAAGAATTTCTATGTCGTGCGTAGAATAAGGAAGTCGTGTATCACCCAATCTTCCGCTAGGGGATGCCATGGATTCTTGGCCTCGAAGTGAGACGACTCCAATATCACATTCAACTTTAATATTTTAAACAAGAGCAGTAAGGACCCAAAACTTTTAAGTGAAGTGATGCGGAAAGGAAGTCGCGCTATGAAAACCCCTTGCCACACTTCCATTTGACGGTTAGGGCCAATTCTAGAAAGTTAACACTGTGGAAACATGAGCGTCTGAATTGTGACTACAAGCTTGATTATTAGGTAGTGAACTTCTTGGAAATAAACCAAGTGTTTGTTCAATACTTTCCATCGTTGGTGACACGGTCACGAGCTCTTCCGCACATATATCTTCCAAAGACTCCTTTGAATCGGCAACTATAGAGCTCCCCTTCTTAGATTCTTTCTCTATCTCTCATGCATCAAGCAAGGGGGTCTCGTCCTTGCATTTCTTTGCCCTTCGGATTTCATCTCATTCACCTCACTAGGTGACATCGGTACTAATCGGATTTTCTTATCACTTTTTCGAAAGGAATAAGTATTCCTTCCTTCACCATGTTGTGCCTTCGTGTCAAGTTGCCACAGTTGTCCCAATAAAATATGACACACATCCATAGGGAGGATGTCACACCATATTTTATCTTCATACGTTCCGATCCGAAAGCTAACAAGAGTTTGTTGTACTACTCTTAGACTTTCATCTTCGTTCACCCATTGGAGATCATATGGATTCGGATGACTGCAGGTGGGTAGTTTTAACTTGTCCACCATTTCCACGGAGGCCAAGTTGACACTACTTCTTCTGCAATAATAACATTGCACACTACTTTGCAACGCTTGTGAAATAGTTATTCCCCTTGTGTCTCCTCATACATTTCAAGTGGAACTCTTAACACATGTTGGGGTACTAAATTTTCACACTTTCTTGCAAGAGTAACATCTTCTTCCAAGAACTCCTCAATTACGGATTTCTCCATAAAAAAGGAATCCCTACATTCGTGACTATACAATGGATTATTAAATGTGGCATTGTACTCTTCTTCAACATCATATAGTGGATTAACGAAAGAGGTACTGCCCTTATCATTCCTTGGGCTAACTTTCATAACCCAAGATTCAGCATTATTCATCATGGCATGCTCCGCAAGTTCCTTTCTCAAGGCTTGCGCATGTTCCGCAAGAATGTCACTTACGATCCTCCGTAGTCTTTCTTTTTTTATATGTGCCACAGCGTCAAAGTATGGGACGGGGTGGCCTCGCTCTGATACCAATCTAATTCAAGTAATGAGGGGTGATGTTTGTTAAGTGGGTCGGGTCTTGAATATATTCGGGTTAACTCGAGAATGGATGCCAGAGTAGGGTTCTCGGGTTCTCGATTTGGATGGATAGTGTGGTGTTTGATGGCTATTTCGGGTATCTTTAGGGAGATTTGAACTTAGGGGTTTTGTGGGGTTGTTTTCGACACGTTGCGGGTTGTACTGAAGGTCGGGGTTCGATGGTTTGGTAGTGGCAAGGAAATGGAACAGACCTAAACCAGTGAGGTTCTCGGTAGGTGTGGTACGGTCAGGCAGCGTGGTGTTGATGACTATTTCGGGTAGTTGTAGAGGGAAATGGATCAAGGAATTTTATGGAGTTGTTTCGGATACGTTGAGGGTGGATATGGTGATCGGGGTTTGGTGGTTTGACAATGGAAAGGTGTCGGGAACAATCTGAAACAGTGAGGTCATCGGTAAGGAGTGTTATGTGGACATTTTAGTGTTGTCGGGTTTGGACGGTAGTATTTGTGGGGTTTGGGTTGTAGACCTTTGTAGTGGATGTTAGGGAGGTGTTTTGGAACTTGCTAGTGAAAGTATGGAAGTTTTTTGGACGAGGAATGAACACAAAGTGCGAGTTTCAATATGAGCACACACCAAGTGTTGTTGGTACATTTTGGGTTAAGTGTTTGGTTGTTGTGGTTGTAGTGAAATGCGGCTGATGAGCCCAAGGATAGAGACACGGGGGTTTTACTGCCCAAGTCGACACCAAGGATAAGGTGACCAATTCTACAAGGTCAACACCGGGGTTTGCTAAGTGCAATGCCCGTGAACTAGCCAAGTGAGGGTGATCGGAAGCCCTTTTATAACCCGAAGCTTAGGCTAGGTTGGTCCACACAGTTCCAATGTTTGCTTACCACTAAGGGGGTTCCTCGAGCTTTGGTATTGATTAGGTGACACAATCCTAACCAAGACTTATACCAAAGGAAAACCTTAGCTTGGGTTTAACTAGGTCACATAGTCCTAGCTTCAACTTACACCAAGGGGTTTGTCTCACACAGAACAAACTAAGATAAACTACACACAAGTTGAATAACTTAGCAAATGAGTAAAACTCAAGTTTATATCTCAATCAACTCTGAATATTTACAAGTCCTAAGGGTCCTATTTATAGTAGGAAATGGACCATTCTAGAAGACAAACTAAAGGACACAAACTTTAACTACTTTCTCATCCTAGTGAGAACAAATGGGAACGGATTTGGGTTTGCTTGGTGACCAAGAGTGTTTCGACCAAACCAATACAATGGGAAAGGTCTTGGCTTTTCTTGGGGACAAAGAATGAATCTTTCACACTCCCTTTGTGGATTCCAAGTAGAAAAGTGGATGGATTTGTCTTCTCAAGACTCCATCTTCTTGTAACTAGTTTAGAAGCTTCAATCTTGATTTTGCAGTACCTTGGACGAATGGAGAAAGGAGTATTTCGACCATCCCTTCATCTTCTTGGTGTAGCCAAATACATGGATGAATTATCCTCTTGGAAGCTTCATCTTCTAGACCATTCTTGTCCTTGCCAACTTGTCACTTTCGGTCTTGTCATCTTTCTGTAGGAACTCTCAACCTTGTCACCCTATTTCCTATTACATGACTTATTAATTGTGTCCTAATGGGAGCTAGGGGTTATTTACATGTTACATCATGTCCTAAGGAGAACTACAAGCTTACCTAGGAATAAAAGATAAGCTAAAAGAAACAAAATGGTCTTCGGCCAAGACCTACATAAAAAGCCAAAATAAACATGTTTCTTGGATCTTTACATGACAACTCCTACTCCACTTCATTTTCCATGTCACATTAGGCAATTTAGTGTAGATTGATGGGACATCGTTGGCACTCTTAGAAAAACACCTCCTGACTTATATTGAGAGTTTAGGTCTGCGGGCTTTCTTTCATCAGAAGGTTGCACTCAGGCGACCTCAGTCCTTTATCTATTTGGTTATTAGCAATAATTCTCGGTGGGCTTCTGTTTGGCCTTCTCCAAATAGTATCAATCGAGCGCAGTTTCTTTATTAAACTGAAATCTTTCCATAAAGGCTTTTGTCATGTCTTCCCAGGTAGCCCAGCGGTGTATGTCTTGAGCGGTGAACCACTGAGAAGCTTATCCGGCCAGGCTTCGGCTGAATAGCCTCATAATTAAGACATGATTTCTTCTTACTCTTACCAGTTGGTCGCAATATGACCTCAAGTGGACTTTGGGATTTCCCGTTCCATTGAACATCTCAAACTTGGGCACTTTGAATCCCTCAGGTAGGTCCAGGTCGGGATGCATATAGATATTGTCGTAGCTAAGTCTCATTGCCTTTCATGTAGCCCTGTTAGACTTCTCGAGAAAATCTACCATTTTCTGCTCTATTTCTTTGTACCGTTTGTCCTATTCGGCTCTCTAAACCCTTTCCCTCTCCTCGTAATGGTCTAATTTTGGGGAAGAGTCAATTAGAGTGGTAGGGGTGTAGAAGGATACCGCGGGATATGCTTGGTAATGTTTAGGAGTGTTGGTAGTTCGTGAAGTAGGATGGGTGGTAGTATTTGGATGTGTGATGGGATCTGTGTGAGTAAGTAGTGATACTTGATATGAAGGCACAAAGCTAGAAGTTCCAGGCATGTTGGTAGTATTGGCTGGCGATGGGGTAGGGTAATAGGTATGAACATGGGGAATTTTGATATGGAGTAGGGTTCGGGTAGGCAGTATGGTCCGGCAGGGTAAGTCAAAAAGTGGTCAGGTAATGGTAAACTCGGAGATGGAAATTGTGGATGAGGCCTCCTTGTCTCGATGGGTGCTTCTCTGGCGGCATTGGCCATTTCAGCTCTCGCGACCTTCTCTTGGAGGTCTATGACACTTTCAAATAGCATATTTATTACATCATCATAGTGTGAATTTTCTTAGGGTCTGAGGGCTTGGGGTCTCCTATGACAATTGTGTCTTTGTTACGCTAGTTCTCTGAAGTACTAGTCACTATTTTTTCGTTCTGCTTGGAAAGAGATGGTGTTTCAGCTTTTGATCTTGGGAAGTATGCCAGTGTGACACGACATGGATTGACCCTCTCTTTAAGATAACAAAAACTCAAAAGTAGATGACATTAGTTCGTTAGTGATAGATAAATAAAACAAGATATTGCAGATAAATTTGCACATAAAAAGCACATAGACTCATGCATTCGATCCAAATACTTGATTGATCCTTCATTCTGAGGGTTATGGGTTTTTTTTTAGTTTGGTTTTTGAGGATTTTGGTTTGGGAATCTATGGTTAATTTTCTACCATGACGCTGTCGGGACTGACCCCGGGGCGACCTCTTGCGGCTCAAACATTCTTAAAGGGAATGAGGGAATATAAGTTACATAATATAGGGACCGAGTGTTAGGTATACTACCTAAGTATCCCTCCACGAGAAGTTAGACCCTTTCATAGTTCAGTTTACATGAAAGTCATCCCTAATTTTAATTTACCCGAATAGATTCCCAGACAAGGTCCGGGCTTCCTACATATCCGCCTTCGAACATCAAGTCAGACGTAGTTTCTTATACAATAAAGTAGGAGGGGATAACATTTGATTGAAAAGATGAGGGATGCCTAAATCTACCCAAAAGATGATTTCTCCCTGAAGCCTTAGCGGGTTGTCCTCCTTACAACCATGCATTTACCTGGTGGCCTTGCTGTTTAGTAACGGTGGGGTAATACCACCCAGATCTCTCTGGTGTTGACCAAACACTCCAACTTAAACTTAAAAGCCTCACATATTCGATGTCATGCCCGGGTGCTCCCGAATGATACAAATAAATCTTCCTTCTCTCTGGTGTGCCCGCTGAAGGCTTCCAAGCAACTTTGACTAGATGGACTTTCCCGGTGCTAGCCAATTTTTGAAAAATGCTTGCTTACGAGTCTTTAAAAATAGTGAAGTTATAGCGCCAGACTTGTGTGTCCAGGGTGATTCATCGGCGGTATGGATGGGTTGGTTCTTGTGGAAATGGCACCTCTTATGAGCATAGATGGGTGCGCACATGGGGAGGGCTTCATGGCTGAAACATGATCCCCTGGTTGCTCTCAATTCCTCTAGGATCTCAATGCTCCGCACCAGCCTCGGGCTGGCCCTTAAGGTGTCATGTAGTAGTTAGTAGCATCGGAGGTGTTGGGGGTGGCCTTCTAAAAGGTCTCACTTGATTCTCCATCTTCGGGTACCTCAGTCTCTCATTTAGGTGTCTTGAAGAGCGATATGTAATCCCTTACCATTCCCTTAACCTCATCCGAGAGGTTTTCACAGTAGTGTTCTTGTTCTATAACCCCTTCTGGCGGACTTCCCACTAGGTCCAGGGTCTGGTCGACCTCTTAAATCTTGGCTTTGACCAAATTAATCTTCTTTTCCAATTTGCGGATCTTCATACGAAGTGAGTCTTTGGTCTTTTTCTTCACTAATCATATCAATAACTGGGTAGTAGCACTCTAATTATCTTGAACATCCATTACTAGCAAGTCAACCTTTTAAAAAGGTGCAATTTTAGTCAAACTTTGGTATTTTCTTGTGTATTTCTTTGGGTTGGTGGCCGGAGTGTAGGACCAATCAAGAATTCAAACGGAACACATGAGAGCACATAAGCATAATATCACAAAATCACATAATCATATAATTTACAATTGTAATATTTGTGTTCCTAAGACCTTTTCGCACCAAGGTCTTCTAATCGTTTTGAAAAATAATTGTGCCAGTTGTTAATTTAAACCATTGTCCCCCATAATTTCATTAATAATAATATTTCCCTAAAGGGGATAAAAATATGATAAAGCCTACAAGGGGATATTAATCAAATAAAAGGAAATCAGCATAAGTGGCCTCTAATGGCAGATGATGAGCCTCAGTCGGTCCACGCTTTCTTGGCCCTTCGAAGGGCAGTCTAAAATCTGAGGTGAGTCGATATCAGCAGCAAATCCATCCAGAACCCTTTCTCTGTGAAGGTCATAAGAACAGTATCATCCATTTCTCCATTCATTCGAGTAGCAAGATCCTACAAAAACTCGTGAGTAAATTCCAACTCTTCGGTCAGACTAGATATGATGGCTTGATCATGTTCTATTATTTGGTATCTTGGTCATCAGCTCACCTTTTGAGTAGGCGCATCTTGATCTCAACTTTTGAATCTTTGTCTTGAACACAATGATAGTGGTTCGGTCCCGGGGTAAGGGTGCCTTGTAAATGTGCCCTTAACTAGTCCGTGTAATCTTTGTCACATCTCGGATGGAACCTATCTTTGACTAAAGTCTCTGGACCCCATTTCACTAGACCATTCTATTCTTTGATGATATTCACAACCCCTTTGATCATGTATTCTTCGTAGTCGACCACATACTCCCCTATGTTTCCTACTTGGGGTATTACTTGTCTCCGATTGAACTGTCTCAGGGCCCTAAAAGGTGCATATGGGAGAATCCCTCGCACCCCCATGAGTGGAAAGAAAGGGCACTTCCTACCCCTAACTGCAATGCTCTTGGACATGAAATCGGGAACATCTATTATATGGTATCCTCCCGAGGTCTTGAAAAGATAAAGGCCTATCCCTTTTTGGATCGTCTAGGATGACGGGGACTAAGTCAAAGTATTTGGTTTCTCCATTTATGGTTATGCCATGAAAGATAGTATTGGTGACATAAATGACATGAGTATCTAGGGCAAAGTCTCGGTCTTTGGGAAAAACTGTAACGCCCCAAACCATGGCATGTGCGAAATCCGGCACTCGGTGCCTAACTGCATGTGACCGAGCGAACCACGTGGCTTGCTAAATCAATATGGGCATCAAAATCATGCAAAATTAATAATTTAAAACATGCAAATTGAATACTGAAATATAGTCTGAAAATTTTATTGCAAAAATATATGAAAATATAACAAGTTTGAAAAATAATATTGACATGACTGACATGCTAAACTAGTCTAGTCTATGAAACTTCTGAACATGAGTCTGACTAAAAAATTATTTGTCGAGACAAGGCCCTAACATACCTCTACTCTAAAATATAATCATGAAAATAATCAACTGACACCTCGAATGGAATGGGGCTCACCAATAGCTGATACGAGTAAAGTCCTAGCGTGCATATCCGTAGTCCTGAAACTTAGTACCTGCACCGTGAAGTGTAGTCCCCGAGAAAAGGGATGTTAGTATATTTGAATTGTATCGTATGTAAAGCAACTAAAAGAATAAGCAGGCACATAATATAATAGGACATGAAACTGAAACTGAAACATGAGCATGATCTGGCATGAGTATAAAATATGTGTAAAATCTGTAAAAATATATGTTTGTAAATCTAAATATCTGTATATCTGTGGGTAGAGCAGTAGCATAACCGACAACATGAAACACCACGTGGGTACATGGAGTCTAGTACATATCCCGACCAGCAGATCAATTTCATACCTTGTCGGGGTATGAGACATAACATGGCATGAACGGATCCAATCTGCAATCGGAAGTTATCATCCTCTGGCGGGGAGACTCTTACGTAGTTTTAGTCTATCTGAGCCTTCTTGGTAAACTATGCAACTCCCAAAATATGCACTTTAAAATAGTGGCTTGTAAGCCCATGGGTTTCATGAAGGCAACTTGTAAAGCATGGTTAAAGATCATAATTTATCATGTGAATAAATATAACATATAACTTGTGTAAATTCATGAAAATATACATATATAAGTTCATGAAATCTAATAGTAATGGTTCATGACTTGTAATTTTAGAACCCATGGAATTCAAGGTTATGAGCATTCATATATTACACACGGATTTCTAATAACCGTAATGGAGTATCAAAAACACAATAATGAATTAATAATACAACATGGTATATCATGACACATATAATTTAGGGCTATCATGAAATTGAAATAAAATCCTAAGTTATGGAATTGCAGGGGTTTCATGGAAAATGTGGCGTGGGGAAGTACAATGATGTTCCCACACGTGGGTAGAAGCTCTACATACCTTAATCGCTCCAATAGTTGTATTAAAAATCTTAACTTTGAATAAGAATCCCAAAGCTTGGACTTTAATCTCTTGAATTGGGTTTTCTTGAAAACCCTAGTTAAGAAGAATGGATTCTACTTAGAATTCATGAGGATGATGTTAGAATCACTTAGAATTTCATGAAAAAGGCTTACCTTGATGTAGGGGAAGAGTAGGAAGAGAGGAGCATCGTTCTAGGGTTTGAGAAATATGAAAACTGATTTTTCAGGGCTAAGCTGTGTATTTATACTATTCAGCCCGTCGAGGCTTTTACGATTAAAATTGATGGTCGGTCAAATTATTGATAATTTGGGTCTGGACCGTTAATTTTTCTACGGTCTGTATAACTGGACCGTCAATCAATTGTAAACTTTCTGGAGACTTATAAATCTCGAAGGTCCAAGACAGTCAAAAAAGACGTACCGTAACTAATTATATGGTCCGTATAATTTACTGTGCATCATCAATTCCATAAGGAAATTGTACAGTCAAAATCAATGGGCCAAAAATTATTTTACGGTCCGTATAACCTGACATAAAATTAAATCTGCAGAACTGAAACCGATTTTCAATCTTAAACTCCCCGTTTTGGTTTTCCTAAACCCCTAAATCATAAACATGGCTTAGTTTAGAGGTACGAAGTGTTACAAAAACCATGAGTTCTAGAAGGCATATGGCAAAGGCTAGGGGTCGGGTGGTTTCTCAGTCGGCGTAAATTCAAAACTCAAAGGAATGGTCTAGGAATCCCCTCTTAGACCTAAAGCGATTGTATAATTCCATGAAGGCTACGGTTGGACTTAAGATCCATTTGGCACTAGCTAAGGATAAAAGTTTCATTATCTCATCGGGAGTAAGCCTATGTGGAACCAAAAGGTTGTGGTCAGGTTTCTTCCTCCTTCTCATACAAGTTTAGTTGCTATCTATGCAATTCCAGATATCCTCTAAAGTTGGGGTCATTTCCACATTCCCGAACCTAAACACCATTCTATCACAGTCTCAATACTCGGTGAGGACTTCTATCAGTTCCCTACATCCTTTTATTGTCATCAACAAGGATAGATGTCCTAGATAGTTCGTAACCTCTCTCTGTTGTGCGGTATCTAACTAAGACCACCAGATTTTCAGCAACTCGGGTGCCTCAAGGATCATGTTGAACTTGAGGTTGGTATGCATCTACAAAATAGAGCACGGTTAATTTCCCCTTCCCCCCCAAAAGGACAATAGTTTGTCACATAAGGCACAATCATGTTTCCAATTAGCAAGTAGTTGGATACAGTGTCGTCGGGTCATAGACCGTCAAGACATGAGGTAGCCGCCTAATGGGTCCAGAGACGTCTAAAATATCTGAACCCTTCTAAGTAAGCATGTGCTAGTTCATCGGTATTTGGCTTCGCTATCCTAGGCAAACTAGAGTGGTTTTTCGAATGACTGGGGTCTCGAGCGGACTACTCGAGGTGAACCGTTGTCGACTGTTGGACGATCGTGAACCAACTCCATCTTTAACGTGTTCCAAAGAAATGATTTAGTTTTTTACTGGAGGACGATTACAAAACCACATAACCTTCTTTGTGCACTGATGCAAGTGTGTTGTGTGTCATTTGGCGGAATTATGAAATGTATGATATAACAGTTATATTTGCGGAAAATTAAACACATAAGCAGTTATTCACAATTAAAGGCATGTTGTATTGAAACCCTTATGGTTAGAACCTAGAATTATCCTCAGCGGAGTCGCCATTTGTTACGGTTCACTTTTACACGAGGCATAAAAGCTGTTAAGTGGTTTTTGGACTCTATTCGGATATTTATTTTTTAGAGTCATCACTTAATTTATAGAGAAATTAGGAAAACCAGGTTAAAAGGATTTTTTTCAAAACACAGAAAAAATCTTTAAAACCCAGAGTTCGAGGTAAGGGTTCTGGTGATTCCCCGGAGAAGGTGTTAAGACACCCATGTATTAAGGATTAGTATAATACGATTGACCTTCGAATTCCATAATATGTTTAATTGTGAATAATTGCTTTAAAGAGTTTAATTTCCCGCAAAATAAAAGTCGTATCATATCATCTTTTGTTTAAAAGATTTGAAAAAAATGAATTTTGAAAATAAAAAGTTGAATTTTATTTGAAAAGGTTCATATAGGGGTAATTTAGTCAATCCATATTTGGACTAAGATATACTCAAAAGTTAATTTGAGTAGAATCCAACTAGATATAATCCAAATGTCATGTTTTTTATCCTTATATGTCTTGTGAAAATCTTTTTTTTTTTTAAAAAGGAGTGTAATGAAAAATGATTGCCATGGTTTTAAAAGTATAAAGTTTTTCCCTTACTTTACTCAACATGGGTTTTTAAATTATTCTTCCATTTTTTAAAGTCAATGAATTGGGCCTGGACCAAAATAGTCCTTAGGTAAATGATTTTGAGATATAAGTTGTCCAAAAAATCAACTCAAACTTGTTTGTCCACTTAAAACAAATTTTGAAAAGATGAACCTTTTTCCCTTTTTTTAAAGACAGTCCCGATCTTTCGTCTTTAAAACAGTCCAGAACATTTTCCAAGTTATGCAAAGGTTTTTTCCAATAAAACCATTTTGTTATTCATTTTAAAAAAGAATACAAGACCTTTATCATTCAGGGTTATTTTTGAAAATATGTTCTGGGTCATATCCGTTCTAAATGATATACGCATCGTTTTTTCCTAATCCTAAGTCACAACCATTTGGGTTCCAATATATTATTAAGTATTTTACAAGTTCACAACACTTAAATAAAAATACAAGAAATTTAAAGAGGAGAGTTAGGTTGGTCGGCCTACCGAGCCTACCAGTTAACCCTTTTAACCCATGGTTTGGCCTTCAATGCACTACAACTACCCGGCCTCGATCAAGAAAAGTTGTTGGGCCGCTGGCCCAACTGGATGGATAGTCTTGGCCTAAATTACCTACGTCCAGTCGTACAAGAAAAAGAAAAAAAAGGTATTTAAATTTATCTAATTTGAATGCAAAATTCTATAACTCACTTACACACATCTTACATAAATCAATTGAGAACACACACATAAAAAGAAATACTATCGCAAGGCCTAAAACATAACTGAAGGGTAAACAGCCCACAATTAAACTCATGTAATAGAATGTAAACACAACGAATGGGTTAAGCCAGCTCAGATAATAGCAATGTACATTTATAAAAAAAATAGCAAGTGTAGGCCTGGCCCAGTTAGCACGCAAGATGATTTGAAAGAGATGAAGAATGGGCCAGGCCCAAAATTACATAACATGTTGTTTAGATGATATACATAGTGATATATTCGACATGTATACCTTGTATACATGGTATATAATCTGTTATCAAACATATAATCTAAGCAAAGGCACAACAGAAGCTGAATAAAGGCCAGTGAGGTAAACATACACATATCACAACAGGTGTCTAATTCCATTTTTACACTTCTTAGCTCAATCCCGAATATATCCAAACAAAGGCAACTCACAGTTCATGCATTTTTAAATCTCAGTTTTGACATACAACATAGATGAAGATATGAGACAGGAATAGCATTTGACCTATACAAATTCAGTGTCTAGAAGAAAAGAATATGGTATGCTTCCTATGGTATGGTCTATGTCAACAAAGAGGGACATGAGCACATATTAAACAAGTGGCAGCACCAATGGTTCTTTTTCCAAATTTCAGACCAAATTATGTATATCAGACTATGAAATCTAAAGGCAATCAGTTTCACAAATGAACTATCCTATTTCTAATTTATCATGCTTGAAAGTCATTATCAGAACACTAAACATGCATTAGGACTTAGTGCCTCATCACAGAACTGTGAAATAAAAAGGAAAATTCATGAGAGCAGGGTTTGAACTTAGCATACAAGGGGTTGATATGATTTTCTCAAGACTCAAACGGACCCTATTACTGTTTAACTCAGACAGCTTCAAATAGCCAAATTAGCCCTTCTATCTATCCTTTAGGTTAACAAGCATGATTTTTAACTTAGGATTTCTAACTAAACATGTGCAAACTAAGTAGTTAATACAGCATTTTGGCACATAAATAACAGGTAAACATGTCAATTTAACTAGCATGGTGGTAACCTAAACATGTGTTAGCCAGAACATAGACATCAAAATACTACATGGTATGTAACTTTCAGATTTTAGACTTCATTCAAATAAGCATTAACCAGTGATCAGATTTTCAAACTAACAATCTCAAACTAAACACTTGGATAAGGCAGACATGAAATTTAACATGGGATTCTATCACAGATGGATATTATTTTGGGTTCTTGAAGGCTAATGTTCTGAGCTTAGGCTAAAATGCAAGCAGGTCACTTAATAATGTCCAAATCATAGGGACATAACATAATCATATATGATATCAAGGCAAACATACACACACTAACATACAAAAAATGCACATATAAGCAGGATAAGAACAACACTTAGAGCATACAGATGGTTACCTGGCCTAAACTGTCAACAAAAATTCTAAGATGGACATGAAAGGTTAGTAGTTAATGAAAATATGCGAGCATATGAAAGGTTAGTAGAATTAAATACTCAGATATATGAGATGAATGAATTAATAGAAAATATAAAATCAGATTTAAGAATGGAAATAGAACACTATGGATGAAACTAGATTAATACAACAACAAGAACAAAAGGTACAGTTAGAAAGAATAGCAGAAAAACCGCTTAATAGGGACATAAACCAACATATTATAAGTTGTAGAATAGGAATAAAAATTATTGAAGAACAGGAAAAACAGTTACTAGAACAACATATAACGATGAATAAACAGGAAGAAAAGATAATATTTTTAAGAAATTTATCAGCCCTAAGAGAAGAAAGAATTAGGCAGAAAGAAGAAGAAATCGAAAAAATAAGAGAACAGAACTTAGCGAAAGAAATAAGTAATGAAAATGAAATTAAGGATTTAAAAGATATTATACAAGAACAATATCGATACATTGATTTGTTGAAATATGAATAAGGAAATGCTTGAACAAATTGAGCATAAAGAAAACTCTAAGATTACTATACCAGAAGAAATACTCATGGATTTTAATACTCATACGATTACACCATCAAGAAGATTAATTCCAAAAATAGAAGGATCAAGACTAAGTATAACTAGAGAACCATTAAAGAATAATCTACCAAAAATACTGCCTAAAACAATAGACTTAACAAATGTAGATAATAACAGATTAAAAATCAAGGTTATAATATTTTAAAATATGATAACAATAGATGGAATAGCAGAAATAAATACTGGAGCGATTAGAAGTTTTATACGCCTGAGTAAAATAAATGAGGAAGAATGCGATATAATAATTACCAAGAGAATAAATTTAAAATCCATGATTTAGAATATAAGATTAATAATGGAGTAATAGAATATGATAGCTTAAATGAATTATTATTAGGAAGTGATTTTTTTACTATGATAAACTACAAGATAAACAATAATGGAATAGAAATAAATGATCAAGGTAAAACCAGATTCGTAAATAAAATATGAACGTACAACTAAAGATTATAAAGAAAAAACAAAAACTAAAGACTATAAAGACGGCCTTATCAAGAGAAATATATTCCCAATTAAAATACTTAGAATACAGCGCAAAAGAAATGAAATTAGAAAAAGACATAGAACGATTAGAAAAACAATGCGAAAAGTTTAGTAAAATATGGATAGATATGGGAGAAACGAATAAACAATCCTGACTAACCCAAGTGATAAAATAGAAGCATTATGGGAAGAAATTATATTAAAAGAAAAAATGAAAAGTGTTTTACTACTAATGGATGAGATAAGAGAAAACCAGAATAAAACACAACAATTGATTAGAGAAGAATTGACTAACTTATGGAATGTATCTGAAATACCAACGTTTAAGTTAATACTAGAAAAACTGAATATGTTATTAGAAGAAAAAGGTAAAGGAAAACAAATAGAAACTGATAGTGAAGCAAGCACGAGCAAAGAAAATGCAATCACTAAAACGACTACTCATAAACCAAAAATAGTGCCAATAGATGCATGGAGAAGAAGTAAGGTATCAATCATGGTAGATATTAGTAAAATGAAACCTAGATTATCAAAAGAAGTAACAGAAACCTTAGACGGATTAACAAAACAGAATAAAGAAGAAAAATTCTAATGGAACCTAGTGCGATTACATTCTTAAAAACTCATGGTAAAGATATTATAGAAAAAGAAAGATATAAATACGAACCTATAAGATCAAAATCTGTAAAGGAAGAAAAACCAAAAGAGGTAAAAATACTTGTAAAAGAAATAGAAAAAACAACTTATGAATACCTGAATCTAAGACTAGATAAACAAGAACAACAGATTAGTGAATTAAAGTTAGAAAATCTAAATTTAAAATCAAGTGAAAATGCAGAATGGTATGACAGATATAGAAAATATAAAGGAAAATATAAGAATACGCAAACCCTTCTAAAGGAAACTAAAGTAGAACTAAAAGAAACCAAGAAAGAACTAAAAGAAACAAAGGAAGAATCAAGAGAAGTAAAACAAGAACTATTAGAACTCAAGGAAGAGATACAGTTCCTAAAAGAACAATTAAATGAATTAAAAGGAAAAAAGAAGGTACGAAAGATAAAATTAAGTGATGAAAATACTTCAAGAAGTAATAGTATTGATGAAGACAGAAATGAACAAACTGATCATGAACTACAAGTAGTAGAATTTATAGAAGAAGAAGAAGAAAACTTTGAGAACACAGAAATAGTGAAAGAAAATAGCCAAATAATAGAAGCTTTACAGAAAATGAAAAGAGTAAATGCCATAATAGAAGATGAACCAGACAGTGATATAGAAGATGATTACAATGGTCAGATAGAAACCGAGATTGAATCAGAAAATATAATCAATGAAGATGCAGATGATTACCCAGAGGAAGATTTAATAGACCCTAATTTGGAAGTGATAACCAGGAGAAATACAAGATTACCTGATCATATACCTATAGGACAGCAAGCTGAATTTAAAGAATTCGTAGGATCAATGACCCAAGGAGTAAATTATAACGGATATTTTCTAGATTTAGATAATGTTTACGATGAACAAGAAGTAGGAAGAAGAATAACGGATTGGAACTTAGGAATGTATATTGCATTAATGAACAACACTCAGACAGAAAACCCAGATTATATGTATGATTTGATATCAAAAACCCTAATTGGAAAAGCAGCATACTTGATAGAATCAATCGCATATCAGCTAAGAGGAGAAGTATTAAGCCATGCGACAGATTGGAAATCAATGCTGATGATATTTGATTTACTGTTAAAAAGAGAATTCTTAGGTGAAAAATGGTTAGTAGCTAGGGAAAATGTACTAGCTGAAAGAAAAACTGAGATAATAATGAACTTAAATAATATGAAATGTTGTAAGATAAACAAGTTACCAGAATATACGATTAGCTTTAGTAAGTTCTTTTACGAAGCTAGATTTCTACCAGAAGAAGGAGTAATTTATCAACAACTATACTATGACCATTTACCAGTACCATATAATATTGAAATATCTAAAGAGTATATACAGTTAGAACCAAAAGAAAATACTTTAGGAGAAAGAATAAGAGTACTTAGAGCATATCTAATGAGGAAATGCGAAGAATATCGATTACAGCAAAAGATTAAAAAAGATAAGAAAATAGGATTAAGGGAAATATGTGGATTTACTGAAAGAAGATTAATATTTGGATGTGACGATAATAGAAAAGAAAAGAAGTATAAAAACATAGGAAATACGAGGATAAGTATGAGAGATACCACAAAGATAAAAAGTATAAAATATATAAGAAAAAACCTTATTATAAATCATATAAGAAAAAAAGATTTAAAAGGTATAGAAATAATCAGGATACAAGAAATAAATTCAGATATAAAAGAAAATTCAGAAGAAGAAGAAATGTAAACCCCATAGAAGCAGACGAGTCTAAATCTAAAGAAGAAAAAGTTAAAGAATGTAAATGCTGGAATTGCAACGAGAAAGGACACTATGCAAATAAGTGCCCGAAGTTAAAGAAAACAGGAATAAAATATATAAATACGGAACAATTTATAATGAGCTTACAGCAGATTAAAGAAGACAATAATAAGTGGTATGATTACGAAGATTTTTATGTTAGTGAAACAGATGAAGAATCAGAAGCAGAAAAAGTAAGTTATATCAACCAATATTCAGATAGTGAAGACAGTTCTGAATAAAATGAATACGAACAAGATGAAGAACTCAATAGAAGATTGAATGAACCTGACTAAATGGTAGCAATTCACATAGAAGCCCATATTGAATATAAGCCGAATAAAATGATAAAGCAAAAAATATTCATAGATAGTGGAGCAGATATATGCTTAGCTAGAAAAGATGTATTAGAATCACACAGATGGAAAAGATCAAGGATACATAGAGCTAAGGTATCAGGATTTAATGAACAATCTAAAGAGTTAGATATAATAGCAGAAAATATGAGAATTGTATTAGGAAAAACTATTTTCAGACTACCAATAGTATACCAATTAGAAACATGAAACAACAAGTTTTATTAGGAAATAACTTCTTAGATTACTTCAAAACCCAAGTGATTAATAAAAATACTTTTAGTTTACAATCACCATGTAATAAATGGATAATATTGAAAAGGATATTACCAGTAAATACCATAAGATTATGTACGATCAAGATAGAAAGAAATAACAATCTAGAATTATTAAAAGAGAAATACTTAGGTATGTTAAAAGGAAACTTCGGAGAAAATCCGATGCAACTATGGGAAAAGGAAAAAATATATGGTGAGATAAAACTGATATATCCAAGTAATTTAGTCAGAATAAAACCAATAAGATATAGTCCAACAGATCAAAAAGAATTTGAAATTCAAATTAAGGAATTACTAGAAATGAAAGTAATAAGAGAAAGTAAAAGTCCACATAGCAGTCCAGCTTTCTTAGTAAGAAAACATAATGAACAGAAGCGAGGAAAAGCTAGATTAGTAATTGATTATAGAGATCTAAATAAAAAGACTATTTTTTATGGATACTTTTTACCTTATAAAAGAAACCTTATTAACAGATTAGGAAACAAAAAGTGGTTTAGCAAATTCGACTGTAAAAATGGGTTTTGGCAGATTAAACTGACTAATGAATCTAGAGAATTAACAGCATTTAGTGCCCCGCAAGGACACTACGAATGGAATGTATTACCAATGGGATTAAAAAATGCACCACAAATCTTTCAGAGAAGAATGGATCAAGTGTTTAGAAAGATTGCAGACTTCTGTATCATATATGTGGATGATATATTAGTTTACAGCAGCAGCTTAGAAAATCATATTAAACATGTGGAACAATTCATTGAAACGGTAAACCAACACGGAATACTTCTATCAGAAAAGAAATCAGAAATCTTCAAGAATACTATTGAATTCCTAGGCTATATTGTGGATAGCGAAGGAATACAATTGCAAGAACATGTGGTAACAAAGATTAAAAACTTTAAAGAAAAATTAGAAAATAAAAAAGAAGTACAGCAATTCCTTGGAGTAATAAATTATGCAGCAGACCACATAAAAGATCTACCATATCTGAGAAAGCCACTGCAAGATTTGATTAAAAAAGATGTAACCTTCGATTGGAAGGAAGAACATACTGAGGCTATTAACAAGATTAAAGAAAAGCTAAGATCATTATCAAAACACAGAGTACCTACAGACCAAGATCAATTGGAGCTCTTTACAGATGCTAGTGACATAGGATGGGGAGCAGTCCTAATAGCATATGATAAAGAAGATGTAGATAAAGAAAAAATGTTAATCTGTGGATACGGAGGAGGAACATGGAAACCAAATGAAAAGAATTATCATATAAATAAAAAAGAATTATTGGCAGTAAAATTTGGAATAAAGAGATTTCACTATCACTTACTACCAGTAAAATTTATTGTTAGAACTGATAATACGCAGGTAAAAGCGTTTATAACAAATAGAATAGACCCTTTACCAGAATTGAATAAAAGGAGAAAATGGCAATCGTTCTTCTGTTGTTATGATTTTATTGTTAAGAATATATCTGGAACTAAAAATATTTTAGCTGATTTTCTTAGCAGATATAATGTCAATTAACAGTAAAGACTTCGAAGAATACAAGAAATTATCAGAACAGATGAAAGAATGATTATGATATTTTATGAAGCAAAGGCTGACAAAATATCCCAAGAATAACTGATTAATGTTCACATCTAACCATAATATTTTATGCAGTAGCAAGCTACGCAACAAAGGATCAATATGAAGACTCATCCATCATTCAGAAAAATTCGAGAGTTGAATAGGGACAGGTTGCAATATGTCATTGAGAGGAATATTCTTTACAGCGAGTTAAGTAAAGCTTTGAAAGAATTACTCTATTATGACGAAATGAAACCTTCCGAGTTACTAAGTGATCAAGGCAAAACAATAGTCAGACAAGTGATAGTAAACAAAATGATCAATATATACAGGACTATCGAATACATTCGATATCTGATAAACGGGAAGGAAACTTGTATAAGAGTGGTTGATTGGCTACTTGAATACTACCCATCACATTATTAGATGATTAAAAACCAGAATATACTACATCCTGATCCTTTTGAATAAGGAGGGAAAACTGATTATTTTTGCAGGTACAATGTGAACCTTTGCGAAAAAGGCCTTATGGCCTAAAAGGATTATGGCTTCACAGCCCAAAATGATTATGGCTTAACAGCCCAAAAGATTATTAAAGGTATCATTTAGATTTATCTATTTGAAACCCAAAAGAGGCTTATGGCCCAAAAACAGATTATGGCCCAACGTAGTCTTTTATACTACGGTAAAGCCCAAAAAGATTATTATGATAGGGAGCATGTAGTTCACTACTTGTAACCCAAGAAAAAGAGGTCCTACGGACCCAAAAAGATTATGGCCTTATGGCCCAAAACTGATTAAGCACCTCACGGCCCAAGAGATTACCTAAAAGAGATCCCATGGATCCAACAGATTAATTACTGGTAACCCAGAAAAGAGGTCATTCGACCCAAAAGAATATGGTTTAACATAGTTTAAACTATGTAAAAGCCCAAACAAAAGAGGCCTTAGTGCCCAACATGATTATGGCCTTACGGCCCAAAAAATGATCAAAATTGAAATATCCCCAATAGATATTTCCAGAAAAAGATTATCAACCGGACAGCTGGAAAGTGTAAAACAGGACAGCAGCCCGACAAGAAAATGACATTTCTCACGAAAGTCATGCCAGATTATGACGGATTATGACAGCTGAACAAATCGCCGGACAAAGCCAAAGGCAGAATGGACAGCTGACAGATTAACCGAATATTGACAAAACAGCTTTACGAAAAGTAGCAGACAGACACTATTGCCTTTACGACTTTTTGAAAAGCAAAAGACAAAACGACAAAACAAGTTTACTAAAAGAAGCAGACAAGGCACTGTGGACACTGTAGCCTTTATGACTTTTGTAAAAGTATTTTGTCAGATTACTGTTTACTTTACGACTTTTGAAAAGTAATACTGTTTACTTTTAAAAAGTTAAGAATAGTGAATAGCCGAGGTTATCTATATAAGGAGCCACTTGTCAAGTCGAACATTAATTCGAAATTGAATAGAAAACTTCAATATTTGAAAAACTCTCTCAATGTTCAGCTAAAAGCACCCTATAGTCTATAATCCGATATCATCCAAGAACATAATAAGATTAGATCAAATATTATCCAAGAACAACATAAGATTAGTTTAATATCTACTGACTAGTAGCATAAGGATAAAAGTATCATACTTTGATAACTTATGATTATAACCATATTAGTAAGAACACAACATCTTTTTAAAGATAATCAGAGGATACCCGTAACTGACTCCCAAGCTCCCAGGCGACAGAGTACCCGCGGCGGAAGGCAAAGGGGAAATACAGGCCAAAGGAGGGTAGAGACTACTTCGGTGATCTGAATATCCGATTAAAAGGTATGAGTTCTGACTATGTGTTTCTAATTATAATTTTGATAAGTATATTACCTTATTGATATGATGCTTGAAGGTTGATATTAGATTACTATTATGATGTTTAAACGATTAATATTGATTGACCTTATGATGTTTGGAATGATGTTAGGAGATTATAGACTATTTATTAAAAAATGAAATTGAGTTTAAGATTATCACCAAGATTATTACATAATTATTACTTGATTAACTCTGAAAAAAGTTTGATTAAATAGATTACCGTCTATGTTCTAGCCTCTAGGGGATATAGATGAAGAAAAGATCTGCAGTACAGCCCGTACAGAATTTGGTAATTATACAGACACAACATGCTATTGCTTATAGTTCAAAACCAACATGTATTCAAGACTAAAAGAGATGCAAATACAAGTATATAGGCCCCTATGATTCATGTATCAAAGATAAAGATAACAAATCTTAAGGATCATATTCAGCTCTTGTTAAGCCTAGGTCAGCAGAATTGTACACGCAGAATGGACATAGCATGAACTAAATAGGTTCAGTGTCACAAATGCATTAGGCAAACAGGTACTACTTAACTCATATTAAATATGTGTTAATCAACTATGACATTCATAAACAAAGCTAAATAGGCCCACTATCACACAAACCATAGACAAACAGATTCTTTTACGCTTATTTTGTGCTTGGATTAACCTTAAATCAAATATAATGAACACATAACACTCATAAAATGAACCAAAATATGCTTATTATCATATAGATCATGACAAAACAGGTAATTTAAATCCATATTTTACCTATACTAAACCTAAATTAGGTGTAATGATATTCAACAAATTTATTATCACAAGAAGTCATGGATAAACAATTACTTCTAAGTTCATTTTAAACCTAAATTAATCTTAAGTCAACTACAGGGCATATATTATTCATAAATCACTTAAAACAGATTCATGATCACACAAAACATATCATTTTAGGTTCATTCTTAAATTTAAATTAACCTAGAATCACTTAATGATACTAAGCAGGCCCATAATCATACAGAGCACATAAGAACCGTCAATAAAACGAAAAAAGAGTAAAAGAGGGCAAAACAACTTTTTTGGAGGCAGTCTAGGATCGAGTGCGGGGGGGGGGGTTTGAATCTTCATTTCCACACTTCCAATTTTGACAGAGTAAAATATTCATCCATTCACTTGTGAATTTAATCAATTAATTACGCTACTATTTTTTCTATTTGATTTTGAAATTGATAATTATATCTTAAAATTTTGATAATGAAATAAATATACTAGATGATATTTTGTCAAATAAAATGACAAAATATTTCTGAACTTCATAAGAACTATATTTCACTCTGTTGGAATCTTGAATAATTAAATGAAATTATTGGAGAGTAAAAATTAGGTGTCAACCCCCCTTTTGAGCTGGATAAATCTTTCTTTGGCTACCACATTATAAAGTAAAACTCTTTTGAAATGAACCATTTTTAATCAAATTCCTCCTTGAAAGTATGAAAAAGTAAAAATTGAGGCCAAAAGACTAAGTTGAAGGTGGAATATGAGAGGAAAGAAGGGAAGAAGATTGTGACGTGAGTAGTACTAAGAAATAAGGAAAAAAATGAAACACAAAAAAAGTGGAATAAAGTGGGAATACTTGAATAAAATAGGTGGAAAAAGAAATATAAAAGAAAAAGGAAGGAATTGAGCTAAAAGTATGAAAAAATGTAAAGGAGAAAAAAGTCATTTGCACCTAAATGAACATCCTACTCGTCCTAAGCCTACATTACAAGCTTGAAAACGTCTTTTGAGATCCGAAACCGAGCATTCTTTGAGTAGTAATGACTTAAAATAAAGGCAAGCTTATGACATGATACTTGTGACACTTGACATTCCTTGTGAATGTGAGTGATTTTATTTGTCCCCTATTTTGAAAAATTCTTTTGAGAAGTTGGGATTTTCCTTGTTGTGAGGGCACTTGAATTGCATGGACCGTGTAAAGTAAAAACCTCTCTAAGTTGAATACCTAGGCGCATCTAGCTACTAGTAGTGTTTAGACACCTATTGAGACTTGACTTTCATAGAATCATTGATTGTAGAAATGGACTCTTGAGTTTTATTTTGAAAAAGTGAGGGGATGTCGATCGTATGAAACACATGCTTGTAGATTGGTAAGTAGAACCAATCATAGTCATCTTTATTTTGTCATTAGTCATAACTTTGTGTTGTCTAGGTTGCCTGAGGACAAGCAATAGTTTAAGTTGAGGGTGTTGATGTGCCGCAAATTTACGACACATTTAATACCAATTTCATAGATTATTGATGTCCTTAATTCATTCGTAGTGTGAGTTTCTTATGTTATTTCGGTTTTTGTAGAATTTTTTCCTCGGGACACCAGAAATGAGAAAAAGTGCATAAACATGGACAGAAGTGCTGAAAAAAAGAAGAAGTACATCAAAGGCCACTTCTGCAGACTGCGGACCGCAGACTGGAAAGCTCACCCGCAATTTCTAACAGTGATCAAAGGATTTAGAGTCCCGAAGTGCGATCCATTCTGCGAACCACAGTTCGGTCTGCGAACCACTGCTCTACAAAAGTCCCAGCTCAGATTGTGATGCTTCAAAGAATTTCTGCAGATCGCAGTTCAGTTCTGTGAGCCGTACTTCCTACTGCATTTTCAAACATTAAAGATTGAAGATCACTATGTGAATCCTAAACTTATTTTGCACACCGCATATCTGTTTTGCGAACCGCATATCTGTTCTGCGGTCGCAGAGTGGGAATCAATGGCATTTTTGTAATGATATGTAGTCCGAATTTTTGGATTCCTATATAAGTCATGTCTAGGATTTTGTGCAAGACATTCTTTATTCACTTTTGCTATTCATCTATCACTCATTTTAGAATATTTCTAGTGTCTTGTCAAGTCTTTTCATTAAATATTCCTTTCATTTTGTTCCCCTGAAGAGATACATTAAAGAATATTTTTATTCATCAATTTAAAAATCATTGTAAGTATTCTATGATTTCTTTTATGTCTTTATATATTACTTCTTGCTTTTTATATTTTTTCATGAGTAGCTAGAATCATAGTTGGGATTGTGACTAAAAAAATGAAATATGGTAGTTTGGTTAGCTCTTAAATATAAATAGTGTATTAATTGTAGTATTTAATTAACCACACTTTAAATTATTAAGGGTTGGTTGCGAACACCCCTTCAAACCCTATTGTCTCTAGTCACACTTGGAAAAAGAGACTAGAGTCTAAAAAATTGGCAAATTAATTAGGACTTGGGGTTAAACTCCATTTAATTATTCACAACTACAAATAGAAGGGAATCAACTAAGGATAATTAATGGATAGTCTCGTAATCTATACAGTAGGCTTGAAAAAATTCAAATAGTGAAATTAAGTGGGTAAATTGAGAAATTCCCACTTAAATAGTAGTTTTCATTGCTCATACCACATTTAATACACCTAAGCTAAGTTAATACCCAACGCCACTTCCATAAGTCAAGTTACAACTCTAACCTTTAATCATATTAGTGAATTAGTCATTAGTTAAAACTTGAATTAGTGGATAAAAACAACCCTTTCAACAAACAAATTGGTTACTTTAAAAGTAAAGTATTAATACAAATAAATAGGATGAGTTTCACATTGTATTCCTTGTGGAATTCGACCCCAATCTAGTTGGGTTATTATATTTAACAACGGTCGCGTTATACCTTTAAATGGTGTAATTTGGGCGAGATCATCTCCAAATCTCTTGCTTCTATTATTGCATTTACTTTTCTCTCCCAAGAATTAGGTAGAATATCCAATAGTTTTTTAATCCTTCTTTCTTGAAAAATATTCACTCCAAGAATAATCAGTTCATTAGTTATATCAGTGAACCTATTGAACATCTCTTGAATGGATTCTCCTACATTCATCTTGAAGAGCTCATATTATCTATTAAAGGAAATTTTGGATTTCTTGACCTGATTTGTTCCCTCATGTGCTATTTACATAGTATTCCACACTTCTTTAGCAGTTTTGCACGAAGATATTCTGATGTATACATTAGGCCAAATGTCATCAATAAGTATTTTTTTGCCTTGGCATTATTTTGGATGGTCTTGATATCTTCATAAGTGTATTCTTTTTTCTTTTGGGGAATAATTGTTTTCCCTTTTAATTTGTGGTAGAGAGGATTTTGGGACCTTCGATGATGATATATCACAGTTCAAGATCTTCTCCATTGATGAAGTCTTGCATTCTTGCTTTCCACCGGCCATAATATTTTTCATTGAAGCATGTTGGTCTTATTGTTGATTGGCCTTCCTAAACTTAAAGAGGTTCAACCATCTTGAATCTTTTAAGGTGCTAGCCTTTATTAAAAGATCTAACTCCGATACCAATTGTTAATTCAGTTGCAACCTATGCACTCAAAGAATCGGGTTCCTTGAGCAGCTATGCAATAATGTAAATTACGAAATAAGTAAATTAATACAAGAATTTTCATGTGGAAAACTCATTGCTCAAGGAAGGAAAAACCACGACGTACCTATTGTAGATTTTCTCAAAATCTCCAATAAATACGAGCAACTTTTAAGGTTGCAACAACTTGTACACCTAATAAACTATTCCAAACAACCCCTACCCCAACTCTCTCTTCCTCAACAATTTCCACAATTGTTGGCTCTCTCTACTCTATCTCTTCAATGACTCTACCCAGTTAAAGAAGTCTCTTACTAATACAACACAACACCTACTATAATTACTAGGAATGTAAATAAGATCCTGTCTTGGAACCATAAGAAAATAACTATTACAACTCAAGAACAATATGATAAATCTTTAGAGGAATAAGTTCTTTGATGTTGTTGTAGTTGGTTCCCTTGAAACTCTTTGTGTTGATCCTGCTCTCACTCTGATGTCTCTCTCTTTGGTTGTGGTTAAGCTCCAAAGCTTTATGACGTGTTGTATTTACATAAGTGAATAACAACTTTCAATACTCTAAATCCAACCAAGACTTGATTTCATTATTTGTATGAAGTGAATCCTTGTTTGACATGAATTTCCTTCTTCACGCGTATTCGACAAACCTCTCCTATTTCTAAGCTAATTCCATATAATCAATTTACGATTATATTTTCTTATCTTGAACTCCAGTTACTTGTAGAATTTGAGTGATTTAAACTTTCGATTCTTCAAGTTTGCAGGAAACGACTTCATCAAACAATCTCCAGCTCTTCATCTAAAGCACTAGTTCCACTTCAGTTGTGCCTGCAATATTAGTTCCTTTTGGAGATCTATTAAGGATCTAGTTCTTGTACGTTTTCATTCATTCTCCCTCATACTTGTTTGTCATTTGTACATAGTTTGTCAATCATCAAAACTTCATTTAAGCTATTGAACTATTATTATGACCACAATATCTCAACACTAGGGTCTGTCTCAAAACCTCTAGTCTATCTTTAACTCCACCACGTGCTATAATACTATGCAACAACAACATACGTGCTATAATACTATGTCTTCCGCAAATAACATATACTATGGTACTCTCTTTTGACTATGTCGTATCAATTTGTCCAAAACAAATAAAAACAGACTAAAAATTGATCCACAATGCAACCTCATCTCAACGGGTAAGTGTTCACTATTATAAAATAGTTTTGATTTCAACTTGATTTATTATTTTTTGAATTATTTTATTTTTGATGTTACTATTTCATTAAGTTTTATGAATTTCAACATGTTTATGGTTATTAGCCAAAAAAAACATACAAATTCGAAGAAGAAAAATACGAATAAGAAAAGCGGAAGAAAAAAGAAAAAAAAAACTAACAAGAAATAAATTTAATTCATTTTGAAAATGAAAGTAAAATGTCACATTTATGCTTTTTTTGACCTAAATTCTACCTCTTACTTACTACAAAAGAGTGAAATCATAGTAAAAGTAATTTTAGATAAAAAGTACAGTGAATAATGCATTCCGTATTAGTAGGGTTCAGGATAAGAGGGGTCACATTTTAAGAATTGTAACGTAGACAACCTAACTTGCGATCATTAGTGATTGCTTACCCGGCTCGAGGTCAATTGCAATTCTTTCTTATAATAATAATTAGATAAGAAATATTATAATTATTATAAGGATAACAACATCTTATAACTGAAGTACACATTTGCAAAAAGGGTAGACTAGGGATTTTTTGGTGTCGACTCTTGTTCTTTTACTAATGAATAAGTAGTAGTCGTCCTTTTCCCTTCAATTGTACCAAAACAGGGGAACGTGTGATTTTGCAGTTGAAGCCCAACCTGAAGTGAGGCCAGTGCAGCCTTTGCTGTTGTGAGTATCAATCTTAGATCTGATTCCTTCTGCCCTATTCATGTATCCTTTGCTGGGATTTTTGTGTTTCATTTAATTAATTCCATATATCTCTCCATGTCTTTAAGTTAGTGACTGTTCTTGAGGAAGTGCAGCATGTTTATTAATTCATTCGTGAAATTTATTGCACAAAGTTTCCAACTACTGATCTGAACGATTGTTCAATCGGGCATATTATCATTTGTTTATATGTGGGCTAGTATTTTTGATTGGGTAAACAGTGGCGGAGCCAGAATTTTTGGGTTCAAGAATATAAAGAAGTAAACACGCCAAGGGGTTGAACGTCTACTAAATATACATAAAAATAATTTTAACAGTGTAATTTGTCGCCGAAGAGGTTTCGAATGAAACCGTCGGCCTTTACTTGCTCTGCGCCTGTGGATAAACAAAGCCTCTGGGCAAGAAAGAACTTGAAAAAATGGAAAAATAGTTTGCATCAGAACGGTACTAAGTTATGTGGAAATATATATAATATTATTTTATTAAAGGATAAATTGTGCAATAGCAATACATTCATAAAGTATTTAAAGACAGATGTTCTTATGGGTCGTTTAGTTGTGGTATTGGAGCAATTAACCCCAATTCAAAATTTTGCATCAAGTGTTGGTTGCCGTATTAGATAATACCCGTAGTAAGTAATTAAGGAATCTATGTATCCATTTTATTGTAGAAAAAAATGTGGAATAAGAATACTTGTATTAGTAGTTAAGTTGTTCGGACTCGGGTGGGGATTCGAGTGTCAGACTCGGCAAAATTTAAATTTTAAGATTTGGGGGTGGGTATCAAGGTATGGATATGGGTGCAGGGATTCGGCTAAGGAAATTCAAAATTATAAAATAGAGCTATTCAAGGCCTTCCAACAACTCTCCATCTATATCGCTGCTATTGTATACCATCCGAACTCAGAACACGACCTTGAATTCTCGGTTTCTCTGAAACACGAAGCAACAAAAATAATACAAAAATACTATACTATTGAGGGTATGTCATTTTCCTTATCTTAAATCTGTTTTATCTTTAATTTTGAGAAATCAAAATCTCAATGTTCCCCCAAATTTGTCGACGGACTCCGGTGAAAGTATCCGAAGTTGGTTGACCGTATCCCCGTATCGAGATGGGAACGGCATCAAAAACGGAGAGTCCACACAACTTAGATTAGTAGTGCGTGATTTAAACTATTTAAAGACAAAAATTGCCTTTTAAAGTAAGTACTCCTCCCAATAACAATCCCTTCATTGTTAATCACCACATAATAATTATTTCATCTCCTCATAACTAGTAAGTGAACCATACATTAGCTTGATCTAGGTAATCTCTGTGTGATGCTCTCTGGATTATTCACAACTTATTATACTTATTTTATTATTCACCATATAACAATTCCTTCATTATAATTCACTGCATAAATAATTCCGACATCATAATCCCTCATAACTAGCATGTAATCCAAAGGGGTCATTTAGCTGGGATAAGTAAACTTAATCTCCTTTAGAAATCTTTATTATTTATATAAAATATGGTTTAAAGTGTGATACTTTGTATTGCTAATATAATCTTTGCATAACTAATATATCATTTGATTCCCGATATTAAACTCTGGATAACCTAAGCAGAGTTAAGTACCGAAAACAGAACGTTGTATTACTAATACTAGTATAGTTTTAATAGAATTTATGTATTCTTTTATATGAGTTATAGAATGTTGTATAAGAGTACATGTCTTATCAATAGAGAATAAGAGTATATAAAGACAAAAATATCCTTAAATATGCAGTTCCTACATATTGATCCCTATATTATTATTCACCGCATAACTAAATTAGCAATGATAGTTATGCGGTATAGCAGAGTCCCCGGATAATAGGCCGTGAAACAATCCCATAACATAAGATGATGCTGATTGAGGACCAATTGTCAGTGATTCTTTTTTCTATTTTTGGGTTGCCATAAGTATTCAAGATGAATAAAATTCCTTTCTTTTGTTAGCATTGTACAGGAAGGGTGTTCATCAAGAAAGAATCAATATTCATCTCCATCATACCAGCGAAAAGATGCAGGATCAGGAAGGGGATGTGGTGAATGTTGAAAAAGAAACATTGATGCCTGCGCAAGCATCAAAAGATGATGAGTGGACAAAAATTAGGGATGACGATATTATGCAACAACACTCTGCTATCCAGGCTGAAGAAGCTTTGAAAATTCCATTTGTTGGTGCCAAGGCAAGAAAAAAACTGACCTGGAAGCATAACTTTTTCTTTTTTTCTGACCTTAGTGTTAATGTCGTTTAATATTAAGTGGTGTGCATTCAAGCGAGGTGTCGTAACTCCTGCAGCTAGGCAGAACAATGTTGCTTAAGCAAAGTGGACTTATTTCCTGCAGTTATAAACATGGTTTATAATTTCTTGTTGAGTAGAACGTTTGTCTGTAGTCAGTAGGAATGGATTTCTTTTTGGTCACTGGTTCTAGCTCAGATTGTCTTTAGGTGAGTTAATCCATATGTGATATTTGGGATGCTGCGGAGAATTAGTTTACTTATTTCTGTTAATGGCTACACACTAAAGTTATTTTCAACTTTCTCCTTCTTGATCTTTGTTTTAACAGAGGAGGGAGCCTTAGCCCCAAATGAGTTAAGAACCTTATATTCTTCTGATAGATATACTGGTAATGTATTAAAATGTGAGATTGTTATTAATAATCATTTAGATATAACATGTGGATTGTATCTCATGTCATGTATTTCATTATCATCAACTTATCTATTTATTTCCTTCTCTTTTTAACGGTATAGCAGAGTCCTACAATCTAGGTAGACATATAATTAGGTTCTGTCAACTGACAGATGGCCTTGTTGCTGCCTCTCTGGTCAATCTTTTTCTTAAATACTCTATTATTCTTGTCTTTTTTTCTGATGACCGTTCTAGCTACGCTGTGCCCTTTTCTGGGTACTGTCCCAACAACATCACTCCTCCCACCCTATCTTCCTGCAACAACCTGTTGTTTCTTGGCAAGATCTTGGTGAGATGTTGGGGACCAGAACTCTTTCGGCAACTACTCCAGCATCTATTTACTTTACCGTATTTTCAAAATAAGCAAACTTAAATAGGTAGACTCATTTTACTATTTTAAAAAAAAAATTGGTGCACTCATTTTGAATTTGAAGAGGTGTGTTAGAATGTCAAGTGTTGGCATGTTGATATATCAGAATGGTAGAGATAGTTTGAATTTAATTCCTCACCATTTAAACATACATACTTAAGAAAACATAATATCTGTATTGTATTTCTCACATATTAATATGTCTATTTTGTAATCCATTAGCATCATGTTATCTATTTGCATCTCATTGATGAAGTTTGAAATTTGATTTCTGTTTGCTTCTCTCTAGACACAAAAACTATCTTCATTTCAACTAAAACGTGTGTTATAGAAGAACTCTGAACTGATTCTAACATGCTTGATTGTCTCCGTTGAAAATTGAATTTCGATGCACTCTATTTGGGAAGAAAAATTGAGCACTTTTTATTAAGTACAATACATACGACATAATCTTGTACTGATTCTACATTTCTTGATTTTCTCAAATGTTATCTCTCTTCATTACAAAATGCTTGACTACTGATTGTTTTCTTAAGAAAATATAGATGTGCTAAGGATGGGAACAAATCTTATGCTCCTTCTGTCCAGATTTAGGTGTCCCCATTTAGTTTGGCTTGATTTGTAATGGGACCATTAAGTGTCCCACATTGGTTTTAGGGGAATGTATTGTTGTTTTCTTATATGATACCTTGTGATCTAGCTTTAAGATTGAGTTGGAGCCAAGGTCCATTGTCTTAACATGATATCAAAGTCAGACCCATCGTTATTCTAGATTAACCTAATATTGGGCCTCCATGCTATGTTGATTATGCTCCAGTTGTCCATCCCTAGGCATGTGGGGAATGCTAAGTGTACCAAACTTGTTAAGGGAATAAGTTGTCTTCTTATATGGTCTTGGGCAATCCCCACTTCGTGATCTAGCTTTTGGGTTGACGTAGATCCAATATCAATTTTTTTTAACTGTGACAGTTGAAGTTTAAGTGGGTCCAGAAGCGCATACAATTAGGAGAATTTGGACATAATTTAGACTAACCCAAAATACCTTTTGGATAATAAAATCAATGAATAAGTATTGAGAAGTGAAAATAAAACTTTCCTCTTGGGTGATGGGCACCACAATGGAACAAATTGAACTAGAGTATACCAGCCAAATATAATAGGAAGGGCAGCGCTTTTCCAGGAAGTGCATTGAAGAGGTGTTAATCCTGTTAAAATCAACTTCTGCTGGATGTTAAGAGCATTTTGTCTTGCTTTGACTTCCCCCACTCTTATTTGCTATGTATTATGTCCATTACATACTGGTGGCAGAGTATGCATCTAGAGAGTTTGTGTTGCTTGCCTGAAACACTGCATTGTTTAAGATTCTATTGATAATATGTTTTAATTCAAAAGAAATAGTTGGCCCTTTTTTAGCTACTTGAATTTTAGTAATTATATTTGATATGAGTATCTTGGGGGATGATTACTGCAGGAACCTCTGTCTTCATTACATGCTGAATATCAATCGGGAAGCCCAATTTTGCTGCAGAAGATAAAGGTCTGCAGGCTTCATTGTATGTATATCTTCCGGTGATTGGCTCTACGTTGTTCAATAGTTGATGTTTGTTTTTATACAGGTGCTGGGTGAACAATGTGCTGCCATTAGAAGAACACGCGGAGATGGGAATTGCTTTTTCCGCAGTTTTATGTTTGCTTACCTTGTATGCTTTGACTTTTCTTCTCTTTGTGCAAGTTTTATTTATGGATTCATTTACATAGTTGGCCATTCTAGTATGGAGTTTGCTATTTTGGCATCTTTATTTACTAAAATTATTTATGTCAAATAAAGGAACATATCCTGAATTCACAAGATCAAGCTGAAGTTCAGCGCGTGAAATCCAATATTGAGGAATGCAAAAAGACACTTCTAAGTTTGGGCTACGCAGAATTCACTTTTGAAGACTTTTTCGCGGTATTCTACTTATGAAAAGAAAGATTTCTTTTTGCAGTTCTGTTGTCTTTTTTTCTTGATGCCTGTAATTATTTGTTTTTGCTCATGAAGTGCTTCTTGCATAAATCTATCACATTCTGATCCAGTAGATCAAAACAACTCTCGATCTACTTGGTGGGCTACCCAGATAACCGTAACTGAAAGCAAAATGGATTTTTTGCTTTGATAAAGTTGTTCGTTAAAACCAGAATATCACGGATATTCTTCTCAAGAACTTGACACAGATATTAAATTTTCAAAAAGTGCTGCTCTTTGAGCAATCAATTGTCAAGAAGAACCTTTGAATGTCCTCTAACATCAGCATAGAAAGTCTTAAACACCAGATTTGCTCTATTTTCATCCTGACCAAACTTGGTACATTGCTTGTTGACATTCTGGGGGTTATTTGAAAATGAGCAGACAATCTTAACTTTAAGTCTTTAACCATGCATTGCAGAGGCATTTCCTTCTCCAGAGTAATGTCTTGCGTGCAACATAATAAGCAAAATATCCTGTTATTTTCTTTGACAAGTGAGATGGATTTGTTGTTTGTACTTGAATTTATATTCTATTTCTATCTTCCTTTTGCTTCTCATCATGTTATTCTAGCACAAAATGTCCTCTTCATTCTGTTTTCTTTCTCATGATCTTTCGTGGTAGCTCCCACCAACATTTGTATGAGTTTAAGACCCTGAAACATAGATCATCATGTTCTGCAGAGACAGGTATCAAGGAACCTTTGTCTGCAGTTTTTGCTTCATTATTTTGGGCAGGGGACACTATCTTATCTTCTCACCTCTTCCTAGTGCCAAATTCCATGTTTTGATTGATTTTACCCATTTGAACACTCTAATGTTTGCAACATAATTTATGGATATGAATTTGGGTGACATTCTCAAACATTGTTTTACCATAAGTATGTGAAGCAACAATTTAACTGCTGTTCTCAGTATTGAAAATGGAAAAGATGGAATATTTTTTTAATTTAGTGCTTTGATATGCAATTTAAAATCAAAACGGGTACCCAAGAGTTGCAAGCTATGCCAGTACAATTCCTTTGTGGAGAGGATACGGAAACTAGAGGGAAAGATCTGATAATCGTTCTTAAGCTTATATTGCCCACTCCAGTGTTCCCTAATTGCGTCGCCAATTCTGACTTATGTTGTACGCCATAATGTTTTCAAGATCTTTGCATGTTATCTTCATTCTTAAAAATTGACCACATTGATCTCTTGTCTTCTATCACTTCTTTCATGTCATTACAAAACTCTTCACTGTGGGAATTCTCATATTTGTGCAATATTATAGTTATTCATCGAGCAACTTGAAAGTGTTCTTCAAGGTAGCGAAGATTCCATAAGGTTTGTACATTAACAATTTCTTTGCCTTGTGATTTCTTAATGCTTCCATAGCTAAATGGAATCTGTATTTAACGAACAAGATTTATTTGCTTCTTTGCAGTAATGATGAACTCCTTCAGAGAAGTCGTGATCCGTCAGTTTCTGACTATGGTAAGCATCAGTGGCAATCTTTTGTCTTCTCCGTTGCTAAAGTGAAGTTCTCTGAAATGCAAGACTCATATGTTCTGTTCGTCATATGCCCTAACATCGTGTGCTTTTGAAGTTGTAATGTTCCTCAGATTTGTAACCTCTGGTGAAATAAGGAAACGCTCTGAGTTTTTTGAACCATTTATACTAGGACTGACAAATGCCTCGGTGGAGCAGGTTTGTTTCTATACTTCGTAGATTTGCAAACTTTTAGTCTTTTTGCCGCTTACTGTGCTTATTTTTGTATAATTGGAACAACACATCCACCAAAATGACAAACTTGTAAATGCAGGTTCAACTTTTACTACACTAGCATTTTCGCGTTCCCTTATACTATAGATCTGGTATAGTTGCCCTCTAACCTTGTACTTATCCATCCTGTTTTATTGAACCCAGTTTTGCAAGTCATCAGTGGAACCTATGGGAGAAGAAAGCGACCATGTGCATATTACTGCGTTGTCAGATGCATTAGGGGTACCAGTCCGAGTCGTATATCTTGACCGGAGCTCGTGCGAGAACAGCAGCATTAACCTAAATCACCATGACTTTGTTCCGGGAAGTGGTAATGTGGGGAACAATGGTGATTCTGAGAGCATAAATCCGTTTATTACCTTGCTGTACCGACCAGGGCATTACGACATTCTGTACCCTAAGTGATGCAATTCAACCAGCACTTCATAACCTGTTCTTTTAAATTAAACTTGTGAAAACAATTTGTTAATTGGAAAACTTGGCTCCTTTACGTTTCTTGTGATTAAATGCGCACGGAGAAGCTTGTCTCCTCGCAGCCTCTAGCATACCACGATTTTAGTTAGTTTGGAAAACAATCCACGATGAGAACAAGCCTGTTCTAAATGGCAATCACCTAAAATTCAGTTCCTTGCTGGAGAGTTTCTTAATCAGAATCGAACAGCTTGTTTAAATGGAGTTGTGGATAAGTGAAAGGCGTTATTCTGGTGAAGTTGCATAATATTATGATTTATGTAGATGACTTTGAACTTTGGAGCAGAATATGTGCTTGTAATCTCTGGGAACCATCATTTTTGCTACTTTCTTATTTAAAGTATCAGTCTAGTCACTCAACTAATCCACTCGTGGAGTGCGTTTGGTATAGGTCTAGTAGTTGAAACTTCGTCCCTTCTTCAGTATAGCCAAGCCCAACTATTATATTGATCACGCCAAACATAGCTTTAGAGGCTCTTACTACATAATAGAAGTCTCAGACCATTTAACAGGAAGTTTCTTCATTGCCCTGTATGCTCGAACTCTACCCTGCAAGGGCGGAGAGGAGTAACAATACAACTATTCTTAGGCACGAGACTCAACAGATTAATCCCCAAGTAACCCAGATCCACATAACAAACTATTTTAGAATAAAATATAAAAAAAAAGTAAACAGAACGAGCAACAGGGTCTCAGCCGTAGTAACATTCTTGCAACTTGGAAGGAATGGCACAACATATCAATTCTTTCTTCACAAGAAAAAATTTCTTAATAATACTCTGACTTCTTGGTATGCTGCCAAGAAGACAAAGAAAATAGTGAAATGCCAGGAGAGAGAGAGAGAGATAGAGAGATACAAATAGAAACCTCTGTTGTGCCCCAAGTGTTTTATCATACATGGAAACTCAAATGTGTATTTATCGTGAATTAGTAGCCTCCCAATCTTCCAAAATTTTGAAGCTCCACTGTAATGCCTCAGTATACGATAATCCCGTAGGCAAACGGGTAATGCACAATTTTCGTGACTATTTTAGGAGTCCGTCCCAAAATTCAGAAAAATAGAAGTCTTTTCTTCTTTTTCTGCCTTTCCACTGACCACCCTAATGTACATTAATAAAAATTGGGTGGATTCTTTTCCAATCTCAAAATCCTATCAGTAGGTTAGTACCAACAAAATTGCAGCAGCTTGCTCAATTAGATTCCTTGACAGAACCTGAAAATGACTCTTCAATTATGAAATCCTTGCCAATTGACATACTTGTCAGGCTTTCTTCACTGGTGCCAGCCCGATTTTTGCTGGTTCTTGGCCTGATGTTTACACCCATGGGAAAGGGCACCTGCAAAACAGGAAAGTGAGACCTCCCATACCTTCTAGTTTTCCTCAGACACAGATCACACAATTTCAAGTTGAGACCAAGCACTCAGGCAAATATCAAACTGATGCTCCAACCACAAATTGGCAAAAGCTTAATCATGAGCCAAGTCCCAAGATACAAATGAAACTATAACAGCAATGACCACTATTGATAGAGTTGTGTTCATACCTGGTCACCAGCATTAGGGCCATCAGTGTGGAAGAGGATTGGCCGGCAGCGCTTATCTTCAGTCATGAGGCTAGAATTCTGGAAGTGCGCAATGAGTGCAGCTTTTCCCTGAATGCGAGCATATGCAAGTGACGCCACCTTCTCACTGTTGAACTTTTCCCATTTCTTTCCATTGAATGCCTGCCAAATATTTCTCATGTTTTATAGTAAAAGGAACGATAGGGAGTAACCTTAAATTTAATAGAACTAATTTGCTTATGTTGCAAAAACCCATACATTATAAAATGGAACAATAAGGGACGGATCAGTCATGTTGATAAACGCGTAACCAACATTGCATTTGTTCTGCAACAAAACGAACCGAAGTTATACAGAGAGTAGAAACAAGATCCAGAACACAAGAAAGCTTTCATCATGAGAAAAGCACTTACCTTGAAATCAATTGGTAAATAGATGAAATCATATGTTCCTCTGTGACGTTCATCAATTGCAGCCAAGAGCATTTTCGAAGTGTACCTAAAAACCCACCAGAAGAAGTTAGAACATGGCACACCATTGCAAATTTTGAAAACACAAAGAATGCAAAAAATATTTATCCAATAGCTGAAGAAGTTTGTCGCTGTGAGAACATAAGTCCTCAAAAGATGAACACTGATCATGAATTGAAGCCTTGATGTTATTTATTCATCCCATGCTGGTATACAAGCATTGAATTTTTCCAACCAAAATATATAATAAATACGGTATGGTGAGCAGATGCATTGATATTAGTATCAATGATCTACAAAATGCAACTCGAAAATCTATTTGATAAGTTACAACTAGGAGACATTTGAGAAAATTTCAGAAATATTTCAAGGCATTAAAAAGACGAGGGGAGAGGAAAAGCTTTAACATGAGGCGGCCTGATATGTAATAGCAATCACCATGCTACTGCATGATACAGTTTAAGGTGGGAGACAGCTGTTACTCTCTACTTGTACAGACTTATGGTAATTTTATCTACACATTGCCAGATGAGTTCAATGAGTCAGGTTAGTTTTCAAGAGAAAACCCAACAAACATCATCTAAAAATAATAAAGAAACTAATGAATTCGTAATCCCTCAACATCAAACAGCTTCATTTTTTTTTTGGAGTAAATTCCCTCTGCATCAACATCTTAAGCACAGTGTTTCCATATTAGCAAATAGAAAGGTGTCAGGAATAAAATCAAATATCAATTAATTGTAAGACAATGACGTACTTGTTAGGAATGTTCTTTATCATTAGGGTCGTCCTTTTATCGTCCCCTCGTACAATCTGTTCAACATCCAGTTCAAATTGCTTCTTGTTGTCAGTCTGACTCGAATTGGCTTCATTCCTACGGCTCCGCATCCTTTCATTTGGAGAATCAAATGAATTGGCCATAGGAATTATTTGACCTCTACCAGGAAACATCAAACTTCTCTGCTGATGGGAATGCAATCCGACATTACTGGAAGACATTGGCAAGTCTATACAGCTGCCACCAGTGCGTGAGTAAACGTTATGAGGAATAAACTCCAAAGTATGTGGTGAATTTCCAGAAATCCTCATACTGCCCAGAGAACCTGGGTGAAAACCAGATGCATCAGGAGATTCTCCTGCATAGGCATGTCTTCTGTCCCAGAGAGAGAGGGATGGATTAACAGAAGGTGCTGAACCCACATGATGGTTGTTTATCGGTACAAGTGTATTCAGCATATGGGATGGAGCCCTTGGAACTGCATGCAGTTGTTGAGGGCGAGTAGCACAGACCCCACCTACAAATGTTGGTGAGTTTGGCCATATCATGCCTTGAGGCTGCGGTTGATGCGAATTACTCCACATGTACTGGCGCCCAGGAGAAAGACAATTTACATTTCCATTTGGAGTAAAAACTGAAATGAAGAGAAATAGCAAACATAGAAGATCAGAAAATTAGGAAATTTGGCACACTTGTTTTTATTTTCTTGGCCCCTGTACCTGTTCCTTTACAGGTACAGTTGCGATCTCAGTTCCGTTAGGAACTGCAGACCCTCAAATAAATTGAAAATGAAACATATCAGAGAAACGGCTAGGATAGAAGCAAATTTCAACAGTCTCACTCTTCTTTTTGTTTCCATCTTTTTCAGGATTACAACCTACTATTCCGGTCAGTACAATATTTATCCTTGCACAGAACGAAGACCTGTGATACGGAACTTCTTACCTTCATTTAGTTCAACCGGTTGCCCATTAGAGCCAACTCTGGAGAACTTTCGGTTTTCAATTGCTTCCAGTGGCCTGATATTCATAGTAGCAGAAATGCCGCCCGGAGAAATGACGGAAGCCCCATTAGATAAACCATCATGATACTCTGGAAGTGAATGAGGATGGAGATCTGGTGTACCCCTAAACTCAAAATTGATTTGGCTCTGCAGGTGACCAATTTCACCAACGTTGGCTTGGTTGCCCCCCTTAGATTCCAACCTCAATAAGCTGTTAGGAACACTGAATGATATTCCACAGTCAAATGCATTATCCAAATAGGAATTAATGGCAGAACCACTGGCTGATTGCCTGCCCGGAATAGATCCATTTTCCATACTCGACGCATGTCCTCCATTGGGAAGTGCTCCTGGAATTTATGATCAAGTAAAGTGAACATACTACTTTTTCTGCAAGGAATTATGACGCAAAGAATGAAAAGTAATAGTACCAGAAAATCCAGGGACTAAACTGCTAGGACTATTCTGCTGCAAATAGAGACCAGGTTCATCTTGCTCCAGCTCAGAAGGAAACTGTTGCAACAACCTGCTATATTCAAACAAAAGCTCAAATACACTGTGAATCAGTTAAAAGAAACTAACGATTTGCAATAAAATATGATATAGCTAACAGCTTTCTACAACAGCAGTGTCCTGCTCTCCCTCTCCCTCTCCCTCTCCCTCTCCCTCTCCCTCTCCCTCTCCCTCTCCCTCTCTCTCTCTCTCTCTCTCTCTCTCTCTCTCTCTCTCTCTCTCTCTCTCTCAGAGAAGGGGATTTTTTAAGAAGAGCTAAGGAAAGCAAAATGTTAAAAATTCGCACCGTCTAGTACCACCAAAATGGCTTGCTTCAACCTTTATATGCTTCCGTGCAACATCACTCCTGTTTAAAGCACGAAGAGCAGCTTCTGCAGCTCTAATATCGTAAAACTCTATAAATTTGTGATGGCTTCTATGCGGAGTCTCGCGGATCTTTTATAAGAAAGGGGCAAAAACGAAGACAAAAAATCAGCAATATCCCTGATAAAACAACTGCATGCAAAAAGCTAGTAGTCTAGCTGACCTCCTTAATCTCGCCATATACACCAAATATTTGACGGAGTTCATCATTTGAAACAGAGGAATCAAGGTTGACCAGGAGAGTCCCTTGGTTGACATCTTTTTCTGATGGATTTTCCTATAAAAAATTATCAGAAAAGGAGGGCTCAGAATTGTTGCTTGTTGACTAAGAAACATGCGATGCAGAAAACAAATCTAGCTCAGAGAATACTGCCTATGGATGATCTTTTGGTATACTGCTTGCATATGGGAGATATACAAATGCCAAAAATAATAGGGCCAGTAATGTCAAAAACAGGCATGGGAAGGACCAAGAAGGATGAAGCATACATACCTTGGGAATAGAGAAATGTATGTCTAGCTTCCTGCGTCTCAGTGGTTTGTTCTGAAGAGCTTTCATGGCATTCTGCGATGCTCGGATATCATAATACGAGATCATAACAAAACCGCGATGCTTGCATGCTGTATATAGCATGTGAATATCTCCATATTGCTGTTCACAAGAATAAAACACAACAATTATCACCAATCGAAACATACAACTTCTGTTATTGTTTTAATTTTTTCGTTGAAGAGGGTAGAGAGAAGTTTCTGGTAAATGTAGACCCACTGATTACCACTCTCACCTCAAAAAGAGTTTGTAGCTCAGAATCTTCAACACTGCTGTTTATATTTCTTACGAAGAGTGTTCTAGATGGATTTTCCCCAAAAGGGTGCTGACCACCAATTGCAACATTAGAGTCGCCCAACTGCAGAGTGTAATTCCCAACATATTCAGAATTTCGTTGTCCAAGAGAGGAACCATCTTCTCCTAGGTCCATCCCTCCAACACTACTGAAAAGATCAAGATCTTCAATGTCATCACCAGCATAGGGTTGGCCAACATAGTCTAGCCCATCAGTCACCCCAGCAAGTAAGTCGTCATCATCAGGGAGAAGATTTCCAATAGCATGGGCCTCAAGTTCTTTAAGGGACTCAAAAGGTTCTTCTTCTTCATAGTGTGAGTCAGCTGCACCAACAAAATGACCATGTGGAGAATTGTTGGTCGCTAATCGCACTGCAGAAAAAATCGAAACATCAACACCTCTTCCGTTGACAGAAAAGCAGAAGAAAATAGAACTAAAAAATAGATAAGAGGACTGAATTATTAAGTCATCCACCTACAACATCATCACAAAAAGCAGTGAAAGTACCAATTTTGACACCCACTCAAAACAGCAATGGGACAAAAATTTGCCAAAATAGTGATAACACTAGGAAAACAAATTATAGGTCAAGGCATTAATAGGACAGAAAGAAAGCAAGACATACATTTTCTACTGAATAACTCTGATAATGAGCTCGAGAAGAGACCATTCTCATATTGACCGCCCATCACGCTAATTTTGTCACCTTCTACTGGATAAGATGCCAAGTCAGCGCTGAGAATAGATCTTACACCCACGTTATGGTCAAGAGCTCTAGGTAAAGAGTGAGATGCTCTTTCCACTCCAAAAGCTCGTTTTTCTATGATACTGTTAACTTTTTTGTCTTGTTTTAGATATGAATCATGATGTTCAAAATGCTTCGCCATCGGAGAGCCCAAAGAAATATGATTCTCAAGGGGTGATGAACAGACAGCAGCTCTTTGTAAAGCATCATCACTTTTAACATCTGCACAGAAAAGCATCAACATAAGTGAAAAGAGAGGTTATTTAAACCCTATGTCTGGATCACAACCCTTTTCACGTGGAAATTAAAAGTATATTACTCACCCTTGTTACGGTATCTTTTTAAAGAATATACATGGATGGAGTCATGCAAAAATATGTCAGAAATAACAGGATTGCTTGTCATTGCACGTTTTGCTAACCGGAACTTCTTTAAGTTCAGCCCGGTGCACTAAGCTCCCGTTATGCGCGGGGTCCGGGGAAGGACCGGACCACAAGGGTCTATTGTACGCAGCCTTACCTCACCGGAGGGGTCATGCATTTCTTTGTATTCTTAAAGGGTACACATATTTTGGAAATCAGAAGGTTAAAGCACATTAACTTAGACTAGATTCATACAACCTAATTACCATGTCTGTCACCACCTTTCAACAGAAATTTTTCAAAAATCTTGTGTCACTTGCAGATGATTTATACATAACTATTTTCTCTGATCTTTTTAAAAAGAAAAGTTTTGGAGGATGATATCACACATTCTAAATTTATAGCTTACAGCACTGTAACAATAAGAATCCGGGGAGAGGAAAAAGAAGGGATAATGGAGATTCTTAAACTAATTCAGCAGTAACAATCAGTATCCACTACTGAGTACCAATTTCAAATCAGGGCACTTAATTGCACTGCTAGAGATGCAACAATGCGTTTTTGAAACAACAACGCTAACACTAGCAAACTCCTGAAATAAACAGGACTGTACAATGGTCTATTTAAATTACCACTCACCATGGCAGTTCTGCAAGCTATTTGTCTTCCAAAATCCGATTTGCCTCTGCCAAGTTCAGAAGAGGAAGGTATCAGTTACGAGGAAAAAAGAGAAAAGTAGTGTTCCCTCCCTCCTTTATCTGTTTGATGCCTTATATAAGAGAAGGGTAAGGTCGACCAAAAAGACTGTTGTAACATTACAAGTAGATTAACAGATCACAAAGGAAATAAGAGTGATGTATGCACAATTTATACCTCATCACGGAAACATAACTCCTCGGAGAAGTAAGATGATGGCGATAAACCCTGTAGCTCCCTCATTTTGAGATGGCGTGATGCAATTTGGACTCAAAAGGACTTATCTAATCAAAGAAAAAATCCCCGCCTTCAATCAGATCAACAAATGCATCAACCTAGTATGAAGCTTGAAGAAGATCCTATTTCAAAGTATTTCTGCAATGAGAAATCATAAAGAATCGATTTTTCTACTAATAGACCACAAAATGACAACATCAAAGTACATTTACAGAAAAGTCAATTAAGCAACTTCTCACATTTCAGATATGACACATACTTCAATTATGCTGTTATCCAAGTTTCAGTTGAAGAGTAAAAATAAACGTAACTTATGGAACGACAAGTAGCTTCCATTGTCATTATTAGGTTGCCTAATTAAATGAATTTTCAGCATTTACCAACTCAAGACGGAATTAGAATTTTAGACAAAAAGACTAGGTTTTTAATCATTCCCGGAGAATAAGGCTTTTGTCTTGAAATTATTCCATGCTAAGACAGGAAATGCAACATAACCATGAGGAAAAAGGTAAAAAAATAAATGAATTAATCAAGTAGAAGAATAGCTAATGATAGCCCAAAATCTAGCAAAGAGAAAAGTTGAAGGCCGACCGAAGAGTAGAACATTAATAGAAGCCAAAATTGAAGGTGAGGGAGTAGATCAAAGAGAATTGATGCCATAATTGAGCTAAAATAGAGAAAAGCACGCACCTTTGGACACACACAGCAGAAATCATGAGAGAGACAGAAGAGGAAAGAAGATTTTTATAGAAATGAAAATAGGAATAAATTACGCCACAAGGAAAGGGGAAGGAGGGGGAAATTGAAGAAGAGATCTAGGAATCCGTGCCGTGCAGAAACCTCCAAAGCTTCGATGCCTTTCTCTCTCCTGTTTTTTTTCCCCTACATTGCACGTTAACCACCTGTAATGTAATCCTCTCTCTCCTCTGCTATTATATATTTAATAGTACGAGTTTTTCTCTCTTTATCCACAGCTAAACATTCATCGGAATTCTCAAGTTTCCGCCGAGAGATGGCGGAGATTCCAACTCCTCCTCGCCGTTAAAGAGAGAGAGAAAGATCAGAGGAGAGAGAAAGAAAAAATTAAAAGAAGAAGTGGATTAATGTCCGGACAGAGAAATGAAATTGAAAAGGCGGAGATAGACTTTGAATTGAAAATAGACGGACCAGAAGAATAAACCATACCCACCCCCTAATAACCAACTCCAACTCCACACCCCACAAAAAAAAAACTAGATTACTTACTATACTAAGTAGTACCTAATAATAGTAAGAACAATAATAAAAGGGGAGGGTTTAAAATCAGTGACCGCTCACCAGAGGCGCTCCTACAAACACGAGGATATTTCATGGCTATTAGTTCCACAATCAATTTGACTCCAATATTAACAGTACAGTAACTTCATTTATGTAACACAAGACCAAAAAGTCATCATGGTTTGAATTTTTAACACTGCAGTTTGAATTGTAATTCCAAAGTAAAATTCAACTATATACCATCATCTTTCTATAATTATCATTCGTTATAATAGCATCCAATATACATACATCACAACACATCACTATAACAATTATAAGAATTTTGACAAAACATTTGTGAGATTTGACCGTACACGATTTTCATGACATCATTCTAAAAATAGAATAACGGATGTAATCTGAAAATGTAATGACATTAATATTTTGCATTTCTATCCGATAATTAAGTGAAATACGCTATTTTTTATGATATCCTTTTGAGAGATTGCTTCAAGTATTGGTTAGTTGCAAATATGTTCACATATCAATATAAATAATAAGTTAATTTCAAACCCAAATAGTTTGAATTACTTATACATAAATCTAACTTTTGAAGGGTGCACTTGAGTTTAATATGGCTAGAAATTCTAAATTGGAAAGTAACCAACTGATAAAAATTGCACCAAAATCTCTAAAACCTGAGTTCTTTTCATTTATGGAATAATATAATTATATAACCTGTTAGATTGTGAATTGTAACATAATCTGTTGCGGCTTTGAATGCTTGAAAATGACTATGAATGCTTAGGAGATTATTGGAGTTATATATGAGGGTTAGGTATGTGTCCTATAATTTTGCCCAACTTTCAGATAACGTCCACTGCATATTTTTAAAATCAATTATAGAATTACACTTAATTGTTATCAGATACAAGATTTTGTATTTGTTTTAAAGATAACAAATATTAGAGTAATGATTTAATTAAGATAAAGGGTTTATCTTATTTTACTGAAATTCTGCTAATTTTTCTGAAACGGTTAATGAGACGAAAGGCCCAAAAGCATATGTCAAAAATATTCCACTTGATCGTAATTAGAATGCAATTGATAATTTCTAATAGTCAGTCCGAAAATTATTTTGACGAGCATTATCCTGCGGATCAATTACCAATAACTTAATTTCTATTAAAAATTTGAGTTTACCTACAAATTTTTGACGGAAAAAATCCTGATTAAATTTTATTAGACTGTGTAACTTAATTTCTATTAAAAATTTGAGTTTACCTACGAATTTTTGACGGAAAAAATTCCGATTAAATTTTATTAGACTGTGAAGTGAAAACAAGAAGAAATGGACATGAAATGAAAAATGTTAGACACGTGCATAGTTTCAAGTGGCCCTTGTATGTATATTTGTATAGGGAAGGCAGAGAAATGTGTGGCAATGGGCAAAGCAGGCAGGAAGATTCTTAATAAAAGTACTATATTTCTTATAAGCTGCGGAGATAGATGGCCTCATTATTTGGACAACAATCATGATCTTGCACTGTTGTCACTAATCCTATTTACTTATTATTAATTCACAGACAACTAAACAGTAAATACAGGACATACTACCAATTCATGTCTAGTAAATATAGTACCACAACATCATATCCGGTGAGGAGGGTAGAGAGGAAGATAGAATGTACGCAGAATTTATCTTTATCTTGATAGACATATTATAAATATTGTAAATATTGCTCGTGATTGGTTGGTCCGAATGTTAAGAGTGGTTGCCTTTTGGTTGACAAAGCTTCTCGTTGTCTTTTTAGTTATTTATTCTACAACCCCTGAGTTTTCATTACTTTCAACTGAATATAATATGGATATTGTTTTAATTTTAGAACTTCTTATTTCTTTCTTTTTCTTGCATACTAGCTATAAATGTTCAATCTTTTTAAAGAAATTATAGCAAACCCACATGGAACCCATTCCTTATCATATGCATCTTCTGAAAGTATATTTATGTCTTAGAAATAATCTGTATTATGACAAATATATTTTATACATATTCGTATTATTATTAATAAAAATTAATATTTTAGCATTTGTAATTATTGAATTATTAATTAATTGTTTATAATATTCTATAATATGCATCCCTGGAGGTTACGTTGTTATTAATAATGTGAGTTATTAATATTATAACGTACCTCTTAAAATAGCATTGACTAATGATCATCGAGAATGTGATATCGATGATATATGGTAAGTCGACGTATGGTCTGCATCACATCCTTAGATGATGTAGTATGTCTCACCTGCTACGAGTAATGGCTACCCGTGATGGACACACGGATACTTTGGAAGTATTGGTATACCTTGCTGATATACTGTTTGTTATACTTGTCTAAAGTATGATCAGCGTGTGGGAGATAGAAGTCCTTAGACTTGAGGTCAATACGCACCTTGTCTACAAAGTAATATACTTTGATCTTGTCCTAAGCTCAAATGTCTTATAGGTTGAGATACGGCTTGTATTGGGTACATTACGATGTGGATTAAATGTGGTAGTTGAGCCAAGATTAGGATTCATTCCTCGAATGTATATTCGAGAGAACACACAGATTCTCAGTGATATTAGGTTGACTAAGTTGTTGGCCAACGCAATAGACATATTTAGAATATGGTTTAGTTGTCAACTAATATAGATGAGATACAATGATTAAGCCATTTGGATAGACACTTGATAAATCATAAGCTTGATCGGGTGTGTCGTGAATGAAAGAATTTTATCTTACTACATAGAGGTTAAGTTTACTGGATTCGTGTAAACGTACTTCACATATTGAGTTAGTCTTGCGGTGTCGTCTAGGAGTTTCGCGTAGACATTAATTTGATTAATGTCGATATGTGAAGGCATGTAGGGTCACACTATGTCGATTGTTTTTTCGATCTAAGGATGTATTGAGAGAGTATTAAATATTCAATTTAGAATCGAGATATTTAAATGAATAATGATTGTTTTAATTAAGTCAAAATTAGATTTTGGATTTAATTAAAAATGTGCGGAAAATAAATCAAGATAGTGTAGGGCCACGTCAAGCGACGCGACGCCCACACCATAGGGCCGCGGCGCTAATGACCTAATATGTCTAGATTTTTGGGCCAGGCCCAAGGTTAAACCCTAATCCGATTTGACCTAATTTTTTACCTATAAATACAGACATTCACTTTATTATTCAACACACTTAATTTCATATTATTATTCTAAGTCTTAGAGACTTAGAATCAAAACACGGTGTTCCCAATAGTCCCTGCGACAGACTCTACTGAATATGCCTCTTTTGATAAGGATGCTTACCAAAAATACCTAGATGATGCCACTTCAGCACAGTGCGTGATGTTGTCTTAAAGGGAAAAAAATGAGAACATGGGTCCCAATGAGATGCTTAAACACTTGAAAAGTCACTATGACTCACAATCCCAGACTATGGAATATGAGTTACTGATAGAACTTTTCAAGTGTAAGCTCAATGAAGGGGTCCAGGTCTCGTAGCATGTATTGAAGATGATAGGGCTGATAGAGAGGCTTGCTTCTTAGAACGAAGCTGGAAAAGAATGTCTCTACCACCCTCATCCTGAACTCTCTCTCGTTCCTTTGAAAACTTCATAGTGAATTACAATATGAATGGAACGAAGGCGAGTCTACCGGAGCTGCACAACATGCTCAAGACCTTTGAGTCTTCCACTTCCAAAGGCAAAGTTGTGCTCATGGTAAGGTCTACTAGTCGACCCAAGCCGAAAGGTAAGGAATGACAGAAGAAGAAGGGCAAAGCAGTCGCTGCGCCCTCAGCTATGAAGCCTAAAGGAGGTGTGAAGAAGAAGAAGGTAAATCCGGCTAAGGATGAATGCATCAACTGCAACAAGAAGGGGCATTGGAAGAAGGACTGCACGACACCATGAGAAGGAAAAGTACCAGGTGCTTCTACCTCTGGTGGACAAGGTATGTACGTCATTGAAATAAATATATCTATAAATAACTCTCATTCCTGGGTATTGGATACCGCTTGTGGCTCACACATTTGTACACATTGGAATTTGATTACTATACTTATCCTAATGAAGGTGAAGATAAATACTTTAGTATGATCCTAAAAAGTAATGTACCTTATCATTTGGTCAGTTGTGGAATCCTTAGTTAGATGGTTGTAATGCTCATAAAATGCACAATTTGACTAACTAAGCAAGAAGAGAAGTATTGGGAGTACCAACCCTCGCCACTGTTATAGCTAGGGTCGGTCAACGATGCTGTTGCGTACACGTGTTTTCCATACTCACTCTATACTTGTTGCAATCTATGTACAAGTACTAATCCGGATATCAGCGGAGGAGCTTAGACTCAAAGCTTGGTGATTCATCTTGGGAGTCCAGGGTGAGTCGTAGATTCCATCCCGACATTGGAACTCTTCATCTTGATATTTTACTTTTTTGTCTTATATTTCAGACAGTGATTGTATTTAAAGTTCCATACTTGTATTCGATTAGTAGCTCTGTACTCATGACAACCAGATTTTGGGGTTTTCTTTTAAGGTTTATGTATCAAGTTCTAAGACTTAATAATACTCATGTTGTTTCCTTATATTTTCGCATTTACTTATATATTTGATGTTGAGATGTTAGGGGTTCGCCTACGGGTTAGGGCAGGTACCCTCACGACACAATAGGGATTTTGGGTCGTGACAATTACCATACGTTCTTTCTATACATGCATAACAATAGCTAATTCAGCAATTGGTTTAAACATCACGAATGACTTAGTTGACAACTCTTGTTCTATATCAAACTCTCCTGCAACTAACGGTGTAGAATAAAATGAGGTAGGTCCAAAACTGGTTGAAACATGAATATCATATGAATATAAACTCATTGTACTTGCCATATCATCTGGGGGAAACATAGAGTCATGTCGACCTGCTAAAGTATATATGCGGTTCTGACTATCGCCTACACTAGAAGTTCCACCTTGACCTCAACCTCTACCAGTAGAAGATTGGTATCTTTGCCCTGAGGGGCGCACTGAAGCAGATGGCCTTGCCACCGAGTCAGTCTGATGTGCTAAGCCACCTTGCTCTATATCCGGGCAATCCCTCATCCTGTGACCCTCATGACTATATGTATAACAAGCAGTCGATCCTAACCTGCACCTCATGTAATGCCCTCTACCGTAAGTATCACAAGGCGGAGAGGCAAATCTTATCTAGTCTGAACTCTGCTGCCACTACGAACCTGATGCTCGTGAGCTCTGACCTGGTCCTGATGGAATATAACCCTGTGACTGAGATAACTGAAGCTTGGGTGGGCATTTGAACTGTGGTGGCTTGAAACCACCCTGGAACTCCTCCTGAGGCCCTATAAGTCTCGCTCTTTTATGTTGCTCTCTCTCAATTTGCTTAGTAACCGATTGATGATGGTGACACTCTTCCAAATTCTGAGCGAAGGCCTGTATGCAAGAGATATCCATATTCTCATATACGACATCTGTAGTACATGCCACAACATATTTTGGTGCAAGGCTTGTCATAAATTGATGGATCTGGGCCCGCATCGTATCAAGAAAATCTAGTGCATACCTTGCCAAGGAGTCAAATCAGAGACTATACTCTCGAATGCTCATATCCCCCTGCTGAAGAGTCAAAAACCGGTCAACTCATGCCTCTCGGATCTCTAGAGGGAGGTAGTGATCTATAAGGACATCTAAAAACTAATCCCAAGTTATTGGAGGTGATCCTGACCCTGAGACTTCTCTCATCCTTCATACCAAAGAACAACTATATCTCGTAATCTAAAATCGCTAACTCAACTCCTCTTAGTCTCCAAGGCAGGCATAACCCGAAAGATCATATGAAGCTGATCAATGTAGTCTTGAGGGTTATTATATTGATTTGTCCCCGTAAAATCTAGAGGACTCAAGGATAGAAACTCTCAAACCCATGAACTTCCAGGCCCCTCAGAAATTCCTGCACTCACTAGCGCCCTAGGTTGATGCTGAGCAGCTACTATCTGTTCCAGTAGATGTGCTCCATTCCACAAGTCCTGATCTGATGGAACAGGAGGGGGAACTAGTAGTGTTGCAGCTCTGGGAATCTCTTCAGGTGGATGAGTCGGAGGTGGGTGAGAGGGTGTCTCACCCTGATCCTCAGACTAGGCCACTTCGACTGGCAACACTCTACTATTACCCTCACTTGCCTCATCATTAACCCTCTAACTAGTCGATGTCTTGTGAGTCACTGACATCTCTGAAAGAAGGGTGATCAACTTCTAGATGTACTGTAGCTTCCTATTTATATGATGTGGTGCACAACATATTTATAAATAATATTATACTGGGCACAACTTGTAGATTCCTCAGGACAAGACCTGATCTGATACCAAATTTGTCACACTCCAACCTAGGAAAGTGTGGCCTACACCTGGTGCCTAACTAGGCCCGAGCGAACCAGCTACAACTCTTATAATTAGAGGATTTTGTTTCCTACATATATATATATATATATATGTATGCAAGGCCACCTTACTGACACTACTACAACTGTAGGAAACAAAAGCCTCTAAAGTGTAATAGATGTATCATGGTTAGGACAGGACCCCGACCTATACATAGTATGTATATGTATAAAATCTAGACCTAGTAACTCCGAATGACCTGGAGCTTACCACACAAGCTGGTACTCGACAAAACTACTAAGGAGGTCCTCCCTGCTACCTATCATGACTTGCAGGCATGAAATGCAGCACCCCAGCAAAGAGGCATCAGTACAAAATAATGTACCGAGTATGTAAGGTAACTGAATAACTAAAACTAAATCATACCGAATGTAACTGAGAGTAAACTGAAGTTCGGAATCGTACTTACCTGTCTTGAGCTCCTAAACAACTATACAAGTCATAACAAACTATCTAATCTCATATAAGACAACTGGAAAAAAGTAAATAGCCCTAAAGGCAATCTTTATAGCCTCGAAGGAAATTTGTATAGCCCCGAAGGCAATGGTAATATAGCCCCGAAGGCAGATGTGAACTAGCCTCGAAGGCAAATGAATGCATAAGATGTTATATATCCGTAGCTAAACATAACTCTCTACGTTCTATTAGCATGATTTCTATCATCTTTAATGTTTAGCTAGATATCAACTCATCTCTAAGCAAAGGAAAGTCACTACAATAGGGTCGTGGTAACTCAGACACAATTATCACGAACAACATATCTTTCTGCGGATGATCGTCAGTACTATAACGAATGGATCATGCCCAAACCAAGAAAGAATGGATAGTCTCACATACCTTAGCTAATCTTGTCTCAACAAGGTGACATAACCAGCCCATAACTCACTTCAATCTATACCAAAACAAGTGCATAATCATTACTATCATAACTTGTAGCAAATACGATAGTCGACAAGTTTGATTTAGAATTAAATTTAGTTCTCTTCCTCATTCCTTTAACTTTAACTTCCACTAACAAATCCAACACATGGAAGACTCTGATAACAACCACATCAACATTATACTCAACCAATTTCTAGTAACTTCTAGCCACAGGAATAAATAGATACACTTCAAATAACTCAGCAATATGATAACATTTTTCTAAATTACCTTCTTGACTCGTTCTTGTAGTTTTCCACTTATCCAACTCAATCTACACAAAGACTAATTTAAACATAACAACAAGAGGTTAAACTTACCTTGAAGGATCTGAAAAAACTCCAACCACAACCTCCTTTAAGACTGAGACAACACACAACAACACCACCACATTAAGAAAGGTCTTTTTCAAGATTGCATCAACTTGTAGGAGTTGAATCTTGCTTAAATCACCTTAAGATATTTTGAAAACACCCTTAATTGATAAATAACCCTTGGGAGAGTGTTTGGGGACATTTTTGGGCTGAGAGAGTGAAAATGAAATGTTAAAAGGGATCGTCGCTTAAAAAGAAAAAGCTGGAAATTGCACTGTCCGGAGGATACATTTGGTTCTCTGTCGCAAATGCCAAACACAACAGCATCTCCAAGGGTATTTCAAGGAAGAAACTCCACAACTTATCCACCTAATCTGTGTCCAAGATCTACAGGGCATTTGGTCATATGCACCGCATATGCCCCCTCTCATTAGACAAACTCCGTTGACACTTAATTCCTTCGATATTTTCACCCCGAAACCTCTTGGTACACTCTTAATACTTGCCTACAGTATTATTTACCCTCATATGTGCATCATAACTTATTCGAGTTTGCATTAGTTCGCTTACAACGTAATCAACACGAAGGATACCACCACAAACGGCTTAGCGACTCTTGAATTCGAGTAGTCTCTTGTAGGTTGAACGTACTTAATTCCTTTATGACCTCAAAGATCCATTGGATTACGTTGACTTACTTAAGAAAATTTCATTGTACGAAGATACAAGATGTAACAAATGTCTTATGTATAGATGTTTTTGATGGCCTTGTTGGACTATGTTTTGTTGTACAACCTTCCATGGTGGCCTTGTTACCCCTTATATATATATATATATATATGCATGTCTTGTTGGGATTGTCAGTTGTATATAGTTCCTTAATTTCTTCAGATTATCTCATGGCGGCCTTGTCAGCCCAGACCTTCTGTATATTCAGATTATGGTTTCAAATGTGGTACACTCGAGCTAGTAAGACATCGGGTGTCGGCCACACCCCAAGGTTGGGATGTGACATTTAGATTATTGGGTGCTAAGCAATAACGAGAAAGGTCTAGAAACATGATTATCAATTGCGAAAGAATTGCAATACTCAAATATAAATGAAACCAAACGAGCATAAAAGAGTGTGACCACTCAACTCTACATTCACGTACCAAAATATAACTTAACCTTAACAATGAGGAATAATTTTGTCAGATTGTAGAAAGAAGAACAAAGGAATGAGTTACCGATTAGTATTGTGATCATATTAAGTTGACGGGAGAAGTAAAAAAAACCGCTAGTAAAAGAAACTGTACTAGTGGAGATATGGTCTAGTGTAGGTAATTACAATTCAAAATGGGTACAAAGAAATCAGATTATGGACTCACATTTATTAAGAGGAGAGTTAGCAAAGTAAGAACACCATAAGTTGAAAGTTCGGGAAAAATAATTTCAGCCACTAGAGTAAATAAACGGAAAATACTATAGATCCTCCATAAGTAAGAATGAATATGTGCAGTATAAAAAGGTATTACAATGTCACAAACTCATTTTGAACAAAATGTGAAATAACATGACCACAAGAATTGAAAATGAGAGCAGTTGCAATTATTTGGCATGACTGAAATGGATAAGATAGAAATCTGAGCACCACTACATGATTGAGGGTGAAGGTAAGTACCTAAGTTCTATAAAATTGTTAGTTATATAAATGTTGCATGATTTAATTTAATTACTTGTTGTATACGAATTGCTTGTATTGATCAAATTTAGTTCATATTAAAATAATGTAATCACATAAGGTGTGAGGAAAAGTGAGCAATCTCCCTAAGTGTGAGAGATACGGAGGCTAGGATTAGCTACCTCACACTTGCATATGATAACGTGTATAATTGTATAATTTGTCAAGTGCTAAGGCTTGACAGGTCCTTTTGGTTGATTGCCTCAACCTATCGATTAAGTGTGTTGTAGAAGAAAGTTTTAGAAGGCTATGACTCTATAAGTTTCCCGTCTTATTTTTTTGCGTGTCTACTATTTATTTAGGTGCAAAGAGCCTAAGCAGTTCAAGCTATTATATTCTGAGCCACCTTTCAAAATGTGTGATGTCAGGGCCAAGAAAAGACAGCTACCCTACACTTGTAGGTGTCATTATTTATAAAAGTCTTTCAAATTTTTAACATGAAGAAGTGATCAACCTTCCCAAGTTTGAATGACGGTGGGCTAAGGGTAGACAACTATCATAAACATACAAGTTCTACTATTTACAAAAATAACTACTACAACAACAGACTCAGTGAAATCTAAAAAAAATGGGGTCTAGGGAGGGTAGAATGTACACAGAGATAGAGAGGTTGTTTTCAGTAGACACTCGGCATAAGAACAAGTAATTTAAGAAAGGATGAAAAAAAACAAATAAACCAGGAAAATAAAGTAATAGTGAAAGGACAAGAAATAACAAATAGTAACAGAGATAAAGGACAAGAAACAACAAATAGTAATAGAAATCGAAGGACATGAAACTACCAGAGTAATACAATGACTACTAGTATGGAAAAATAAGTGTGATGATATTCAACTATCTACTAACCTTCAACTCTAATCTGTGTCCTTTAAAACCTCCTATCTATGGTCATATCCTCGGTACGCTGGGACTGCGTCATGACTTGTCTAATCACCCCTCCCCAATTCTTCTTTGGTCTACCTCTACCTCTTTTGAAACAGTCTATAACAAACTTCTCACACCTCCTCAATGAGGCATCCGGGCATCTCCTCTTCACATGTCCGAACCACTTCAATTGCACTTCTCGCATCTTATCCTCCACTGATGCCACTCTCACTTTGTCCCGGATATCGTTATTTCTAATCATATCTCTCCTAGTATGCCCACGCATCCACCCAACATCCTTATTTCAGCTACATTCATCTTCTGAATATGAGAGTTCTTCACTAGCGAACACTCCACCTCATAAACATAGTCGGTCTAACCATCACTTTGTAGAACTTGCCTTTAATTTTTGGTGGCACCTTCTTATCACATAAGATTCCTGAAGCGAGTCTCCATTACATCGACCCAACACCAATACGATATGTGACAGCATCGTCAGTCTCACAATTTCGACCCAAGATACTTGAAACTTCCTTTATTTTGGATGGCCTTGGTACCAAGCCTCACTTCCACTCCAAGCTCAGACATTACACTACTAAACTTGCACGCCAAGTATTATGTCTTGGTTCGACTCAACTTGAACCCATTAGACTCCACCTCCAGCCTAGTGTTAACTTCACTGTGAGTCTAGTTAATCAAAATGGTGTGATCCGCAAATAAGATACACCACAACACCTCACCTTGGATTTGCCACGTCAATCCATCCATCATCAAGAAAAATAAAAATGGGCTAAGATCCTTGATCGCCTGGTGCAACCCCATCAAAACTGGAAAGTTCTATAAGTCTCCTCTCACTGTCCAAACCCTAGTCTTAGCTCCCTCATACAGATCCTTGATCGCCTGAATGTACGCCACAGGAACACCTCTAGCCTCCATACATCTCCAAAGAACCTCCATTAGGATAGTCATATGCCTTTTCTAGGTCGATAAACACCATGTATAAGTCCCTCTCCTCTCCCTATACTGCTCTAGTAGTCTCCTTACAAGATGGATTGCTTCTGTATTTGAGCGTCCTGGCATGAAGATTCTAGAAAATATTCATGCCTCTCCTCACCCTCATCTCCACCACTCTCTCCCAAGCTTTGATAGTGTGGCTTAGCAGCTTGATACCCTTATAGTTATTGCAACTCTGGATGTCACTTTTTTTCTTGCACAAAGGAATCATTATACTCCACCTCCATTCTTTAGGCATTTTCGTCATCTTAAAAACAGGTTCCACTATTTGTGAAACTTTTTTTTCTGAATAAACGTGTTGAGATATGATTAGATTAAAAATGTAGCTTAGTGTTGGTTACAAAGTAATAGAAAACTGAAATTACAATTCAACAACAAACTGAAATTACAATTATGTTGAACAAGAAAATTGGAATTGTTTTTGTGTATGCTGAGTCGAGTGTGGCACTCTGTCTTTAAGACAATATTGCCCCGTATGTATACTTTATACGTTCTGGACAATTGTCTCCCAGGATAAAATAGCAATGGAACAATTGAGCAATGGAAACTCAAGTGCTACCGTGAAGAATTTTGAGTAATGAAATGATGTTTGAAAGTTGTAGGAAGAACTGAAATTCTGTTTCTGTTTATGTATTTTCGTGTACCTCAACAATGGTGACAATGGGGTCTTTATATAGTAGAAGGAGGGGCTGATGAACTGCCTCCATAAGTGTCATTACTGGCCAAGTAATGACCATTATGAAGGTAGTAATACCAACAAAATAAATGGTGAAGATGTGCAACGGATTGGCCATTTAGGAGGAGTAATTCAACCAAAATAAATGTCTGAATTGAGTGCTGTTTACATTTCGTTTGTGATCTCTCTGCCCAATTCTGACTTTCTGGAAACTTCAGGGACCAAACTGTACATCTTAAAACTTCAGGGATCAAACTGTACATATGTAAATAAAATAATTCTTTTTTCCTCCACCGATGAGAGAGAATTGATCCCATACCACACTTTTTCATGCTTCAAACACCTCACTTCATGGACCAATATCTCTTTCATTTCTCAATAAAATTTGACGATTCTTGGCCCTACGGTTATCTACGTACTTAGTAGATCATGCACATGTGAAGAACCGAATTCTCCAACATGCGTAACACTAGTGTTTAAGCCGTTAAAGTTGGTCGGACGCAACTCCCGCCAAAGGCAAATTTCCAACAACCCCCTCTTGAAAGAGATTTTGGCGCACTCACATGGTGCCTTTTTCATTTCCAACAATATTTCAGCGGACCGATATTGCATAAGGAGAGTTAGCTTCAGCTTTGAACCTTCCATAGTTAAATACCATCGGACTTACTCACTGCGCGGTGAACGTAATGTCTTAAACCGTCAGTGTTTAGTGTAAGCCAAGTCAATAGTAACAACACAACAAATTTCCCTACTCTCTTCGTCGTAATGTTTTGTCCATTTTGGCCATGGACAACTTCTTGGATTCTTAAGTGCGTTCATTTGAGGCGGCCCGTCCTCGCACTTAAATATGTGGTCTCCTACAAGGTATCATGTTATACCCCACTTCACAAGTGTTAGGGACACCGATGCCACTACTCACATGACGTTCGACTCAGGTACTCTCTCGTCTTATTCTAATTTGAGCAATAATCGTGGTATAATTATTGGTAATTGTAATTCAATTCCAATTAGTGGTTATGGTCATAAAACGTTGTCTCCCCCCCCTCATCCACCCTTATTTTGAAAAATACCTTTCATGCTTCAAAATTGATTAAAAAATTGGTGTATGTCCGAAAATTCACCGTTGATAATTCCGTGTCCATAGAATTTGATCAATTTGGTTTTTCTGTGAAGGATTTCAAGACGGAGAGTCCTCTCATGAGGTGTGATAGTAGGGGAGATCTTTATCCTATCACATCAAGTTTCAGTTTCTCAAGTCACGCATTGTCATCCACTTTTGCAGCTCTGACTCCTTCCTTGTGGCATGCTCGTCTAGGTCACCCGGGATCATCTATTTTGTCTTCCTTAGATAAAAATAATTTTATTTCTCGTAAGGGTGCGCGTAGTACTCCGAATTATCAATCTTGTTCTTTAGGAAAAATAGTTAAGTTGCCATTTGTAGACTCTAATTCTCAAACTTTAATGCCATTTGATATTATTCATAGTGATTTATAGACGTCTCATGTTCTTAGTTCTTTGGATCATCGGTATTATGTTCTCTTTTTGGATGATTATTCTATGTTTTTATGGACTTTTCTAATAGCTAAAAATCTCAAGTTTTTTCCATCTTCTTAAAATTTAGAGCATTCATTAGAACTCAATTCGAACGGAACATAAAAATATTCAGTGTGATAATGGCAAAGAATATGACAATGGGGTGTTTCGGGAATTTTATGCTAATAATGGGATCAATTTTTATTTTTTGTGTCCTCATACGTCTTCACAAAATGGGAAAGCCGAAAGCAAAATTCGTACCATTAATAACATTATCTGAACTTTATTGATTCATGCTTCCGTACCCCCTCATTTTTGGCATCATGCTCTACAAATGGCTACATATATTCTTAACATCCTTCCTTCCAAGGGTTTGACATATTCGTCCCCTCTTCAAATTTTATATAATAAGACTCTTTCGTATTCACATCTCAGGGTCTTTGGGTGCTTGTGTTATCTACTCTTTCCGTCCACCATAATTAACAAACTTCAGGCCCATTCAACCTCTTGTGTGTTTTTGGGTTATCCGTCAAATCATCGTGGGTATAAATTTTTAATTAATCATCTAATAAAATCATCATTAGTCTTCATATAATCTTTGATGAATCCCAATTTCCATTTGCCAAGGTAAATAGTCCCGTGCCTAGTTCGTATAATTTTTTTGATGATGATATATCCCCGTATATTATTCACCATTTTTCGGACGTGTCTCGCATCCCAAATCCACCAGCGGGCCCACTGCCCGCTGGCCCCACAGTTCTAGTCACGGTAACCAGTCCCGAAACTAGACCAATGATGAGAAGTGGGCCAGATTCCCAACCCATTATCGCCACTATTCCAGTGACGGGTTCCAGCCCAGTCCCGTCACCACTTTCTAGTGTTGGGCCAGCAGGCCCACTGCCTGATGGCTAGTCCGTCATGTATCCCGATATTTCTCAAAATCTGCCAATTCTCCCCCCGAGTCAAAGGCCAGTCACTAGTAGTCAATGGGGTATTTTTAAACTAAAAAGACATTTTAATTTAAATTCTAATATTTTTAAATCACAATTACCCCGTAATCATGTGTCTGCTTTAAATAACCCGAATTGGAAAATTGCTATGACCGATGAATATAATGCTCTTATTGATAATAAGAGGTGGGAGTTGGTACCTCATCCATCTGGTGTTAATATTATTCGGTCTATGTGGATTTTTGCTCATAAGGATAATTCTGACGGTTCGTTTGTGAGGCATAAGGCTCGTCTTGTAGGTGATAGTAAGACTCATCAGGTTGATATGGATTGTGGTGAGACTTTTAGTCCGGCGGTCAAGCCGGCTACCATTCGTATTGTGCTCAGCTTGGCTATTTCGAAAGCATGACCCATTCATCTGTTAGATGTGAAGAATGCTTTCTTACACGGTGATCTCAAGGAGACAATCTATAGGCACCAGCCCTTGGGGTTTAGGGATCCCAAATATCATCACCATGTATGTTTATTGAAGAAGTCATTGTATGGGCTTAAGCATTCTCCACGGGCGTGGTATAAGAGGTTTGCAGACTATGTTTCGACTATTGGGTTCTCTCACAGCAAGTCGGATAATTCATTGTTCATATATTGTCGTGGTTCTTCCTTGGCTTATATACTATTGTATGTGGATGATATTATCTTGACTGCCTCTTCTGATGCATTACGCCAGTCTATCAGCGTGGTGATCAGTTGGACCTTTGATTAATTAACATCTTTTTTTTTATTGACCTCCTCTCATGACAATGTTGATTTCTGAGTTTGCTATGAAAGACTTGGGGCCCTTGAGTTATTTTTTGGAGATTGTTGTCACTCGTCACACAAGTGGGTTGTTCTTATCCTAGAGGAAGTATGCAACTGAGATCATTGAGAGGGATGGGATGTCATCTTGTAAGTCCACTTCCACTCCGATTGATACTAAACCAAAGTTGGGTGCTGCGGTTGGCTCCCCTTATGAGGATCCAACCCGCTATCGCAGTCTTGCAAGGGACCTTCAGTATCTTATGTTCACGAGACCAGATATTACGTATGACGTACAACATGTGTGTTTGTTTATGCATGATCCCATGATTTAGCACATGAATGCGCTCAAACGCATCATTCGGTACATCCAGGGGATATTTGACTATGGCTTACATTTATATCCTTCATCGACGTCTACACTTGTCACGTATACATATGCTGATTGGGGTGGCTGTCCAGACACCAGACGATCTACGTCTAGATATTGTATGTTTCTTGATAATAACTTGGTCTTATGGTCTGCCAAGCGTCAGTCAACTTTATCACACTCTAGTGTAGAGGCCGAGTATCGAGGGGTAGCCAATGTGGTGTCTGAATCATGTTGGTTACGTAATCTTCTTTTAGAGCTTCATTGTCCTATACATAAGGCTAACTTGGTTTATTGTGATAATGTTAGTGCCATCTATCTTTCTGGGAATTCGATTCAGCACCATCACACTAAATATATCGAGATGGACATTCATTTTGTTCGCGAAAAGGTAGCTCGTGGACAAGTACGCGTCTGTCATGTCCCTTCCATGTATCAAATTGCAGATATCTTTACAAAGGGTCTTCCGTCGGTCCTTTTTGAAGATTTTACGGATAGTCTCAGCGTTCGAAGACCGCCCGCTATGATTGCGGGGGTGTGTTAAATATGGAATATGGAAGATATTCCGTGATATACACATAGTGTATATCACAGTTTGTGTATATGTTTATTTCCGTGTTATGTTCCATAGTTTAGGTAATATTGTATTGTAAATATTACATTGTACACTTACCATAATTATAGGAGTCTTGTACTACTAGAATAGGGTTTTAGGAGTAAAATAGAAATTGAATTTTCCTATTATGGAAATATGTAAATTGTATATATACTCTTTCAATTAATGAAAATAATCAAGGGATTATTTATTTCATGTACATTATTTCGGACTTTTTTCGCAAGAATTATTAAAAATTCGCAAGAAAAGTTTGGTGAAAAATTGTAAACAAAAGGAATTTTCTTGGAAATTTTGGTGGAAAATATTCCGCATGTATTTTCCCATGTAAAACTGCAAGTTTATACCTAGGAATTTAAGACAAAATGTATATGGACAAAATGGATTTTCCTAGGGAGTTTTATAGGACCATTCCGCAAAAATTTCCTATGAATCCCATGAAAACTTCGCAAGCATATCCTCATAAAACACCCTAGGCAATAATTAGCAGGTAAATCCGTATATAAATTTCACGGTTAACCCAAAAAACTTATTCTAAATTCCTAAGAAAATCCTTAGGAAACTTTTTCCGCACAAAAATTGTTGGAAATTTGTCTTTGGCGGGAGTTGCGACCAACTTTAACGGCTTAAACACTAGTGTTACGTATGTTGGAGAATTCGGTTCTTCACACATGCATGATCTACTACGTACGTAGATAACCGTAGGGCCAAGAATCGTCAAATTTCATTGAGAAATGAAAGAGATATTGGTCCACGAAGTGAGGTGTTTGAAGCATGGAAAGTGTGGTATTGTGTTCAATTCTCCCTCATCGGTAGAGGAAGAAAGAATTGTTGTGTATATAAGACTCGAAATTGGTTTGGGGTTTGGGACCCCAAGGGGTATCCCATGTGTTTAAAGGAGGAGGACCTAGATGTGCTTGATTCGAGGAAAGACCACACGCTGCCGCCGCCGTCCGTCCCGTGGGATTCAGGGTTCTCGGGTTCACGGGTCCACGGGTCCACGGTCGAAATTGTGGGCCTTCGATATTATCTTTTTGGGCGAGAGAACTTTTCGAAAGTACAGTTTGATCCCGAAGCCGGATGTATAGTTTGGACGAGAATTCTTTGGATGTCTGATTCGGTCCCTGAAGTTTCAAGATGTACAGCTTTGGTCTGAAGTTTCCAGAAATTGAATTTGGCAGACAGAACGTAAACGTCCTGAAGACTCAATTCACCATTTATTTTGGTGAATTACTCCTCCTATAATGGCCAAATCCGTTGGTCTTTCACCATTTATTTTGGTGGCTTTACTACCTCCATAATGTCCATTATTTGGCCAATAATTCTGCATGGGAGCGATTAAACAACCCTCCTCACCTATATAAACACCCCTTACACCATTGTTGAGGTACAGAAAAATACACTTGATATACACGAAAATATACAACCAGAAAATCAGTTCTTCCTATAACTTCCAAGCATCATTTCATTATTCAATATTCTTCACGGTAGCTCTTGAGTTTCCTTTGCTCAATTGTTCCATTCTTTGTTTTATCTTGGGAGACGAATTGTCGGGACGTATAAATGATACATACGGGCAATATTGTCTTAAGGGCCAGTGTCACACTCGACTCAAAGAAAATCAAAGCGATTTAGGTCTTCTTGTTCAACAAATATTATAATTTCAGTTTTATTGTTATATTGTAATTTTCAGTTTTCTAGTTGAATTGTAATTTCAATTCTTACATAAGCAGTTACTTGTAATTTCCGTTTCTTGCAAATCCTTGTAATCCCAACAAAAATCTCAATGTAATATTTGTAGAAAATTTTCTATCTTATTTATTTTTGCAGGTAAATTCCCATATAAAATGATGTGATTTGACATGTTTCTGTATGAAAATTCGCAAGTACTTTGTACATTTTCAATGCTAAATAATTTTATTTACCCAAAATATTCATTTTTAAGCCATTACACATAAATCTAAAATAAGTAATCACAACAACAAAAAAATATAGTCATAAAATTCATATATAAATATAATTGCAGGACCTAGGCCGCTGATGTTGCGCAACAAAAACAGAGGGATTGTATTTATTTATTTTTACAATTGTTTTGCGAAATAATTCAATTTATTCACAATAAGAAAAAACCAAGCCCCTGATTAAAGACGTGGCTTCGGTCACTGCACAATCGCTGTGACAAGGGAAAAAGAAAACCTTTGACAGATCTCCCTTATTTCACCATCAATCTCCTTATTCTTCTTCCTATACTTGCCAACATCATTCTCCAAGAAAATTTAACCCTCTTCTTCACGGCTTTCAAATTCCCAACTTACTTTGAAATTCTCCTTCAAGACGCAGAAAATCGCTTCTGAGCGGCCATGTATGTTGTTTTTCCCTTCAAAATCACAACTACTTGCTTCGAACACATCAATCTCTACTGTCTTACTTTCCTCCTGCTTCTTCTGTTTAGTTACGCTTAGTCTCCCATATGGTTCGGGAAAACAACAACTTGAATAGTACAGGACAATAGATTGTATTTGATAGAATGCTACGTCTATTGTCCCACCCGTTTCATGAATCTGTTTAGGTTGTTTTTTCCAAATTCCATGGGTTTATTAATAAACGATTTTAAGCCCAGATATTAACTTTAGCAATACTCACTTCTTGCTTAATTTTGATTAACTTGAAATAGTATAGGACAATAGATTGTATTTGATAAATTGTATATATACTCTTTGAAATAGTATATATACAATTTACATATTTCCATAATAGGAGCTTATTCCTATTCTACTCCTATGGCAAGTGTACAATACTAATTAGACCACAACATTACCTAAACTAGGAGACTAAACCTTACCTAAACTATATACCATATACACGGTAATTTAACCAAACCGAGAGCCAAATATACATAATATACACATGTATATTTAACACACCTCGCAGTTATAGCGGACGGTCTTCGAACGCTGAGACTGTCCCTAAAATCTTCAAAAAAGACCGAGAAAGACCCTTTGTAAAGATGTCGGCAATTTGATATCTGGACGGGACATGGCAGACGCGAACTTGACCACAAGCAACCTTTTCGCGAACAAAGTGAATGTCCATCTCGATATGTTTAGTGCGCTGGTGTTAAACCGGATTACCAGAAAGGTAGATGGCACTAATATTATCACAATAAACCAAGGTCGCTTTCTGAATGGGACAATGAAGCTCTAATAGCAAATTACGTAACCAACATGATTCAGAGACCACATTAGCTACTCCTCGATACTCGACCTCTGCACTGGAACGGGATAAAGTCGACTGACTCTTCGCAGACCATGAGACCAAGTTATTACCAAGAAACATACAATAGCCAGACGTAGACCGTCGGGTGTCCGGACAGCCACCCCAATCAGCATCTGTATACGAGACAAGTGTTGACGTTGATGAAGGATATAAATGCAAGTCATAGTCAAGTGTACCCTGAATATACCGAAGGATGCGTTTGAGCGCATTCATGTGCTCAACCCTGGGATCATGCATAAACAAACACACCTGCTGTACGGCATACGTAATATCTGGTCTCGTGAATGTAAGATACTGAAGGGCCCCTGCAAGACTGCGATAGCGGGTCGGATCCTCGTATGGTGCGCCGGCCGCAGCCCCAAGTGTAGGCTTAGTATCAACTGGACTGGAAGTGGACTTACAGGATGACATCCCAGCCCTCTCAATGATCTCAGCTGCATAATTCCGCTGAGATAATAACAACCCACCTGCATGACGAGTGACAGCAATCCCCAAAAAATAACTCAAGGGCCCCAAGTCTTTCATAGTAAACTCAGAGCTGAGCATTGTCATGATAGACTGGCGTAAGGCATTGGAAGAGGAAGTCAAAATAATATCATCCACATATAACAACATATAGGCCAAGGACGAACCACGACGATAGATGAACAAGGGATTATCCGACCTGCTGTGAGTGAACCCAATAGTCGAAACATAGTCGGCAAACATCTTATACCAGGCCTGTAGAGACTGCTTAAGCCCATATGTTATTATATGTGGATGATATTATTTTGACTGCCTCTTCCGATGCCTTACGTCAGTCTATCATGACAATGCTCAACTCTGAGTTTGCTATGAAAGACTTGGGGCCCTTGAGTTATTTTTTGGGATTGATGTCACTCGTCATGCAGGTGGGTTGTTCTTATCCCAACGGAAGTATGGTCAGTCAACTTTATCCCGGTCCAGTGCAAAGGCTGAGTATCGAGGGGTAGCTAATGTGGTCTCTGAATCATGTTGGTTACGTAATTTATTATTTGAGCTTCATTGTCCCATTCAGAGAGCGACATTGGTTTATTGTGATAATATTAGTGTCATCTACCTTTTTGTTAATCCGGTTCAGCGCACTAAACATATTGAGATGGACATTCACTTTGTTCACGAAAAGGTTGCTCGTGGTCAAGTTTGCGTCTGACATGTCCCGTCCAGGTATCAAATTGCCGACATCTTTACAAAGGGTCTTCCCTCGGTCCTTTTTGAAGATTTTAGAGACAGTCTCAGCGTTCGAAGACCGCCCGCTATGACTGCGGGGTGTGTTAAATATACATGTGTATATTATGTATATTTGGCTCTAGGTTTGGTTAAATTACCGTGTATATGGTATATAGTTTAAGTAAGGTTTTAGTCTCCTAGTTTAGATAATGTTGTGGTGTAATTAGTATTGTACACTTACTATAATTGTATAGTTAGTGTCCACGTAGAATAAGATTTTAGGAGTAGAATAGGATTCTCCTATTATGTAAATTGTATATATAATCTTTCAATCAATAAAGGGATTATTTCTTTCAGTCCCGTTATCAGATTGTAGACATTTTCACAAAAGGTCTTCCGCGCGTACTATTTGATGATTTCAGGGACAGTCTCAGCATACGAGAACCTCCCGATAAGACTGCGGGGGACTGTTAGGATGATTAGGAAAATTAGCTCAATCATATCAATTGTAATTATAAGTTAGTATCACATAATTTAGGATGATTAGGATATGATTGTAAATTAGTATCACATAATTAGGGTATGATTAGTCTTCCCTTAATATTAGGCTTATACATTTGTATATATATTACAAGATTGGAATGAAATAAACTCATGGAATTCACTTCCTTCAGTTACATGTATTGTCACACCTAACGATTTTACACCCAAATATTTACTTAAACAATACCCACGTGTTGCTTAATTTTGATTATCAGTCAGACACTTTTACATTCTCTTCTTCGACTTCCTTAGTTAGGTTCGGCCATTGCCACCGTCCACTTAGACATTTGGAGTTTTTGTTGGTTTTCGCAAATTTGGTGTGTGTTTATATACTTTTCCTTGCGGCCAAATATTTCTTTTTGAATGCCACGCTTCTTTTTGATAGAATGCTACATGTATTGTCACACCTTTTTCATGGATATACATTCAATCCTTTCCGGTTTTTAATGATATATTTATATATCTTTACCGTCCAGTAAAACGGTAAAATTTGCCCAATTATCCCAGGTATGCAACTTTTCCTTTCACAACCAATTTCTTTTACTTCTGTCGCATATTTCCATGTAGGTTTCATTAGACTCCTTTCGTTTAATAAAACCTCGCTCTATGACTCCACATCTTTTGGGGGGGAAAACTCAATAGCGCTTTAAGACTTCTCACTGTTTGATAAATTGTTTTTTGTAATTTGGTGAGGAAAACTGCATTGTGTTGCCTTTCGCCTAAGTGTAACTATTTCAGTTCTAACAAAGTTCTTTATCCAGGCTGAGAAAATTGCTTAAAAATGATTTTCGATGATAGAATGCGGTGATCTATTGATTAGGTAACTTTCCAAATTAACATTGTCATCTACATTTGATCTTTGTACTTAAAAAGAGGAGACTTTTCACTGGCTAGCTTTAGGTATAGAGTGTCCATGTATGGCAGTTTTTCTTTCCCTCCTATATTGATCAGTATGCCTTAAGCAGGGAAAGATGAGTGCTAAAAAGGATTTAGCTTTTTTAAGGATTACAAAGACACAACATTGACAGAGGTTTTCATGGATTAGTATATTTGCTTGACAAAGCAAATAGTACATCGATTATGGTTGCCTTTTAGAAAACTGTTATGTCAGTCAATGACTATACTAATAATTGGTATGAAGGAAGAGTTAAGCAAATATAAGTTCAACCACATTGTAAGCAAATGAATAAGTTATGTAGCAGTACATGACTTACTGATCAACAAAATGAGCAAAGCTTCCATAAAATGAGCTATGTTTATGCCATCAATTGCCTGAGTTGTTGGAGTAATTGCACATTCTTCTGAAAATTGTATCATCTGTGAAGATGTATTAATTTACAAGTTTTTTAGATTGTGAGACTAAAACATGTTATTAGTTAAACCAAATTGTCTACTGTCCGGTAAATTGCCTTTCCTATATTTGGTTGTTAACCATTCCGTTCAATGCAATTACAGCTATTGGGAAAAAGGAATATGCCATGTGGATATAAATTAAGATGCTTGAGAAGGACACTGACAGGGCCTTGGTAGAAGAATGAGGAGTTGAAGCAAAAATCCTTTAAATTTGATAATAGCAATGCACACATTTTAGAGCATTTATCATATTTTCTATCAACTATTCTGGCAATTTGAAGTTTACATTTTCTAAAATTTTGACAGATGATTTTAACTTTTGGCCTATGCAAGTGCATCCGTAATTGGCTACAGAGCATTTATCATATTTTCTATCAAAAAAGATTCGACTTCAGAGAAGAGACTCGAATTTCGTTACGAACTCTTAAAATCACTGAAGAAGATTTTATGATCAAACTGCAATTCAAATATGTGATCCTGATGCTTTGCCAACGTTTATTAAGCCACCAGAGACAAAAGAAAGTGTGGTGACTTTAGTTTCAGATTATGATTCTGCTGGTGAATCTAAAAACCTCTGTTCTCTTACCTCTGTTTTAAGACACAATAATAACTATGTTGTCGGTCTGGAACTAAAGATTACCAAGGACCTAAAGGAAGAAACCAAGGATGATATGAAGAGAGTGGAGACTGTTATGCAAAATGAATAAAATGGGTTTCTGTTTGATGATAATTTGTCATTAATGGATCAGTGTTCTCTTAAATATTTTTTTTATTTCAGGTCTCCTTCACCGTTAATGGATGATATATTGCCAGTTTCTTGCAATGAAATTGACTTTCCAGTAGTGAATTTGGACGGAAATAGAAAGTTGGATGAAGATTTCAGTCATGTATGGGATGTAAATGATTTCTTAGAATATCATTGTTGATGGCCATGGAGAAATTATAAATGTGGGAGTAGCTTTTAAATTTCAGGTTAGTGATTACAAATTTCTTTTACATTGTGTACAATATCAACGCAAAATACCGGTAATAGATTTGTGTTTTGTCAGTGATGTGTGAAAATTAGTCTGTGTTTCTCTGTACTTTGTCTACCCTATGTTGAAGATATATGAATTCAGTATTTATGAAATATTCAGTTCAATTTAACAAATTAGTCTGTGTTTCTCTCTCATTTTTTTTTTAAAAAAAATTGTTCTTATTACATTGGGGGTATATGAAGGGATTTCTCTCTCATTTGTTTACCCTATGTTGAAGATATATGATAGAATGTTTATGAATTTTCAGCTCAATTTTACTAATTATTGGCGTTGTAAATTCTGTTGCTTTCATTCAGGGATCAAATCGGCTTGATTTATGTTTTATATAATCGTATCAATTGAGGAGCTTGGATTCAATCTTTTGCTTTAGGTTATTTTACAACCTTTTACTTTTGCTCATGCAATATTGTTTTACATGTTTGTGTATAAGGTTGATGCTGTATATTTTTTGGATTTTGATTCTTCATAAGTACGTTGATAATAGTTGAATAATGGACCTATTAAATAACAACGACCAATTTTAAGTATATTTCATTGAATGTAAGCAGTTTGAGTCACAAAAATTGTCAATTTCTCAAGTTTGCATCACTTTATTGGGTACTTGCAGGCATTCTTTTGAGTAAATCGTAACTCCTATTTTTTGTATCATGATTGTGGTGATTTTTTCAGTACTTGGACATCACGGGTAAAGAGAAGGTTCACATAAACATTGTAGTCATTGGCCATATCGAATTGTCGACTCTGGAAAGTCGACCACTACGGTTCACTTGATCTACAAGCTTGGTGGTATTGACTAGCGTGTCATCGAGAGGTTTGAGAAAGCAGCAGCTTGAGTGTTTGACAAGCTCAAGGCTGGGCAGGAATGTGGTAATGTCATTGACATTGCCTTGGGGAAGTTTGAGACCACTAAGTATTACTGACTGCACTGTGATTGATGCCCTTGGACACAAGGACTTTATCAAGAATATGATTATTGGTACCCGGAGGCGTATCTATGATTTTAACAAGATAAGTGTACTATTAAGAAGAAGTGAATTCATAGTTAATATTTGACGGACTCAACCTTTAGGTTCTTAAGTATGAATTCATTATACTTTTGAAATTATATGTTTAATTTTTTTTATATAATTTTATAATTTTTCACATATGTATTTGTACTCCGTTTGAAAATATTGGAATTAGTTGAACCCACTTTAATGCTTCTAATTGTGTTATTGATATTCAAATTTAATGACGATAACAAAAGGAGAAAAGAGATTTTAATGTGTCAGACTTAGGGATTTGAATGAAAGAAAAAGGTAATTAATTCAATTGCGAGAGAGGACACAAGACATGCCCATCCTCCATGTGTGAACCCAATTTTACGGATTGAAAAAAAAGAAAAATTAACAAGATGGATGGGAGATAAAATCTATTGGGATCAACAAAAGATTTGTTATGTCATAAAGAGCAAGGAAAAGATCATGATAGACGCTTGAGGCTGGGGGTAATGGTCGATGAATATTTGGAGGAGACATTAGTGTCACCAAAGTCTTCGAAAAGAAGAAGAACAGCACAACTTTTGGTACAACCACAACTATGATGAGTTTGAAGATGTATACATGATCTATATCGCTTATTGATTCACTTTACATGCAGAAAATACACTAGCCTTAAAGATGGAGAAGTTCTTTTTGTCGCCATAAATCTTTGATGTCACATATTTTTAATCATTGACATAAAAGAATAGTGTACGTCATGAAATTGAATATTTAATACTTTTTGTGTATACAAAATAAAGAAAAAGCGATTCAAGGAACATATGTTACAATAACAAAGTACGTATTAGAAGATAAAATTGATCAATAACTACTGACATTTGCAATTATTCATTATAGCTTCTTGAGATATGTAAAATGTCGGATTTCCTTATTTATGTTAAAACATATTGTTCTAAATATTTTTTACTTAAAACAATTAACGAATTTTAAGTTATTTTTCTTATTCGTATATTAGGGAAGGATCATTGTAATCTTAATAATGTCATTTACGACCACGCGAAGCACAGATAAATTACCTAGTGAAGATATAATACTGTATAAATTTTAAATTTTTAAAAAAAATCTCAACTAAAATCTTAGATAGCATAATCAACTATCTCAATTCATCATAGTCATTTTCATTCACAGTTTATGAGTCACTGTAACTGTCATAAGAAAATTGATTATCTTCACAAGCATGAACCATTTGAGGTTGTTGCATTAAAACCCAAAAAAAATAAAATTTTAACTATAAATCCTAAATAATCTCCATTCATCATCATCAGTATTAGCACTCTCCGAATCTTGATCGTCTTCCGAAGATGATGGTTGTGCATTTGAAGATGATGCCGGAAAACCCACAAATTTTACCAATGCTTGTAACTTCTTATTTGTGTCACCCAACTCTTGCTTCATCTTCTTGTTTTGACGCCTCATCTCTTCATTTTCGCGTTGCGCTTCTTCCAATCGATTATATAACTCGGAATTTAAAGCATTAAGTTGAGATATAATCTCATCAACTTCATCGCCATTGGAGATGTTGATTGCCTAGGCACTTTTACAGATCGTCCCTGTTAAACAGAGCCATATACATGTGATATACACTGAATATATAGCAGTATATATCACATATATATGGCTAGCAAAGCAGTGGGCTTCGGCGATTCAAAGGAGCAAAGTGATGGGCTTGGGCTTTCTACTGATCTGAAAGAAATTCGAGGGCTTTGCCAAGCAGGGAAATTCTCCTTAGTGTTTTAGTGTATATTAGAGTATATATTAATGTAATATTGTAGTATAATGATTACCATAATTAGAGTTATACACCTACCATAATTGTATAGTTAGAGTTATGGTAGAATAAGGTTTTAGGAATAGATTAGGAATAGGATTCTCCTATTTTGTAACTTGTATATATATCTATTCAATCAATGAAAATAATCAAGGGGATTATTTATTTCATGGGATCAAGAGATAGGTCTAAACCAAAGTTTTCTTCTCAAACTTTTGCCTCTTTGGCCGAGAACCCCCTCCCTCGGGTTTTTCTCTCCAAATATCTCGTCTTCCGCTCTCAAAACCTCTCTTAAAATTATCCTCCTTCTTGTTCTTTCAAAAATGTCTAAGAACAATTTTCACCCTCTCCTCTCGGGCTTCCAATATCAAGCTCAGTGTCCCTATTGTCCTTGAGATGGAAAACGCTTCAATATGCATTATTGGCGAGTTGTTTAAAATTCACGCTATCTCTTATCAAGTTCTTCATCACATAATTCCTCCCGCTAGACCCTTTTGTGGAGGATCTGAGTATGGGATTACACTTGATGCTACCGTTTCTACGGTGGATATACGCCACTATTTCAGTGGACCTTCTACAGACGATTATGGAGCCCGATACCCACACTGATGGCGCATGGAATAGATTGGCGTGACATATTCCAAGACAACCAACATTCCCCGTATCGTCACACTCGGCGAGAATTCTCTCGTTCGAATGGACGTATTCAACGTTTACGCATATTGCAAAAACTAAAGGAATTGGCGGATCAACTCAGTAATGTTGGGAGCACCGGTGACAAATAATCGTCTAGTTCTACTGGTTGCCGTTAAGACTTCCGGAGGCCTATAATGGTGTTGGAACTCTCCTTCGCCAAAGCAACCCTCTTCCCGACTTTCATCAAGCCCGCTCCATCGACGCTGGAAGAAAGCGGTTTGGCTAAAAAGGCGCACCGGAGCAAGCCCGATTGTCATGGTGGCATCCTCTCCTAGTTCTTAACCAGGGTTTTGTTAATACTCGGGCCAACACCATAATTATGGTGGCGGCAAGAATAATCGCAAAAATAACAAAACCGCGGGGCAAACGAGGTGGTTCGGTGGCGCTTCGGCGAGCAACAAGCAAATGGTCCCATTCGTGCAGTGGGCCACCACCACCGTGGCCCAAAGCCGATGGGGCGATGGCGATGGCACCCGCACCTCCGGCAGTTTACGCCGCTGGTCAAGGTACGCTTGATCCAATGAGCCCAATACCCAAGGCATTGGCGCCGGCGATGCTCAAAGAACGGCCCTCAGCAGAATAAATGGACCCGATTCGACTCGCGGCCAGAGAGTCGCCCGCCCTCCGCAGTTTCCCATCATGCACAGCCCCACTGCATCGCTCCAGGCATCGAGGCGCGATGCACTGCGTTGGGATTAACTCAACCGGACTCCAAATTGGTACATGGACAGGGGCCACTACTCACATGACTTCCTAATCGGTACTCTCTCATCTTATTACAATTTGAGCACCCCTCGGGAATAATTATTGTAATGGCGGTTCAATTCCAATTCTAGTGGTATGGTCGAAACGTTGTCTCCTCCCAATCCACCACTTCTCTTGAAAAATACTTTACATGCTCCTAAATTGATTAAAAATTTAGTGTCTGGTCAGAAAATTCACAAATGACAACGATTCTTTGCTGAATTTGATCCTTCGGTTTCTCTGTGAAGGATTTCAAGACGGGAGTCATCTCATGAGGTGTGATAGTAGGGGGATCTATATCCTATCATGCCCGGTTTCACCATCGAGTCGACCTTGCCATCGCTTTAGCCATCTCTCTGCCATGTGGCATGCTCGTCTGGGTCATCCGGGATCTTCTATTTTATCAGCTTTAGATAAAATAGCTTTATTTCTTGTAAGGGTACGAGTCGTACTCCAATTTGTCAGTCTTGTTCATTAGGAAAAATTGTTAAGTTGCCATTTGTAGACTCCAATTCTCATACTTCTATGTCATTTGACATTATTCATAGCGACTTATGGACATCTCCTGTTCTTAGTTCAATGGGTCATCGATATTATGTTCTCTTCTTAGATGATTATTCTAGATTTTTGTGGAGCCGTTTCCAATTGCGAATAAATCACAAGTGTTTTCCGTCTTCATAAAATTTAGAGCGTTCATTCAGTACTCAATTCAGAAAGAGAAATAAAAATATTCAATGTGATAATGGGAAGGAGTATGACAATAAGGAGTTTGAGAATTTTGTGCTACTCATGGATAAATTTTCGGTTTTCTGTCCTCATACATCTTCACAAAATGGGAAAGCCGGCATAAAATTAGTTCCATAAATAACATTGTCCGAACTCTCCTAATCCATGCCTCCATACCTCCGTATTTTTGGCATCATGCTCTACAAATGGCCACTTACCTTCTTAACATAATTCTCGCAAAAAGGTCCTGACATATTCTTCCCCTCTCAAAATCTTATATAATAAAAGCTCTTATTCTCATCTTGAGGATCTTTGGGTGCTTGTGTTATCAGTTATTCCCATCCACCACAATTAACAAACTTCAGGCTCGGTCTACTCCGTGTGTGTTTTGGGTTATCCGTCAATCATCGTGGTTATAAGTGTTTTGATTTATCCTCCAAGAAAATCATAATCAATCGCCATGTCATTTTTGATGAAACTCAATTCCCTATTTAAAAAAGTTCATACTCAACCTAAGTCGTATAATTTTTTGGATGACCAAATATCCTCGTATATTATCTCGAATTTTGGACATCTCCGTACCCAAAATCCTCCAATGGCAGCCCATCGCCTGGCCGCCCAACAGCTCTTCCGACCAAATTTTCAACAGTTCGAATAGCTTCCAAAGAATCGGGTCCAAATTTCGGCTGAATCGGGTCTAAGCCGAGTCCACCATTTCCGAGTTTGGGCGGGCCACCGCTATTTGGCGGCTACCCGTCCCGAGCCCGTAAAATTCCCCAAAATTCCATTAATTCTTCTTCGAAATCATAGACCGGTCACTCGTAGTCAGTGGGGTATTTTACGCCTAAAAGACATTTTAATTTACATTATGATGTCTCTAAATCCCCGCTTGCCCGCAACTCACATTGTCCGCATTAAATGACCCCTAATTGGAAAATTGCTGGTGATGAATATAATGCTCTTATGGCTGATAATAAGACGTGGGGAGTTGGTGCCCGTCCATATGGTATTAATATTATCGGTCTGTGGATTTTTGCTCACAAGGAGAATTCGGATGGGTCCTTTGCTCGGCATAATGCGCGACTTGTTGGTGATGGTAAGACTCACAGGTTGGTATCGATCAGGGTGAGACATTTAGTCCGGTGGTCAAACCGGCTACCATTCGCCGCATTCTTAGCGCCCTTTCAAAGACTTGGCCAATTCATCGGTTAGATGTCAAGAATGCTTTTCTACATGGAGATCTCAAGGAAGCAGTCTATATGCATCGGCCCGTTGGGCAGTCAGTGAGGATCCCAAATTTCTTCCTCATCGTGTCTGTTTGTTGAAAAAGTCCTTATATGGGCTTAAGCAGTCCTACGCGCCTGGTATACGATTTCTTTGATTTTGTTTCGACTATTGGGTTCACACAGCGGAGTCGAGCAATTCTTTGTTCATCTACACTTGATGGTTGTCCATTGGCCTACATACATTATATGTGGATGATATCATCTGATCCTCCTCCGATGCTTTGCGTCAGTCTATCATGGCTATGCTCGATTCTGAATTTGCTATGAAGGACTTAGGGCCGTTGAGTTATTTTTGGGGATTGCCGCCAAACGCGTCATTCGGTGGCTTGTTTTTGCCTCAACGGAAGTATCGCTGCCGAGATCATAGAGTGGGATGTCATCCAGAGTCCACTTCCACGCCAGTGATGCAAACCCAAAGCTAAGTGCCACGGCGGGTGCACCATACGAGGACCCGACCCGCTATCGCAGCTTGCGAGGGCCCTCCAAGATATCTTACCTTCACTGCACCCGGATATTACGATGTGCGATTCGGCAGGTGTGTTTATTCATGATCCCGAGTTGAGCACATGAATGCAATCAAACGCATTATCCGGTATATTCGGGGGACACTAGACTATAGGTTGCACTTGTATCCGTCCCTCTACATCCACACTTTGTCTCTTACAGGATCGCGATTGGTGGGTCCCGACAGGCACGGCCGATCGACTTAGCTCTTGTATGTTCCTTGGCAACAACGGTCTCTGGTCACCTAAACGTCGGCAACTTTATCACGCCAAGTGCGAGGGTGCAATATCGAGGGTGGCGAATGTGGTCTCCGAATCATGTTGGCTACGTAATTTGCTTTTGGAGCTTCATTGTCCCATTCAAGGCAACCTTGGTATACTGCGATAACATTAGTGCCATCTACCGCCAGGTAATCCAGCTTCAAAGACCAACGCACTAAGCATATCGAAATGGACATTCATTTTGTCCGTGAAAAGGTTGCAAAGGGTCAAGTTCGTATGCCCATGTCCTGCCTCGTTATCAAATTGCACATCTTTACAAAGTGGTCTACCAAATGGTTCTCTTTGAAGATTTTAGTGACGCCTTAGCATTCTAAACCGCCCACTATGATCGGGTGTGTTAAGCGAGCCATATACCATGTGATATACAGAATATATAGCAAGTATATATCACATATATATGGCTAGCAGTTGGGCTTCGGCCGGTCAAAAGAGCAAAGCAATGGGCTTGGGCTTTCGGCGATTATTGAAAAATTCCGATGAGCTTTCAGCCAAACAGGGAAGCAACCCTCCTTAGTGTTTTAGTGTATATTAGGAGTATATATTAATGTAATATTGTAGTATAATGATTACCATAATTAGAGTTATACACCTACCATAATTGTATAGTTAGAGTTATGGTAGAATAAGGTTTTAGGAATAGATTAGGAATAGGATTCTCCTATTTTGTAACTTGTATATATATCTATTCAATCAATGAAAATAATCAAGGGGATTATTTATTTCAGTCCCAAGTAGCCAAGACCTTCAACTCTTCCTTTTGTCTTTCCACCAACTGATAGCACTCAATTATACATGTCATGGCTAGGTGAATTAGTGTCTCCATCAACTAATGCACTTTGGGAAGCTAATAATTTTTCTTTCTTTCTTTTTTTCTCAAATTTATTCTGTACAAAAGAACACTAATTGTTTGTTTAAACTTCAAAACAAATGCAACGGAGAACCATTAACAAAAAAGATTGTGAACTATCACAATTCTGAGCTAGTGAAAATATATAATGTAAAAATCACATGTATTCATGCCGATGGCCCATTCACATATACATACGTGATGGTTCCTCTCTGTTAAATACTGTGTATATAGTAATAGGTAGTCACGGTTTTAGTAGTAATAGTTAGTCACGGTTTTGTCAATATTCTAGTGTAAATATTATCATAATTAATGATGTACACTTACATAATTATAGAAATCTTGTACTACTAGAATAGGAATTTGGGTTTAGAATAGGAATAGATTTTCTATTATGGAGAATTGTAAAGTGTATATATACTCTTTAATTAATGAGAATAATCAATGGATTATTTCTTTCATGGTATCAGAAATATATGTTAATTTTTTTCTCTCAAATTTTTCCATCCAAACAATCCGGTTCCAAGCTCCCTTCCTCGGTTTCCATGACCGGAAATTATTTCTTTTTTCACCAAATTTTCTTTCGTTATGTCTACCTCCAAGAACATGTTTCACCCTACCCTAGTTGTTTCTAACATCAAGAATCACATCCTCTTATTCTTGAAATAGAAAACGTCCAATATGCGACGTGGGCCGAACTGTTCAAAATTCACGCACGTTCACATCAAGTCATCCACCACATAATTCCCGCGGCTCCTGAGGATACGGAGGTGCCTAAACGCGAGGATGATCCTAAGTCGTGGACAACTCTTGATGCCACCGTCATTCAGTGGATTTACTCCACTATCTCTACCGACCTGTTGCAGACGATTATTGAGCCGGACGCTACGGCGATGGCTGCTTGGAATAGGCTGCGTGACATATTCCAAGATAATCAAAATTCCAGAGCTATTACACTTGAGCATGAATTTTCCCACGTCAACATGGAAAATTTCCCGAATGTTTCAGCTTATTGCAAAAGGTTGAAAGAATTGGCGGACCAACTCCGCAACGTTGGTGCGCCCGTTAGTGAAGATCGTCTAGTTCTACAGGTTGCTGGCTTATCCGAGGCCTATAGTGGCGTTGGAACTCTCCTTCGTCAAAGTAACCCTCTCCCAAAGTTCTATCAAGCACGCTCCATGCTTACTTTGGAAGAAGACGGATTGACTAAGAAGGTTGCTACCAGTGTTAGTCCTGTAGTCATGATGACGTCCTCCACAAATTCTTCGGGTTTTGTTGATAATTCGGGCCAAAACCGTGCTCATGGTGGCAGCAAGAATAATAAAAAAAATAATGGAAAAAACTGCGGGGGCAAACACGGCGGTTCCGGCAGTGGCGGTGGTGGCCAAAAGCGATGGCGATGAGTCCCGCCCAACAACGATGGGCCACGGCCATCTGGTCCCGAGAGGGCCCTGGCGTGGGCTTGGGCGATGGGCGTGGCCCAACGATCCTTTCGGCGCCTTGACGGCGATAATTGGGCCCAATTTCAGCCACACACACTTTCGGCCCAACAGTTATGGCCCAGTTCTGGTCCAGCGATATAGTAGGGTTCCGGGTCAGCAGGGAGACAGGCCTAGGCCCCACCAGACCCATCATGCAATGGGCCCCACTCCTATCGACATTGAAGCCGCGATGCATGCACTTGGAATAAATCCCTCGGACCCGAATTGGTACATGGACACCGGCGCCACTACTCACATGATGTTTGACCCAGGTCCTCACTCGTCTTATTCCAATTTAAGCACCAATCGTGGTATAATTATTGGTAATGGTAATTCAATTCCAATTCGTGGTTACGAGCATAAAACTTTGTCCCCCCTCCCCCATCCACCCCTTCTTTTGAAAAATACCTTTCATGCCCCTAAATTGATTAAAAATTGGTGTATCTCCGTAAATTCACCAATGATAATTCTGTTTCTGTTGAATTTGATCCGTTTGTGTTTTCTGTGAAGGATTTCAAGATGGGGATTCCTCTAATGAGGTGTGATAGTACGGAAGATCTTTATCCTATCACGCCATGTTTCAGTCTCTCGAGTCCAGCCTTGCCATCCACTTTTTCAGCCCTTGCTCCTTCCTTGTAGCATGCTTGTCTAGGTCATCCGGGGTAGTCTATTTTATCTTCTTTAGATAAAAAGAATTTTATTTCTTGTTAGGGTACGCGTAGTACTCCGAATTGTCAATCTTGTTCTTTAGGAAAAATTGTTAGATTGCTGTTTGTAGACTCCAATTCTCATACTTTAATGTCATTTGATATTATTCATAGCGATTTATGGACATCTCTTGTTCTCGGTTCTTTGGGTCATCGCTATTATGTTCTATTTCTCGCTGATTATTCTAATTTTATGGACTTTTCCTATAGCGAAAAAATCTCAAGGTTTTTCCACTTTCTTAAATTTAGAGCATTTATTAGAACCCAATTCGAACGGAAAATAAAAAATATTCAATGTGATAATGGGTGTTTCGGGAATTTTGTGCTAATAATTGGATTATTTTTTGTTTTTCTTGTCCTCGTACGTCTTCACAAAATGGGAAAGCCGAACGCAAAATTCATACCATTAATAACATTGTCCGAACTTTATTGATTCATACTTCCGTACCCCTTCATTTTGGCATCATGCCCTACATATGGCTACCTATCTTCTTAACATTCTTTCTATCAAAGGTCTGACAAACTTGTCCCCTCTTCAAATTTTATATAATAAGAATCTTTCGTATTCACATTTAGGATCTTTGGGTGCTTGTGTTATCCATTTTTTCTGTCCACCATAATTAACAAACTTCAGGCCCGGTCTACCCCTTGTGTGTTTTTGAGTTATCGGTCAATTCATCTTGGTTACAAATGTCTTAATTTATCATCTAATAAAATCATCATTAGTCGTCATGTCATTTTTTATGAATCCCAATTTCCTTTTGCTAAGGTTAGTAATTACGTGCCTAGTTCGTATAATTTTTTGGATGATGGTATATCCCCGTCTATTATTCACCATTTTTCGAACGTATCCCGCACCCCAAATCCGCCAGCGGGCCCACTGCCCGCTGGTTCTACAGTCTAGTCCCTGCATCCCATCGTGGAAACAGTAGCCCATTTTCGTCATGTGTCCCGATATTTTCCAAAATCCATCCAATTCTCCCCCGAGTCAAAGACCAGTCACTCGTAGTCAATGGGGTATTTTTAAACCGAAAAGACATTTTAATTTAAATTCTAATGTTCTTAAATCACCCTTACCCCGTAACTCAATGTCTGCTTTAAATGACCCAAATTGGAAAACTGTTATGACCGACGAATATAATGCTCTTATTGATAATAAGACGTGGGAGTTGGTGCCCCGTCCTTCTGGTGTTAATATTATTCGGTCTATGTGGATTTTTGCTCATAAGGACAATGCGTACGGTTCTTTTGCGAGGAATAAGGCTCGTCTTGTAGGTGATGGTAAGACTCAGCAGGTGGGTGTCGATTGTGGTAAGACATTTAGTCCGGTGGTCAAGCCGAGTACCATTCGCACTATGCTCAGCTTGGCTCTTTCGAAAGTATGGCCCATTCATCAGTTAGATGTGAAATTTTTTTTCTTACATGATGATCTTAAAGAGACAGTCTATATGCATCAGCCCTTGGGCTTTAGGGATCCCAAATATCCTCATCATGTTTGTTTGTTGAAAAAGTCCTTGTATGGGCTTCAGCAGTCTCCAAGGGCTTGGTATAAGTGGTTTGCCGACTATGTTTCGACTATTGGGTTCTCTCACATCAGGTCTGATAATTCATTGTTCATTTATCATTGTGGTTCTTCCTTGGCTTATATACTATTATATTTGGATGATATTATCTTGGCTACCTCTTCTAATGCATTAAGCCAATCTATCATGACAATGCTCAGTTCTGAGTTTGCTATGAAAGACTTGGGTCCCTTGAGTTACTTTTTGGGGATTGTTGTCACTCGTCATGCAGGTGGGTTGTTCTTATCCCAAAGGAAGTATGCAGCTGAGATCATTGAGAGGGCTGGGATGTCATCATGTAAGTCCATTTTCACTCCAGTTGATACTAAACCCAAATTGGGTGTTGTGGTTGGCTCCCCGTACAAGGATCCGACCCGCTATCGCAGTATTGTAGGGGCTCTTCAGTAACTTACGTTCACGAGACTAGACATTACATATGTCATACAACAGATGTGTTTGTTTATGTATGATCACAGGGCTGAGCACATGAATGTGCTCAAACGCATTATTCAGTACATCCATGGAACATTTGACTTTGGCTTACATTTATATCCCTCATCGACATCTACACTTGTCTCGTATATAGATGTTGATTGGGGTGGCTGTCCAGAGACCAGCCGCTCTATGTCTGGCTATTGCATGTTTCTTGGTAATGACTTGGTCTCATGGTCTGCGAAACGTCAGTCTACATTGTCTCGCTCTAGTGGAGCAGCCTAGTATCGAGGGGTGGACAATGTGGTCTCTAAATCATGTTGGTTACGTAATCTTCTTTTAGAGCTTCATTTTCCTATTCAGAAAGCTATCTTAGTTTATTGTGATAATGTTAGTGACATCTACCTTTCTGGTAATCCAGTTCAGCACCAGCGCACAAAACATATCGAGATGGACATTCACTTTGTTCGAGAAAAGGTAGCTCGTGGATAAGTACGCGTCTACCATGTCCCTTCCAAGTATCAAATTGCAGACATCTTTACAAAGGGCCTTCCCTCAGTCCTTTTTGAAGATTTTAGAGATAGTCTCAGCGTTCGAAGACCGCCCGCTATGACTACGGGTGTGTGTTAAATACCATGTATATAGTAATAGGTAGTCACGATTTTAGTAGTAATAGTTAGTAACGATTTTGTCAATATTCTAGTGTAAATATTATCATAATTAATGTTGTACACTTACCATAATTATAGGAGTCTTGTACTACTATAATAGGGATTTGGGTTTAGAATAGGAATAAGTTTTCTATTATGGAGAATTGTAAATTATATCTATACTCTTTCATTAATAAAAATAATCAGGGATTATTTCTTTCACTCTCACGTATTTAGATGGTTCCTCTCACATATTCAAGCAATGTAAAAATATAAATTATGTAACAGAAACATAATTGGTTAACATACAAATTAGCAGTCTAAAGATTCTATCACTGTAATTTAACACGTGATCTGAATGTCATATCCAATCACATCAGTATAATATAAGCTTGGTAGAGAGATGAGATCATCACAATGGTGGAAGACCGAATGAACCAATTAACAAAAAATAACTTTCAACCAAATACATCTAGAACCTCTTCTGAGATAGTAATCTGATTTCATAGACATGTATTATTAGAGACTTATGTATCAATTGTGGGATACAACAATTGCAGAGAACGGGAAGTAAGTAAATGTTACAATTGCTAGAAAGGATAAACTAAAGATTACAAAATAACTAAAAATCAAGAATGAAACAAACTCCTTGTATGATTTGTTGAGTCGAGAGATGGCACTGTCTTTAAGACAAGATTGCCCCGTATATATTCTTTTACATTGTCGGGCAATAGTCTCCCAAGATACAACAACAACTTAACAATTGAGCAAAGGAAACTCAAGTGTTACTCTTGAAGAACTTTGAGTGTAGTAAACTTGCTAGAGAGGAAGAAGAAGATGTTAGAAAATTCTGTAAAATATTTCTAAGTGTAGTGAACAATTGAGCCAAAGGCCTCAATTTATAATGAAATGAGATGTCCCATCAACTAGCCAACTAATGGCCTTCAATAGCCATGTAATGGCACTTATTGAGAGGGGTTACATTCAGCCAAATAATTGTTGAATTCATGTGCCAAGTAATGGAGATTTAATGCTCCAAAACCATCCCAAAGGTCAGAACTTTTCAACTTTCCGTCGCAGCATTCTGCCTCTGAAGCGCCGCAGCTCTGTGAATTAGCGCTGTGGCACTGCGGTTTGCAGTGACTAACCACCCAATTAGTGTTGCAGCGCCGGAGCGCCGCAGCTCCGACAGTGTTGTGTCGCGGCCCTTCACGGCTCCGCGGTGATTTTCGACTCATTTCATATTACACTTCGTACACTTCTTCCTTCGTTTACCAACGTGGAATACTTTGTCATTTGGCCAATAACCGTCCATCATTCTATGTCTCAAACATATTACATACGTACCAATATCTCTTTCACTAATGAAATTTGCGATATTTGGCACTACCTGTGCACGTGTGTGAAAACGATATTTCCGACGTGCGGGGCCTCAATTGTTTAAGTCATAAATAATGGGATATACTTAATTCTACATTAGTAAATTTTCAACAATCCCCTCTTGAAAGAGATTTTGGCGCACTCACATGGTGCATTTTACAACAATCTTTCAGCGGACCAATGTTGCATCTGGATAGGTAGCTTCCGCTTTGAACCTTCCATAGTTAAATACCATCGGACTTACTTACTGTGCGGTGAACGTGATGTCTTGAACCGTCAGTGTTTAGTGTAAGCCAAGTCAACGGTACCAACACAATAACTTTTCTTACTCTGTTATTCGTAATGTTTTGTCCGTTGTGGCCGTGGACACTTCTTGGATTATTAAGTGCGTTCATTTGAGGCGGTCTGTCCTCGCACTTAAATAGGTGGTCTCCTACAAGGTATCCTGTTATACCCCACGTTACAAGTGTTAGGAACCATTAAAAGTTTTCACAAACCTAACCTCAACCGGTGAGGATCATTAGAGGTTTTGGAAACATAACTTTTACCCACACTACAGATAGCACTTATAGTCTATCGCGGGAACGGCTTTGGATTTGGTGTTTCTTTACAAAAATCACTATCCGAAGTGCTCATGCTTCCACCGAAGCGCTCAACTAAACCTTTACAGCTTAGTTTTCCCATTGAACCTAATTCCTGGGATTTCCAGTCAGTAAGGTTGGGTTACCACCGTATTGGTCCTTATACCTTGGGTTTTAAGCTCATTCCCCTAGATAGGTAGAACATCTGATATTTGGGTAAGCCATTTGTCAGTGGGTCCGCTATGTTATCCTTTGATTTTATATAATCAATGGATATTATACCCGTGGTAATCACCTGCCTAACGGTCTTATGTCTCCGTCGAATATGACGAAACTTGTCATTGTACATAGAACTTTATGCCCTTCCTAGAGCCAACTGACTATCGCAGTGGATTGTTACAGAAGGTACGGGTTTGTCCCAACAAGGAACATCCTCTAAGAAGCCGTGAAGCCATTTAGCTTCTTCTCCTGCTTTGTCTAGAGCGATAAACTCTGATTCCATCATGGATCGGGTGATGCAAGTTTGCTTAGAGGATTTCCAAGACACAGCCCCACCACCAATTGTAAATATATACCCATTGGTGGATTTGGTGTTCTCTATATCAGATATCCAGTTTGCATCACTGTACCCCTCTAGTACAGCTGGATATCTCGAATAATGCAACTCATAAGTTAGCGTGTATTTCAAGTATCGTAGTACCCGATTCAACGCCTTTCAATGATCATTACTCGGATTACAGGTAAACCTAGCCAACCTGTTGACTGCATAAGCAATATCAGGTTGGGTACATTTTGTTATGTACATCAAACTCCCAATCACCTGTGCATACCGCTCCTGGCATACGGGTGCACCATGATTTTTATCAAGATTTTGATTTCTATCCATTGGTGACTTTATAGGCGAACTGTCAAACATCTTGAACTTTCTCAACACATCCTCGATGTAGTGAGACTGAGATAAGACCAGTCCATCAGACGTCTTAGATATCTTTATCTCTAAGATGACATATGTGATACTCATATCCTTCATGTCGAAGCATTATTTCAACATGTTCTTAGTCTCTAGAATCAAGCTAGGACTGCTCCATGTGATCAACATGTCATCTACGTACGAGCATGTCATGACAAACGAGTCAGAACTACCTTTCATGTAGACATATTTGTCACACTCATTAATGGAGAAACCCTTCGATAGTAGAGTACTATCAAATTTTTCGTGCCATTACTTCGGGGCTTGTTTCAGCCCGTACAGAGATTTGACAAGCTGGCAGACTTTCTTATCTTGCCCTGGAACGACATACCTCTCGGGTTGCTCCATATAAATTTCTTCTTCCAAATCACCATTTAGGAAGGCTGTCTTGACATCCATTTGATGTATCTCAAAGTCACGCAACTCTGCAATTGCAATGAATACTCGTATGGATGTCATCCTTGACACCGGGGAGTACGTGTCAAAATAGTTAAGGTATTCCTTCTATCGATAGCCCTTGACTACCAACATAGACTTATACTTATCTATAGACCCATCTGCTTTATACTTCCGTTTTAGTATCCACTTACAACCCAACAGTTTATTTTCCAGATGAAGATCAACCAACTCCCAAGTATGGTTATGCATGTCGCGCCCGTTTTTCGACCTGCTCGGGTCAAAGCGGAGCGCGGACGTGTTCGGTGATTCCTGGGTAAAGAATTGAGGAGTCGCCACCTAATTATTTTTACGGTGAATTAGGACACCTAAATATTAAACTAAGTGCTGCTATGTAAACTCCAATTTTAAGGTTTGCGAAACTAGCGAGATTCTAGGTAAGGGTTCTTTATTATCCTAAAGGGAAGAGGTTAGACATCCTTTAAGATCCGCTAACTTGCGGTTATCCGGTCAAACTCAGGTTAATTATTATTAGAAAAATGCATGTTTGAAGCATGAAGTTAAAAGATGTTTGCAAATAATTAATGAAAAGAGATGCATTTTAAAAGATAGATAAATGTAGAGATTTTTTCAAAATATGCATTTGTATGATATTTAAAGAGAAATACATGTAGAGTTGAAAAAATATGTATTTGACAATTGATAGTAAAACAATTTATTTATAATGCCAAAGAAGTAAAATTTTGGGAATCAATGAATTGTAAATTGACAAAAGATAAACTTATTCGGTATGATTAATAAAACAAATAAAAGATGACAAAAGTTGTTTTGAAAATCTTGAATACGCGTGACGAGCCTAAAAATAAATAAACTAGCGAAGGATTTATAAGTTTGATTTTAACCGAGCCTACAAATAAATAAGCTAGCGACGGGTTTCAAATCTTAAACTACCCTATGAATTAATCCTAAGTTTGCCTATTCTAAGCATTTCAATAGTTACATAAGTGCGATAAATAATATTACAATACAAAGCGGAATAAAAGCTGAATTAAAGAAAGAAATAAAATAAATAAACTCCGAGGAATAATTCGTCGTTATTTACTTTAATCCCTGCAAGCTGTCAAAAACAAACGGTTAAAAACAGTTAAATACAAATAACTCCATATCCGCATTCAAAACAGTGAATGTTTTGATCACGGATGGCTCAGACTTAAATTTTGAAAAGAACATTCCAATCACGTCGTGGCTGCAAACATATGACTAATGTGGTTATTTTGATTGCCTCGCCTACTAAGCGTGTTGGTCTCTCGGGTGAAATAGAAAAGATCACTATAATCACGTCGTGGCTCTTGAATATATAACTTGTTGGTTATTTTAGTCACCTCGCCTACTAAACATGTTGATCTTGGAAAAGGTTTAAGCCTCATCATTGCCCAAGTTATATTTCCGTCTTTGCAATGTGGAGGCCTCAAAATCGACGGATATTTTTCATCGGCGGTGTAGTATCGTGTTCAAATCAGTAAAATTAAAATGAAACTTGATAAACATTAGCGACAAGCGAGGAAAACAGAGGCAGAGAAAAAAAGTTTAAAAATGACGGTGTTTAGTTTAAAACAAGAAAGCAAGAGAACAATAATTTGGAACCGAGCGGTGGCGAAATAGAAAGAAGTACCAGAAAAAGCGCGATATTTATTCAAAACGAAAAGCGTAAAGCAGTGAGATATCCGTTGCCGGATACTTAAAAGCGATGCTAAAAAATAGAGAAATGAAAGCGAAAGAAAAGCCACGGCCTCGAATTCAATTTCGGCGAAATGCGGTATTAATAAAACAATAAAGCGATAAAAAGCGAGCGTTGAGCAATTAAAGTATCCGACCCAAATTACGAAATGTTGGGCAAAGCAGGATTAAGAAGTAATTATGAAAATCCGACCGGATCATGAGTGATGACGAATGAAATCGAAATTCGGACTTTTTAGATAACCAAAGCAGATATGAAAAAATGCCATAATCTGGAAATCGCCAAAATCGGTCGACCCGACCGGTCGATGTGACCGAATCGATTGCCAACCGAATCGATTTTTTCATTTTGGATAACGAATATACAAGACATGAAATGCAAGAAATTTGGGAATTCAAGCCAAGGGTCGACCGACCGGGTCGATCGACCGAATTGGAGATTCAACCCGACATCAAATAATTCCATCAATTCCAGATAACCAACATACAAAAATACGAAATGCAAGAATTCTGAAAATATTGCTCGACCCGGGTCGACCCGACCCGGGTCAGTGGTCCAAACCCGAATCAGATTTTAATACCAAATTCAGATAACCAATAACAAGAAAATGAAATGCAAGAATTCTGAAAATAATACCCAAACCGGGTCGACCGGGCCGTCGATGTCGACCGAATCGATGGTCCAAAGCGAATCGATTTAACACCAAATTCGGATAACCAACATAGATAAATATGAAAATGCAAGAATGCGAAAATGTTACCTAAACCAAGATCGACCGACCGGTCGATGTTTGACGAATAGGTGGTCCAAACAGAATCGATTTTAACACCAAATTCGGATAACGATAACAAGAAAAGCGAAATGCAAGAATTACGAAAATATTACCCAAGCCGGTCGATCTGACCGTCGATGACCGACCAATCGATGGTCCAAACCGAATCGATTTTAACACCAAATTCGGATAACCAACATAGATAAATATGAAAATGCAAAATTAAAATGTTACCCCAGGTCGAGGCAGATCGATGTTTGACCGAATCGGAAACTTCAACCCAGAAATCAAATATTCACCAAATTCAGATAACCAACATACGGGAATATGAGCATGCAAGAATTAAAATATTATCCAAACTGGTCGACCCGACCGTCGATGACTGACCCGAATCGAAAACTCAATCGAAATCAAATATTCACCAAATTCGGATAACCAACATACGAGGAATATGAGCATGCAAGAATTGAAAATAATACCCAAACCGTGTCGACCGACCAAATCGATGAAGAACAACAAAAATGCAAACAGATTTTCGGACTCAAGTTCAAGAACGAAACTCACCTCCTTTCTTTCGAATCTTGGACTTATTTCGGACTTGTATCTTGAACAACAAAGACAGCAAATGATTTAAAATCTAGAACACAACAAATATTTTATGTATATATGGAATAGTCTTCCGAAAAATCCTTCGAAAATCTGTTTTTATCCCCGAAAAATCTTTCGAAAAATCTCCTAAAAATCTCCCCGAAAATCTCCTCCTCAAAATGAAGAACAACATGGGGTATTTATAGGTGGATTTCCCCCCAAGAACGAGTTTGAAATTCGAATTAAAGGTAAAGATTTCTGAATTTTGGAAGCGGATTTTAGGGGGGTAGGGGCGTGGGTCGAAGTGACGGGAGGGGTGTGGTGGTGTCAGGGTTTGGTGGCAGGGAGTTGGTGGTGGCAGTGGGCGAGGTGACCGGCGTGTGGGGTCGCCGGTATGGGGTGTGCGACGAGGGGTTAGGGGGGATAGGGTTTGGTGATTTTTGTTAGGTTTTGGGCAAATGGGGGGTTTTAATTTGGGGATTGGGCTTGTGGGTCGGCGGTTGTTTGTTTTTATTTTGGTTTGGGTAGATTGTTTTGTGGTTTTGGGTTAAGGGGATAAAAGGGAATGGGTTTGGGGTATTGAAATTTGGTCAGGTTTGGTAAGGGAATAGGGAGTTGAATTGTTTTGGGTTAAGTAGAATTAAATGGGTGATGGGTTGGGCTTTGGTGAAATGAGTTTTAGTTTGGGTAGAAATTGTTTTGGGTTAGGAAATAAAAATGGGTTATGGGTTTAAAACATAAAAGGGGTTTAATATTAAAATATTATTTTTGTTTTGTAAAAGATGTGAATTATTTAAAATAACATAACGACGTGATAATAATAAAATATAATATTTTGCGAAATGTTTAATGCTTAATAAAAGGAAAATGCGATGCAATTTTGCGAGAATAAGATAACATAGAATTTTCGGACAAAACTTATGATTATGAAAAAAAATGCAAATGATATAAAATATGCGAATAATAATAATAATAAGAGAATATACACATATATGCCTATATTTTAAAATTATTTTAAAAGTGTCAAAAATATTAAAAATTACGAATAAAATCATAAAAGATGGGACAAAATTGGGTGTCAACAATGCATGGTAGAGTCTATTTCACTCTCAATAGCTTATTTCCAGAGCGGTGCCTCTGGAGTTGACAATGCTTCAGCAATTATCCTTGGTTCGTCATCAACCATATAAGCTACAAAATCATGACCGAATGATTTATCCTTTTTGGCCCTTTTACTTCGCATTGGTTCCATCTCTGGAGTCTCCAAGTTCTGAGAATCTGGAACACTAGATTTCGAATATTCAGCCACTTTGAAGTCCACTAGATCTGAACCATCTAGATCCGGGCAGTCAACGACTCCCGGTTCTTGAGAGCTTTGTTCATAACATCGTTTGCGAGAGGTTATGTCTTTTTCCTTTCTAGAAAAAGTATCTTCAAAGAATTGAGCATTTCTTGATTCCATGATTGTACCCCCGTGGATATCTGGAATATCTGACTTATGCACTAAGAAACGATAGCACTACTATTATTTGCATATCCGATAAAAATACAATCTACAATCTTAGGCCTAATCTTGACCTACTTTTGCTTGGGTACTTCGACCTTTGCCAAACAACCCTACACCTTTAAATATTTATAGGTGAGTTTCTTTCCCTTCCATGATTCATATGGAGTTTTGTCCTTACCCTTATGTTGGACTCTATTAAGAATCGTATTAGCGGTAAGGACGGCTTCTCCCCATATATTTTGGGAAGACGGAATTGATGAGCAAGTCATTCATCATTTTCTTTAATGTGTGGTTCTTACGTTCCACCACACCGTTCGACTGAGGTGAGTATGGAGTCATCGTTTGATGAACAATTTCTGATTGGGCACAATATTCCTCAAATGGCGCTACGTATTCTCCCCCACTATCGCTACGAATGGATTTAATCTGCATACTAAGTTGGTTTTCAACTTCTGCTTTGTAACGTCGGAACGCTTCAAAGGCTTCATCTTTACTTTTCAACAAGTAAAGGTAACAATACCTTGTGCTATCATCAATGAATGTCACAAAGTGCTTGTCATCCCCCCCCTGCTAGTTTGTGCAAACCTCAAATCACATATATTTGTGTGAATAAGTTCTAGAGGAGCGGTATTCCTTTCGACGGATCGAAAAGGAAGCTTTGTGAGTTTTGCCTCTACGCACACTTCACACTTATGTTGAGGGTTTACGTCGATAGACGGCAACAACTCCAACTTTACCAACCTTTGGATGGACTTGTAGTTAAGATATGTCATAATCTATTATGCCATAAATTAAAGGACTCTAGCAAGTAAGAAGAAGCTTCAATATTATTGCTTGCACGTAATACAGACATGACATTAACTTTGAAGAGGCATTCACAGACGAAGCCCATTCCCACAAACGTTCCATTCTTGGTGATTACAAATTTATTGGACTCAAACACTAGCCTAAAACCAGCATTAACCAATAAATGACCTGAAATTAAATTTCTCCTAATCTCAGGGACATGCATCACCTCCTTCAGAGTGAGTTCATTTCCAAAAGTCATCTTCAGGACTACTTTTCCTACCCCCATGAACAACTTCTTGTTCGTAACTGGTGTATAAGGGGAGAAGGCATCTCTATTGGAACAGATATGTCTTGTAGCACCTGTGTTCATCCACCATTGCTTGGGATTCTCAACAAAGTTTGCTTCAAGCACCACCGCCGAGAACTCCTCAATCATGTCGTCTAGAAGCGTGTCTTTGACGATATTAGCCTGAGCCTTGCCTTTGGCCTAGGCCTTCTCTTGTTGCTCAGTCTTGAGCTTGCAGAAGTCCTTGATCATGTGACCAGGTTTCCCACAGTGGTGACAGTTTTCTTTGAACTTCTCCGCCGTTTGGGTCTTGCCGCCTTTCTGGAACTTGCGCTTCTTGCTTGGGTTCCCTTTAGCCTCAGCCAGGTTTGCCTTTGCCTCAGCGGGTTGTTTTCCCCTAGGCAAGGCCTTCTTATTATCTTTTTGAATCTGGAGTTTGATAATAAGTTCTTCAAAAGTCATCTCCTTTGTCTTGAGTTTTAAGTAACTCATAAATTCATTCCACGAGGGAGGTAACTTTTCAATCAGTGATGCAACAAAAAATTGCTCATTTGGTTTCATACCTTCCAAATCCAGGTGATGTAGAATCATTTGGAATTCATGGACTTGGGACATCACTGTTTTACTATCCACCATTTGAAATTTCAGGAATTTCCCAACGAAGAATTTCTTAGTACATGCATCTTGTGTGTTGTACTTCTTTTGCAGCTTCTCCCATAACTCTTTGGCAGTGCCTACGGTGCAATACACCGTGTAGAGTGGGTCTGACAAGCAGTTCAAAATATAGTTCTTACACATGAAATCACTATGACTCCATGCATCAAGAACCATTTTCATGTCATTAATAACATGGATACCTTGGCCCCCTTCAGCCGTTTCAGTAGGCGAAGGGTCCACTTCATCTCCAGCTTGTGGATGATCTTCTGTTAGAAAATGAGCCATTCCCATAACAGTCAAATAGAATAACATCTTTTGTTGTCATCTCTTGAAATTGGAGCCCATGAACTTTTCAGGGCGTTCATGGTGGAATCCAGCGGGTGGAGGAACGACAACGTTCCCTTGAGCAGCAGAAAAGGGGTTGGATGAGCCTTGAGCCGCCGGAAAGGCATTGGGTGTGCCTTGAGCAGTGGGGAAGGCATAGGGGTTTCCTTGAGTAGTAGCAACATCGGAATCAGAAGTGAGTTGTTCTCTTCCAATCATCTTTCTAAATACTTACAACAAATCTTGTCTTAAAATTGTGGGATACAACAATTGCATGGAACGGAAAGTAAATAAATATTATAATTGCTAGAAAGGATAAACTAAGATTACAACAAAACTGGAAATCAAGAATGAAACAAACTCCTTGTATGATTTGCTGAGTCGAGTGATGACACTGTCTTTAAGACAAGATTGCCCCGTATATCTCCTTTTATGTTGTCGGACAATAGTCTCCCAAGATACAACAACAACTTAACAATTGAGCAAAGAAAACTCAAGTGTTACTCTTGAAGAACTTTGAGTGTAGTAAACTTGCTAGAGAGGAAGAAGAAGATATTAGAAAATTCTGTAAAATATTTCTAAGTGTAGTGAACAATTGAGCAAAATGCCTCAATTTATAGTGTAATGAGATGTCCCTTCAATTAGCCAACTAATGGCCTTCAATAGCCATGTAATGGCACTTAGTGAGAGGGTTACATTCAGCCAAATAATGACTGAATTCATGTGCCAAGTAATGGAGATTCAATGCTCCAAAGATCAGAACTTTCCAACTTCCCATTGCAGCATTCTGCCTCCGAAGCGCCACGGCTCTGTGAATTAGGGCCGCGGCGCCGCAGTTTCCAGTGACTGGCCACCCAATTAGCGTCGTCGCTGCCTGGGAGGCGCCGCGGCTCCGACGATGTTGCGCCACAACCCTTCACAGCTCCGCGGCGATTTCCGACTCGTTTCATCTTACACTTTGTACACTTCTTCCTTCGTTTACCAACGTGGAAAACTTTGTCATTTGACCAATAACCGCCCATCATTCTATGTCTCAAACGTATTACATACGTACCAATATCTCTTTCACTAATGAAATTTGCGATACTTGGCACTACGTGTGCACATGTGTGGAAATGACGTTTCCGACGTGCGGGGCCCCAATTGTTTGAGTCATAAATAATGGGATATACTTAATTCTACATTAGTAAATTTCCCATGTATTCATGCCGATGGCCCATTCACATCTAGATACGTGAATGACGCTTTTCATTTGTTTATAAGCCTGTTGTATAGTTGTCCCAGCTTCATAAATACTCGTATAAAGTTTACGTATATGATTGGTTCGCTTGGTCAGTTAAGGCACCGGGTGTCAGGCCTCACCCATGTTTGGAGCCTGACAAAAATACGAGATACAAATGGCTTGAAGTTAAAATTTGCATTATACACTTTCTGAAAAAAATGGCTAATTAGTGGTTAACTTGAAACGCTTGCCAAGTTCACAATTAACTATTTAAAAATGCTAATTAATAATTAATTATTTATTAATTTATTGATCAACTAATCAGCGGATAAAAAAGATAGCGGAAACTAAAAACATTTTTTTTAAAAATAACTGGTCGTTTGAAAGATGCATGTAAAAAAATTCAAAAAAAAAAAAATCAAAAAGAACAGCTAACGTATAGCTAACTGTTGGCCATTTGAGTCGTTTGTCATATCCCTTAACACATATAGTTCATGCGCTGTAGATAAAAAAAAGTTTCATTTCCTTTTACATGGTTGTTCGGTCCATTTGAACTTAAAATCCGCCATTTATGTTCAGTCCATTTGAACTTAAAACCCGCCATTTATGTTCAATCCTCGGGAGGTCAGTTTTTTCATAATTTTTCTAGAAAAAGAAACCGACCTCATGTGGTTGGTTTTTTTGCGACTTTATGAGGTCACTTTCAAAAACTAACCAAGCCTCTTGTGACCCACACTTTGAGGTCGATTTTTGACGAAAATCGACCACATGAGGTCGATATTTTTATCGACTTTTGCTGTTTTTTAGTAGTGTCTTGAGATAATAGCCAACTGTCTTTGTAAATAAGACCTATAAATTAGCTTAGCTTTCTATTTCACTTTTTAAACAGGTCTTTTGATATAATAGCTATCCTAGTTGACCATTTTCCAAATGTAATAAACTATTTTATCTTTCAAAGGGGCAAAATAACAAGATCAAAGTTAGAATTAAGAAAGTCCCCAAGCTGAAATTATTGATTGCAAAACTAATATCCAGAACTGCTATTACTTACGATGCTTAGTAGTCCGTTAAATGCTAAGTTTACTTTTTTGTATTTGAAAGAAATAATCTCTTGATTATTTTCATTAATTAAAAGACAATATATACACTTTACATATTTTCATAATAGAAGAATCATATTTCTATTCTACTCCTAAAACCATATTCCATTTGGAGACTAACTATACAATTATGGTAAGAGTACAAGACTAATTAAGTTATACTACAACTATACAAAACCGTGTACAAGAATGATACAACCTAGACTAAACCGACAAAACCGAGACTAAATATACATAGGATATACACGTGCATAACGTGTATATCTTATGTAATTTTAGTATATTTAACACACACCCGCAGTCATAGAGGGCGGTCTTCGGACGCTGAGACTGTCTCAAAAATCTTCAAAAATGATCGAGGGAAGACCCTTTGTAAAGATGTCTACAACCTGATACGTGGAAGGGACATGGTAGACGCGTACTTGACCACGAGCAACCTTTTCGCGGACAAAGTGAATGTCCATCTCGATATGTTTAGTGCGCTGATGTTGAACCGGATTACCCGAAAGATAGATGACACTAATATTATCACAATAAACCAAGGTCGCTTTCTGAATAGGACAATGAAGCTCTAACAGCACATTACGTAACCAACATGATTCAGAGACCACATTAGTTACCCCTCGATACTCAGCCTCGACACTGGAGCGGGACAAAGTCGACTGACGTTTCGCAGACCAGGAGACTAAGTTATTACCAAGAAACATACAATAGCCAGGCGTGGGCAAATGCGGTGTCCGGACAACCACCCCAATCGATGTCGATTATGCGAGACAAGTGTAGACATCAATGACGGATATAAATGCAAGCCATAGTCAAGTGTCCCCTAGATGTATCGAATAATGCGTTTGAGCACATTCATGTGCTCAACCCTGGGATCATGCATAAACAAACACACATGTTTGACGACATATGTAATATCTGGTCTCGTGAACATAAGATACTGAAGGGCCCCTGCAAGACTTGATATCGGGTCGGATCCTCGTAAGGGGAGCCAACAGCAGCACCCAGTTTGGATTTAGTATCAACTGGAGTAGAAGTGGACTTACGGGATGACATTTCAGCCCTCTCAATGATCTCGGTTGCATACTTCCTTTGGGATAAGAACAATCCACCGACATGACGAGTGACAGCAATCCCCAAAAAATAGCTCAATGACCCCAAGTCTTTCATAGCAAACTCAGAACTGAGCATTGTCATGATAGACTGGCGTAAGGTATCGGAAGAGGCAGTCAAGATAATATCATCCACATATAACAGTATATAAGCCAAGGAAGAACCACGACGATATATGAACAAGGAATTATCCGACCTGCTGTGAGTGAACCCAATAGTCGAAACATAGTCGGCAAACCTCCTATACCAGGCTCGTGGAGACTATTTAAGCCTATATAAGGACTTTTTCAATAAACAGACATGATGAGGATATTTGAGATCCCTAAACCCCAAGGGCTGATGTATATAGACTGTTTCCTTGAGATCACCATGTAAGAAAACATTCTTCACATCTAATTGATGAATGGGCCATGCTTTCGAAAGAGCCAAGCTGAGCACAGTGCACAATCCACACCAACTTGTTGAGTCTCACCATCACCCACAAGCCGAGTCTTATGCCTTACAAATGAACCGTTTGAATTGTCCTTATGAGCAAAATCCACATAGACCTAATAATATTAATATCAGATAGACGGGGCACCAACTCCCACGTCTTATTATCAATAAGAGCATTATATTCATCGGTCATAGCAATTTTCCAATTCGGGTCATTTAATGCAGACACGGGATTACGGGGTAGGGGTGATTTAAGAACATTAGAATTTAAATTAAAATGTCATTTTGGTTTAAAAACACCCCGTTGACTATGAGTGACCGGTCTATGACTCGGGGAAGGATTGGATGGATTTTGGGAATTTTCTGGGCTCGGGACGGACTGACCAGCAGACAGTGGGCCTGCTGGCCCAATTCGGTAACGCGATTGTGAAACAGGGACTGGACTAGTGGCGGTAATGGGCTGGGTCACTGGCCCAGTAACTGGACATGACCCAGTTGAAGGCACTGTAGCGAGTGACGGAGTAGTGGGGCCAGCGGACAGTGGGCCCGCTGGCGGATTTAGGGTGCGGGAGACGTCCGAAAAATGGTGAATAATATACGGGGATATACCATCATCCAAAAAATTGTACGAACTAGGCACGGGAGTACTAACCTTAGTAAACGAAAATTGAGATTTATAAAAAATTACATGTCGACTAATGATGGATTTATTAGAGGATAAATCAAAATATTTATAACCACGATGATTAGACGGAAAATCCAAAAACACACACAGAGTAGACCGGGCCTGAAGTTTGTTAATTGTGGTAGACGGAAATGACGGAAAAGATAAGCACTCAAAGATCCTAAGATGTGAATACGAATGAGTCTTATTATATAAAATATGAAGGAGGGATAAATATGTCAAATCTTTGGAAGGAAGAATGTTAAGGAGATATGTAGCCATTTGTAGAGCATGATGCCAAAAAGACGGGGGTACGAAAGCATGACTCAATAAAGTGCGGACAATGTTATTAATGGTACGAATTTTGCGTTTGGCCTTCCCATTTTGTGAAGACGTATGAGGGCAAGAAAAATAAAAATTGATCCCATTAGTTGCACAAAATTTCCGAAACACCTCGTTGTCATATTCCCTGCTATTATCACATTGAATATTTTTTGTTTCTCGTTCGAATTGGGTTCTAATAAAGGCTCTAAATTTTAAGATGACCGAAAAAACTTGAGATTTTTTTGCTATCGGAAAAGTCCATAAAATTTTTGAATAATCATCCAAAAAAAAAATATAATACTGATGACCCAAAGAACTAAGAACAGGAGATGTCCATAAGTCGCTATGAATAATATCAAATGACATTAAAGTATGAGACGTAAAATCTACAAATGGCAACCTAACAATTTTTCCTAAATAACAAGAATGACAATTCGGAGTACTATGGGCACCCTTACAAGAAATAAAATTATATTTATCTAGGAAAGACAAAATAGACGACCCCGGATGACCAAGACGATCATGCCACAAGGAAGGGGCAAGGGCTGCAAATGCTGACGGCAAGGCTTGACTCGATAGACCAGAACATGGCGTGATATGATAAAGATCTCCCCTACTATCACACCTCATGAGAGAACTCCCCATCTTGAAATCCTTCACAGAGAAACCAAATTGATCAAATTCAATAGACACAAAATTGTCAGTAGTAAATTTACGGACATACACTAAGTTTTTAATCAATTTGGGGGCATGTAGGGTATTTTTCAAGATATGGGGTGGATGGGGGGGGAGACAATTTTATGACCATAACCACAAATTGGAATAGAATTACCATTACCAACAATTATGCCACAAGGGTTTCTCAAATTGGAATAAGACGAGAGAGTACTTGAATCGGATGTCATGGGGGTAGTGGCACTGATGTCCATATACCAATTCGGGTCCGGTGGAATCAAACCAAGTGTATGCATCACGACCTCAATATCGGTCTGAGTGTGGCCTGTTGTATGGTGGGCTTGCGGAGGCCGGGGCCCAAGTACCCCTACGTGCTACCCCAGCCTAGTGCTATTTCGGGAAGACCCACTGGCCCAGTTGGTATTAGGCCGAGGAGGCTGCTGGAAAACCCACTGGAACTGGGTTGTTGCCGACGGTGAAACTAGGCTGTTGGGCCACTGCCCACTGTTCCAGGCCCATGGCCCAGTGGCCCAAGGCTGGGACCAGTGGGTCGGTGACCCATTATATCCAGGATATTGTCCTCTGCCACCGTTTCGGCCCCCGTTACCATTGTCGGAATCGCCGCGTTTGCCCCCGCGATTTTTGCCATTATTTTTTTGACTATTTTTGTCGCCACCATGAGACTGGTTTTGGTTCGAATTGTCACCAAAAATTTGAGGAGTAGTGGAAGATGTCCGCATGACCATGGGGCTAGCACTCGTAGCCACCTTTTTAGCCAAGCCGGCTTCTTCCAAGGTAAGCATGGAGCGGGCCTGATAGAACTTCGGAAGAGGATTACTTTGACGAATGAGAGTTTCAACTCCACTATAGGCCTCGGATAGGCCAACAACCATCTGTAGAACAAGACGATCTTCACTAACTGGCGCACCAACGTTCCAGAGTTGGTCCGCCAATTCTTTTAACCTTTTGCAATAAGCTGAAATGTTTGGGAAATTTTCCATGTTGACGTGGAAAAATTCATGTTCAAGGGTAACAGCTTTGGAATTTTGATTATCCTAGAATATGTCACCTGTTGACACCCAATTTTGTCCCATCTTATTATGATTTTATTCGTAATTTTTAATATTTTGACACTTTAAAAAAATATATATATATAGACATATATGTGTATATCCTCTTATTATTATTATTATTCGCATTTTTTATATCATTTGCATTTTTATCATAATCATAAGTTTTATCCGAAAATTCTATGTTATTTTATTTTCGCAAAATTGCATCGCGTTCCCATTTTTTTTATTAAGCATTAAACATTTCGCAAATATTATAATATTTTATTATTATCACGTCGTTATGTTATTTTAAATAATTCACATCTTTCACAAAACAAAAATAATACTTTTAATGTTAAACCCCTTTTATATTTTTTAAACCCAAAATAATTTCTAACCCATTTCATTTTCCTAACCCAATACAAATTCTACCCAAAACAATTTCACCAAAACAACGCCAAATTCCCTTTATTTCAATTCGCCCAACACCCGACCCCATTCTCCCCAAAAACTCCCAAGCCCGTGTCCTTCACCCAAAACGGACTGCCCAATTCCCCCAGTCGGCCAAACCCGACTGACCACACACCCCTTTAATTCCCCAACCCTTAAAACCCAAAAAGAAAAACGAAAACCAAAATCAAAACCCTAACCCCCCTAACAAATCGCGCGACCAATACTCATCTGCATGACCCAGTCGCCCGGCCACCATACGCCGCTGACTCCTACGTCAAGTGCTGACACCTTAAAAATCCGCAACCCATGCCCCTCAAATCCGCGATTTTGGCTCCTTTATTTTGAATTTCAAACTCGTTTTTAAGGGGGAATCCACCTATAAATACCCCATATTGTTCTTCATTTTAAAGGGGGGATTGGACAGATTTTTGAGAGGATTCTCAAAGGATTTTTGGAGGATTTTTCGGAAGATTATTCCATATATACACAAATATTTTGTTGTGTTCTTGATTGTAAGCATTCGCCTTCCTTGTTATTCAAGAATCAAGTCCGAAAAGGTTTGTTCTCCCCTTTTGATTCTCTGATTTTCTTCAGCGATTTGGAATTGGTCGACCACAGTCAACCCGATTTGGGTATTATTTCGAAATTCTTGCATTTTCATATTTCGTATGTTGGTTATCGAATTTGGTGAATATTTGATTTGGGTTGAGTTTCCACATTGGTCTGTTTAACGATCGGTCGACTTGGTTTAGGTAACATTTTCGCACTTGCATTTTCATATTTTTGTATGTTGGTTATCGAATTTGGTGAATATTTGATTTGGGTTGAGTTTCCAATTCGTCGGTCAACGACGATCGGGTCGACCCACGGTTGATAACATTTTCAAATTCTTGATTTCATATTTTCGTATGTTGGTTATCTGGAATTGATGGAATTATTTGATGTCGGGTGCTGAATTCGGATCGGGTTTGACCAGGATCGGTCGACGGTTTGAATTTCAAATTTCTTGCATTGTTGCTGTTATTATTATTGGTTATCTCAAATTGATGAAATCGATTGATTCTGGTCAACACATGATTGGTCGAATGTGACGTCAGTCGACGATTTTGATTTCAAATTTTGCATTTCATATCTTGTATATTGGTTATCCGAAAAAATGCAAAAAAAAGCCCTGGTCGGCCTACGATTCGTCGGTCAAACATCGACGGCCAATCAGTCGCCTTCGTAATATTTCGAGATCATGGCATTTTCATATCATTCTTTGATTATCTAAAAATCAATTTCTCGATTTCATTTGGCTCACTGTTCACTCAGTGCTTTTGAATTAACTCGCTATTTCATCCGCTTTATTTATTCCTTCGTTTCTCTGTTTTTACATTCCCTTTGGGTTAAACATCCAGAGACGCGGATATTCTTGTTTACTATTTTTTACTAAACATCCCGTCTTCTCGAATTGCCTTACCGTTCAACATCGCTTATCGCTCATCAAGCACTTGCTCGTTGTTCACTTCTGCTTTAATTTAATTTCATTGATTTGAACACGATATTACCTTAACCCGATGAAAAATATCCGTCGATTTTGAGGCCTCCAGTTCTTAAAGACGGAAAATATAACCACAGGCAATGATGAGGCTTAAACCTTTTTCAAGATCAACATGTTTAGTAGGCGAGGTGACTAAAATAACCAACAAGTTATATATTACTTGACCACGTGTGATTATAGTGATCTTTTCTATTTCACCCAAAGAACCAATACGTTTAGTAAGCGAGGCAATCAAATAAACCACATTAGTCATATGCTTTGCGGCCACGACGTGATTGGAATGCTCTTTTCAAAATTTAAGTTCAATCCCTCCCGGTGATCAAAACATTCAATCGCTTTGAATACGGATATGAAGTTATTTGTATTTAACTCGTTTCTAACTGCTTGTTCTTCGATGACTTGCAGGATTAAAGCAAATAACGGCGAATTATTCCTCAGGAGTTTATTTATTTTATTTCTTTCTTTAATTAGTTTTTATCCCGCTTTGTATTGTAATATTATTTATCGCACTTATGTAACTATTGGAAATGTAGAATAGTGCAAACTTAGGATTAATTCATAGGAGTAGTTTAAGATTTGAAACCCGTCGCTAGCTTATTTATTTGTAGGCCTTGAATTCAAACTTAGAAACCACTTCGCTAGTTATTTATTTTAGGCTCGTCAAATCCATGTATTCAATATTTTCAAAACAACTTTTGTCATCTTTTATTTGCTTTATTAATCATACCGAATAAGTTTTATCTTTTTATTATTATTTTTTCAACTCGATGATTTCCGAAAGATTCGCTTCTTTGGCGTGATAAATAATTTTGTTTTTACTCTCAATTGACAAATGCATATTTTTTCCAACTCTCCATGTATTTCTCTTTAAATACCATACAAATGCATATTTTTTCTCTACATGTATCTTTCTTTTAAAAATGCATCATTTACTAATTATTTGCAAACATCTTTAACTTCATATCAAGCATACATTTTTCTAGCAATAATTAACTTTGAGTTTGTGGGATAACCAAGTTAAGCGGATCTTAAAGGATGCCTAACCCGCTTCCCCTTTAGGATAATAAAGAACCCTTACCTAGAATCTCGCTAGTTTCGCACACCTTAAAATTGAGTTTACATTGCGACGCAGTTTAATATTTAGGTGTCCTAATTCACCGTAAAAATAATTAGGTGGCGACTCCTCAACCCTTTTTACCCAGGAATCACCGGACACGTCCGCGCTCCGCTTTGACCCGAGCAAGGTCGAAAAACGGGCGCGACATCACCCAGCCATCGCCGTAGCGTTTGGCTCAATAATCGTCTGCAATAGATCGGTAGAGATAGTAGAATAAATCCACTGAAGGACGGTGGCATCAAGTGTGGTCCATAATTTAGGGCCATCCTCGCGTTAAGGCACATTCGTGCCTTCAAGAGCCGCGGGGATTATGTGATGGATCACTTGATGCGAACGAGCGTGAATTTTGAACAACTCGGCCCACGTCGCGTATTGGACGTTTTCTATTTCAAGAATTAGAGGGATATGATTCTTTATGTTAGAAACAACAAGGGGAGGATGAAACATGTTCCTTGACGTAGACATAACGAAAGAACATGAAGTGATAGAGGGATTTGGAAGAGAAAATTGGAGAGCGGAAAACAGGTGCGGAAACCGAGGATGGGCTCTCTGATTTTGCTTGGCCGAGGAACAAGAAATTTTTTTTGTTTGACCTAGACTTTTGATACCTTGAAAGAAATAATCTCTTGATTATTGTCATTAATTGAAGACAATATATACACTTTACATATTTTCATAATAGGAGAATCCTATTCCTATTCTACTCCTAAAACCTTATTATATTTGGAGACTAACTATACAATTATGGTAAAAGTACAAGACTAATTAAGGTACACTACAACTATACAAAATCATGTACAAGAATGATACAACCTAGACAAAACCGACAAAACCGAGACTAAATATACATAGGATATACACGTGCATAACGTGTATATCTTATGTATATTTTGTATATTTAACAGTATTCTCTCAGCCCAATAAAATTCTTCAATATCGCAAATCATGCAAAAGCCCGGCACCAAATTAAAGGAATCGTAGTGGGAAAAATGCACGAATTTCAGATGTGAAACAAGGGGATGCTTTGCCTATTATCCGTTTGGCCTTGTTTTTCACTTTTTCACAATCAAAATCTTATTAAAAAGTATATTTCAATAACAAAATTTATTTAAATTTAAAAATTCTAAATTTGATTTCTACAGCCAAACGGCCACTTAGTACTACAGATAACCACCTGGAAAGAGAAAGGGAGAGAGTGGAAAAAGAAAGAAAAGAAAAAAAAGATAGCAAGTGGTCAAAAAGTAAAGAGATATAGGCAATCTTTATGTCATAAAGGAGAAAGTACTCTTCTCCCCATTCTCTTTAGTTTGCTTTATACTCATCTGCCCATTTAAAACTAGTACTGCTGCTCTACTTATTTATTCATTTATCTGTCCTCCCATCATCCTAATCTTTTAATCTTTTAATCTATCTATTTTTTTGCTTAACAAATGTTGAGGCTGTCTGTCCGAGTGCTTGTCCATAATGATTAACTTATTTAATCAATAAATTAGCACCGTACTTTTTTTATTTACCAATATCCCTTCTTCTTTCACAAATTAAAACCCTCCGATCCTAAAAATTGCGGGGCAACTTTTTTTGGGTATTTTTTCCTTAAATATATTTGGAATATGCCATTTAGGTCTGCTAGAAGATTATACAAGAATTAAATACACGGGGTCATGAAAAAGTACGTCTAGTAGTCCATCTATTAAATGATTGTTTTTAGATTTATGGCCTTCAATCATAAAACATGATTACTATAAAAAAAATTATTTATTAATTATTTTCATTAATGAAAGAATATATATACAATTTATAATTTTTATAATAAGAAAATTCTATTTATATTCTACTTCTAAAATATTATTCTACTTGTACAATAATATACAATTATAGTAAGTGTACAATTCTAATTTAATTACAACTAAACATAACCTAAATTAGGCCACTAAACCGTGATATACACGACATGAATATTCTGTGTATATCACGGGTCTTAACAGCCCAATATGGAACGTTCTGCCCGTGATATACACGGTGTACTTTTCGTGTATATCACGGGTATCTATCACACCTCCGCAGTCATAGCGGGCGGTCTTCATATGCTGAGATTGTCCATAAAATCTTCAAAAATGACAGAGGGAAGACCCTTAGTAAAGATGTCTGCAATTTGATACCTGGAAGGGATATGGCAGACGCGTACTTGTCCACGAGCTACCTTTTCGCGAACAAAGTGAATATCCATCTCAATATGTTTAGTGCGCTGGTGTTGAACCGGATTATCAGAAAGGTAGACGACACTAATATTATCACAATAAACCAAGGTAGCTTTCTGAACAGTACAATGAAGCTCTAAAAGAAGATTATGTAACCAACAGGACTTAGAGACCACATTGGCTATCCCTCGATACTCGACCTCTGCAGAGCGGGATAATGTAGACTGACGCTTCGCAGACCACGAGACCAATTTATTACTAAGAAACATACAATAGTCGGACGTGGAACGTCTGGTATCTGGACAGCCACCCCAATCAACATCTGTATACGAGACAAGTGTAGACGTTGATGAAGGATATAAATGTAAGTCATAGTCAAGTGTTCCCTAGATGTATCGAATAACACATTTGACCGCATTTATATGCTCAACCTTGGGATCATGCATAAACAAACACACGTGTTGTACGACATAAAAAATATCAGGTCTCGTGAAAGTAAGATACTGAAGAGCCCCTGCAAGACTGCGATAGTGGGTCGGATCCTCGTATGGTGAGCCAGTCGCAACACCCAGCTTGGGTTTAGTATCAACTGGAGTGGAAGTAGACTTGCACGAGGACATACCAGCTCGCTGAATGATCTCAGCTCCATATTTTTGTTGTGATAAGAATAACCCGCCTGCGTGACGAGTGACAGCAATCTCCAAAAAGTAACTTAAGGGCCCCAAGTCTTTCATAGCAAACTTAAAACTGAGCATTGTCATGATAGACTTTCGCAAAGCATCAGAAGAGGCAGTCAAGATAATATCATTCACATATAATAGTATATAAGCCAGGGAAGTACCACGACGATATAAGAACAATGAATTATCAAACCTGCTGTGTGAAAATCCAATAGATGAAACATAGTCTGCAAATCGCTTATACCAAGCCCGTGGGGCCTGCTTAAGCCCATACAAGTACTTCTTCAATAAACAGACATGGTGAGGATATTTGGGGTCTCGAAAACCCAAAAGTTGATGCATGTAAACAGCCTCCTTAAGATCACCATGTAAGAAAGCATTCTTCACATCTAACTGATAGATGGACCAAGCTTTAGAAAGATCCAAACTAAGAATAGTGTGAATGGTAGCCGATTTGACCACTGGATTAAATGTCTCACCACAATCCACGCCAACCTGCTGAGTCTTACCATCACCTACAAGACGAGTCTTATGACTCGCAAAAGAACCGTCAGAATTATCTTTATGAGTAAAAATCCAGAATAATATTAACACTAGAAGGACGAGGTACCAACTCCCACATCTTATTTGCAATAAGAGCATCATATTCGTCGGTCATAGCCAATTTTCAATTCGGGTCATTTCATGCGGACACTGGGTTACGGGGTAGGGGGATTTAAGAACATTAGAATTTAAATTAAAATGTCTTTATGGTTTAAAAATACTCTTTTGACTACGAGTGACCGGTCTGTGACTCAGGGGAGAATTGGGTGGATTTTGGGAATTTTCGAGACAGTGTGACTGGATCGCCAGGAAGTTGGCTCGCCGCCCAACACGGAAGCGAAGTCGCCGGCCCAACACGAGCAGATGCAGGGGCAGGACTAGGCTGGATAGTCGGCCCAGTCACTGGACCCTTGATGGGAGAACTGGGCGGAGGCGAAGAGACTGGAGGTCTAGAGTGAAGTGGGCCCGCTGACGGATTTTGGGCACGGGACAAGTCCGATAAATTGTGGATAATATATAGGGAGACATCGTCATCTAAAAAATTATACGAACTAGGCCCGGGACTACTTATGCTGGCAAACGGAAATTGGGATTCATCGAAAATAACATGGCGACTAATGATGATTTTATTAGACGATAAATCAAAATACTTGTAACCACGATGATTAGATGGATAACCCAAAAACATACAAGGAGTAGAACGGGCTTGAACTTTGTTAATTGTAGTTGACGGAAATAGTGGATAATATAAGCACCCAAAGACCATAAGATGTGAATACGAATGAGTCTTATTATATAAGATTTGAAGAGGGGAGGAATATGTCAAACCTTTGGTAGGAAGTATGTTAAGAAGATAAGTAGCCATTTGTAGAGCATGATGTCATAAGGGAGGGGGTACGGAAGCATGGACCAATAAAGTGCAGATAATATTATTAATGATACGAATTTTTCATTCGGCTTTCCCATTCTGTGAGGAAGTATGAGGACAAGAGAAATGAAAAACTATGTCATTAGTGTCACAAAAATCCCGAAACAACCCATTATCATATTCTTTGCCATTATCACATTGAATATTTTTATTTTCCGTTCGAAATGGGTGTGGACGAATGCTCTAAATTTTAAGAATGTGGAAAAACTTGTGATTTTTTCGCTAACGGAAAGGTCCATAAAAAATTAGAAAAATCATCCAAAAATAGAATATGTTAACGATGGCCCACGGAACTTAAAACGGGAGATATCCATAAATCGCTATGAATAATATCAAATGACATTAAAGTACGAGAAGTAGAGGCTACAAAAGGTAATCTAACATGTTTTCTAAAGGACATGAATGACAAATTGGAGTACGACTTATACCCTGACAATGAATAAAATTATTTTTATTTAAAGAAGACATAATTGATGACCCAAACGTGCATGCCACAAAGAAGGAGCAAGAGCAACAAAAGTGGAGGACACGGTTGGAGTGACGGAATTGGCGATGGTGATTGGATAAAGATCGTCCCTACTGTTGCATCTCATAAGAGGTATCCCCGTTTTGAAATCCTTCACAGAAAATTTAAAATGATCAAAATTAACAGAAACCCAATTATCAGTCATGAATTTGTGAACAGACACCAAATTTTTAATTAAGTTAGGGGCATGAATGATATTTTTCAAGAGAAGAGGCGGATAGGGGGGGGGGGCAAAACGGCACTACCGTGACCATGAATTGGAATCGAATGACCATTACCAATAATAATACCATGATTGTTTCTCAAATTGTAATAAGACGAGAGGATACATGAGTCGGATGTCATATGGGAAGTGGCGCTGATGTCCATGTACCAATTATTATCCGGATGAGTCAATCCAAGTGTGTGCATCGCAACTTCAATATCCGTCGGAGTGGGGACCACTACATGAAGGGCCTGGACAGGAAGAGGCCCAAGGCCCAAGCACACCTGCTGGCTGCCCTGGCCCAAAAACTTGTTGAGGACTAAATTGCTGGGCCAAAAAACTAGGCCTGTTGGGAAATTGGGCCCAGTTTCCCGGATAGGCCGAATGTGGGTAATAGGGGACGTTGGGCCAAGAGACTCTTGCCCAGTTCTAGGGCCACGGACCCCAGGGCTGCGACTAGTTGGTTTGCGGCCCATTTCCCCAAGGTCCACCCCCGTTATTTCCACCTCGGTTTCCGTGATTATTCTTCCGATTATTTTTCCAATTTTTACCATTTTTGCCTCCACCGTTGTTGCGATTTTGGCCGGAATTTTTGGAGAAGGACAGAGTAGCATCGGATGTCGTCATCATGACGACTGGATTTGCACTAGTAGCCGCCTTTTTGGCCAAGCCGGCTTCTTCCAACGTAAGCATGGACCGGGCTTGATAGAACTGTGGGAGATGATCACTTTGACGAAAGAGAGTGTCAATGCCACTATAAGCCTTAGATAGGCTAGCAACCATCTGGAGAACAAGATGATCATTGCTAACGGGCGTACCAACGTTCGAAGTTGGTCCGCCAACTCTTTCAGCCTTTTGCAATAGTCTGAGACGTTTGGAAAATCCTCCATGTTAACATGAGAAAATTCCTACTCAAGAGTAACAACACGAGAGTTTTTGTTATCTTGGAATATGTCACGCAACCTATTCCAAGTTTCCATCGACGTAGCATCGGGTTCAAGAATTGTTTACAAGAGGTCTGTAGAGATAGTGGAATAAATTCACTGCAAAATGATAGCATCAAGAGTAGTCCATAATAACGGGTCATCTTCTGGGGCAGGCTTTTTGCCTGCGGCTGAGGGAATGATATGATGAAGAACTTGATGCGAACGGGCATGAATCTTAAAAAGCTCCGCCCACGTCGCATATTGTATATTTTCCATCTCAAGAACAATAAGGATGTGGTTTTTGATGTTAGAAACTGCAAGGGCAGGATGAAACGTGTTATTTGACGTAGAAATAACAATAGGTGAAGAAGGGATTCAGAAGAAAAATTAGGGAGGAAAGGAGGTAATTAGGGCGCGGATTCCGAGAGAGACGCTTGGAAAACGCGACAGCAGAAAAAAAAAGTCGATAGGATTTTGTGAACCTAGACTTCTGATACCATGAAAGAAATAATCTCTTGATTATTTTCATTAATGAAAGAGTATATATACAATTTACAATTTGCATAATACAAAAATCATATTTCTATTCTACTCCTAAAACCTTATTCTACTTGTACAATAATTATACAATTATAGTAAGTGTACAACTCTAATTTAATTACAACTAAACATAATCTAAATTAGGCCAATAAACCGTGATATACATGGCATGAATATTCTGTGTATATCACGGGTCTTAACAACCTAATATAAAATATTCTGCCCGTAATATATACGATGTATATTCCGTGTACATCACGAGTATCTATCACTAAACGGGAGAATTCATCGGAAAAAACTAGTTTAACTGATCAGTATTTCCTAGACAAATTCAATAAATGTCCATTTATATTTATTTTTCTCACAAGAATGTTCTAGAAAATTCTTAGTCGACTTTGTATTCATCTCATAGTATATATCGTTATTGATAAATTGAAATCACCATATTCACTTTCATGTACTAGTAACAACGTTATGTCTATCTAGTGAGTCTTCATTTTCATTTAGTGTTGCATACGTAAACTTCAACTAATATCACTTTGGACATTTTTCATTTACTGTGTGATGATTTTATAGAACGAAACCAAAATTATAGGTATTTATTTCACAGATTAGCTAGGTCTATCATTACTAGTCATTCAACAGTCATGTTAAAATGTATTATATAATTAATTACTAATAAAATTTTACTTTTCTTTGGAACTTGGAGTAATTTTTGTTTTTCAATTATTTTTAGAATTCAAATATAAATTATTCATCAGTTAAGAACACTCACATTCAGAAGATAAAAGTTGCGAAAATGAGGATGTTGCGGTGGATGTGTGAGCATACTAGGAGAGATAAGATTAAGAATTAAGAGGTCCGGGACAAGGTGGGAGTGACCTCGATGGAGGACAAGATGCGGGAAACGAGACTAACATGGTATGCACATGTGAAGAGGAGATGTGCGGGTGTTCCAGTGCGAAAACGTGAGAGGTTGGCTATGGATGACTTCAGGAGAGGCAGAGATAGGCCGAAGAAGTATTGGCGTGAGGTGATTAGACAAGACATGACGCAGTTACAGCTTACTGAGGACATGACCTTATATATGAGGGTGTGAAAGACACAAATTAGGGTAGAAGGTTAGCATGTAGGTGGACGTTGTCTCGCGTATACTTCCTTAATAGTATTCGTAGTATTTCTGTTGTAGTTCTTGTCCTTTGATTTTTATTATTATTTGATGTTCCTTGTCCTTTTTCGAAATGTTTTGTCTTACTTTATATAATATGCTTCCATTATTTCCTTTTTGACCTTGATATGCTTATTTTGAACCGAGGGTCTATCGAAAATAATTTCTCTACCTCCTAAGTTAGAGATAAGGTCTGCATACATTTTACCTTCCCCAGATCCACTTATGGGATTTTGTTGTTGTAAATATAAATTAGTCATCAGGAGTACAGAATACAATTCTTGTTCACAACCCATACTGAATCCTTCCCCTATCTTGCAATCTACATTAAAATTTCCGAAAAAAGGTATGACGATAAAAATATTATATAGTGAATATATTTATAACTCCTCTTCCTTATTATTTTGAAGTAAAGCAACGGTAGTACAATCTTGACTTTGATAATAACTTTAGGTGGAAAATGCATCTTTAATTCTTTAAGTCTGCTTAGAGTTTAAACAACTTCATAGTGATATTTATATCGAGCAAATTATATTAAATTTAGTGAAAAGTTATTACTACAATATAACTGTTGAGACTATATTTTTCGTCGTTACCATAATAATAACTACGTTTCGACTCCTAACTTAATAATGTTTCAAATAGAGCCAAAATGTTATTTATAACAGAAAGTGAGTAAAACAAGGATGTTATCTTCCAATGAATCAATTGATTGACATTAAAATGAGAGAAACATATGCATTTGTTTTCAATAATTGAATTAATTTGTCTTAACTTTAGCTAAACGACAACATGTATGATTTTTCCTTTTTAAGATTGTCTGAAATTGCTACAATCCATTCCTAAGTATAAATATAAAAGTAAAGAATAAATTAAATCTGGATTTTTCTTTGAGGCTCCGCATCCAGATTCCAGTGATTGCTCAAGGGAGTAGATATCAATTGAAAATTCTTCTTAAGATGGTTACCCGTAAGCAAACAATAACTTGTCCATTAATTACATTTTGATGACAATAGTAAAACGAATTAATTTGACATACGACGATGTTGCAGAATATCCATTTCTTAAACAATTTCAAATGTTTGACAATAGTTGATTACAATTATGATCATAGTAGTGATATGGTTAATATTGGGTGGAAAGAATTAACCAAATGGTTTTATAGGACAACTAATCATTCAAAAGCAAAATCATGAAAAATCCTTTTGATTATAATAAAGTTTAATATACGAAGAATTTTTTTTCAAAAATTATTTGATCTACGTTATTTCAACATATAACAAATTGCAGTAAAGTAACTGAATATGATATTGAACAAGAGAATCTAGTGATATTTTCTTTTTAAAAAATGGTATTTGAAAAAGTACTTTAAAATTAAAATTGTATCTGGATATTCATTTCACTTAAAAAAATTATTGAAGTTACGAGAGGAATTTGTTTTCTTCAAAAACATTCCTTTTCAAATTTAGAGGGAAAAGCTGACTCAACATATAGCTAAACAGGTTTTGGAAGTAAAAAACTTGAAAAAAAAACAAAAGAAAATTGTCCAAAGGGCAAAAGGTTTGATTAATCATATCCTTAACTTATATTAGCAAAAAATAGGTTACTTTTTTTTAGTTATCCATTATACTAAAAATAGATTTATCATTGTACTTGTCCATTTTAATAAATCAAAGTGGAGATTTTTTATATTTTTTATATTTACTATTAAATAATTATGTTTTAATTGGAGTATATAGTCAAGTTTAAAATAAAGTATGATATATACTTTGTCTTTTTTAAGTGGATTGTAAAATCTAATCTGGACAACGGGGCAAGTAAAAGGAGACTAATTTTGGGAAGGAATAAAATAACAAGAAAAGAAAGTATTTTTATTTTGAAAGGAAAAGGGAAACCGAAGAGATCTGAAGCTAGAATGTCTTGTCTGTCTGTCCCCAGAAATGGGTCCATTGGTTTTCTATTTTCAGCTGCCATTTGCTTTTAAAAGTTTAAGTATAGCAAGTTAACTAAAATGGTTTGCTAAATAGTGGAAAGATTAATAAAACGAGAGAATCACATTAATTATTTCTACACAGGGGGAGTTGAATTTGCTCTTTGCTGCTGATAACAATACATTTTCATTCCTTTCTCTCCATTTCTAGGGTTTTGTAGACAAGTGTTGGTGCATTGAATAGCAGCACTCACTGATCGATGGATGAAATGGTAGATCTTTGTGAGGTTAAATCGGTGAATTGGTGATGTTAATCGTGAATTGGAGTAGCAAAGATAAATCAGTGTTGCAAACATGCATTTTGGTAAACTGGATGACTCTCCTATGTTTCGTAAACAGGTTTACTTCTTCTCTCATCGTTAGCATTATCTTATTCTTCGTTTATTGTTGCTTGAGGCGATGAAAACTAAGAATTCTACTGCTTCTTACTCTTTCACTTCACTTCTTGCTTCACTAGTTAAGAATCCACAATTATGACAAATTGTTACTTTAACCACTAAATTTACAGTTTCGGAATTGATGGAAAACACTTTTTTTTAAATCTTTTTTATTACATAGGGGTAGGGGTAAGGGAAATGGGGAAGGATTACAACTCGGGGATTCGAACATTCACGTAGCCAACAAACTGAGCTACTAGATCCCTACAATTGATGGAAAATACAATTTTTCGTTTTTTGATTAATTTCTCTTCTTTTTTTTCGTTGCTACTATATTTTTATGAGATAAGTGGTAATTTCGGTTATCTTATTTTAGTGAGCAAGTCTAGGCTTTCCATTTCCCAATAGCTTGGGGCTTGGCAATATGTTTTCTTTTGATAAAGTAATCTCGGATGACATAGTTGGCTATTTCTTAGCTGGAGCTTTGATGAGTCATACGAAATGGGGATGCACGTCGTATTTGTGTTTGAATCATATGCTATACTGCAACATGAAAATTTAGTCCTATGATGTGAATATAGCTTTGAAGATGGCGAGTTTGAAAATATGCAATAATCGCTCCCATGAAGTTGTTTTTATGTCTTGGTCTACGTTGATCTTAAAAGTTTTGCCAAATCAAACCTCAATTTACTACTCAAAGAGAGAAAAAAATTGTTCTTTATCTGGATCCTCACAGATTTTCACTTTGTATTGTTGGCTGATGTTTCGGTGAAACAGCTGCAATGCTTGGAAGAAAGTGCTGAATCCTTAAGAGAAAGAAGCTTCAAGTTCTACAAGGGATGTCGAAAATACACGTGAGTGTTCTTTGATCGTTGTTCGCTTAATGTACTTTTGTTTATCGTTAAGACGTTGTTGGCTTAATAAACTATGCTTTATTCTTTTTCATTTGGTTTCTTATCGAGGATGCTGAGACTACGAGTGAGTAATCTACAGTAATTTCTGTTTTAATAGACATGCAATTTTTCTAAATGTATGTGATTTCATCTTAGAACACATTCCCTTCAATGGAGTGTAGACATCATTAGTTTCTGGTTGTGTCACTTCTTGGTCAAATCACTGCTTGATTTTTATTTTTGTAGATTCATTCTCATAATGCAGGTCTTATTGAATTTTGAACTTCTAATTTAGTTGGTTTTGCCGTCCATTGTTTAAAAAAAAAAAAAAAAGAGTGCCTTCTGCTAGCTAAAAAGATGTATGCTTCCTGGTGTCTGCAACAAATGAATTAATATTTTTCTTAGAATCTTGTTGATATATCTTACCTGATACTTGTTATTTTGGAAAGTCATTAGTGTTGCATAAAATCCACAACCTTTTATTAGATTAGTGCAGGGTAGTTCAGCTGCCAGTCAACGGGAAGGTTATGGTGAAAGCTTGATGATTTATGTTATAGGGCTTGAGTTTTATGTCAGTTCAATGGTTTGCTTTCTATAAGTCCTTTTATTGTTGTTTTGTTGATTAATTGACATCCGACCTCTTTTTTTATCCTTGGTGAATTTGTAGAGGTTTTCAAGTATCAGTTTTTCTGTTCTACTTTCAGGGAAGGACTTGGAGAGGGATATGATGGAGATATTGCTTTCGCGAGCGCCCTGGAAACGTTTGGTGGGGGCCACAATGATCCCATTAGTGTTGCATTTGGAGGTATGTAAAAAGCTACTATATATATTCATATGATATTTGGCGGCTACAAGTGTTTATCCTAGAGCAATGGGATCAGCACTAGTTACCTTTATCTCAAAAAAAAAAAAAAAAAAATAAAGCAATAGGATCAGCACTCCACACACCATTTTCTTTGTCCACTCTTGTGATTTTTTTCCAAGTGCTAATAACAATTCGCAAAACATGAGATGCACTTCTTGTGGGTTCATAGATGAAGAGACATTTCACAAAGTAATGGAAACATGAGAAATTAATGGTCTGGGAATTTTTTTTTTCAGTCCTTACCCTTCCCTTTAGAAAGCAGTCCAGTAACCTTCTACAGATGTTCCAATGGATCCACTATTTCACTGACTTGTGCCAAAAGAAAAAGTCATCCACTACACTGTTTGTAGTCTCAAGTCTCTATTTTTTTTTTGTTTCTTTGGTCTCGCCATTTGAAGGAACTGGGCAATGAGACTTGAACAGTGGTTTAACATGGTACTTATTTTTGTATTCTGGAGTTTGGAGCACATCTCCAATTATTCACATGCCAAGTTTGACGAGAATGTCTTGGTGATTGAGAAAACTTCCTGGACCTGTTCTGCTTATTCAGTAATAGAATTTACTATAGTTGTTAATGATCAGAATTTTAGCGAGACTTGGTTGAGGATCTTCATGTCTTATAAAGTATCCAGATAGTATAAGTAAGTGTCATGTCTTATAAAGTATCCAGATAGTATAAGTAAGTGTCATGTCTTATAAAGTATCCAGATAGTGTAAGTTATGTCCGATCGAAAATCTCCATCGCTATTCTCCCCTCATTTTTGGCATCAGCTAAATGGCGTTTCTCATCAAAAGCTTTTGTTTGATCAGCATAAAGAGTTTGGCTCTACTAAATGCAGAATCACCTTTTCGATATTCTAACTTTCGTGCTTTGACCTTTATGAATTCATCCTTTCCCACTTTACTTTGCAAGTTTCATATGACAAATCCAGTTTCAACATGTGATCTGTAGTTGAATAATGACCCATTAAGTGTTCAGTCACTTACTTCGTTCTAATTGTAGGCCCTGTAATGACTAAATTTACTATTGCGCTGAGGGAAATCGGGACTTATAAGGAAGTTCTTCGGTCACAGGTACAGTTTTCAGTATCTTTTGTTTCTCAATTTTATGTTATTGTTGCAATATTCCTTCAAATGCTGTATTGCTCAACTCCTTATTGGGGGCAGAAAGTAGCACCAGTTGCCTTTCAAGAGATGACTTCAAAACATCTATTCAATATTACCCTTTTCTGTGGGGGGTGTGCTTCCGAATTATTGCCTTGACTTCAAGATATGCCATAAATGGCTTCCAAGTAAAGTCATTTTGATTGAGCTCCATTTTAAGCTCTATGATGTCCGGGACACTCATTTTCACAATATCTGGGTTAAAATCTTGCCCATCTTAACCTTTAAGAAAACAAAACTCCGAGGCTTATTTGTAATTATGGTTCTGCACTAGCATAGTGCTATATACACACACACACATACATATGTTACCAATCTAAAAAAAAACAACTCCGAGTTCCATCATCTGCGACCTAAGAAATATGGTTCTTTCCCGATCAAAATCAAATATGGTTCTTTCTTTCTCTCTCCTTTTATGCGAACTTGCATGTCGACTTCGTTTGTCTAATACTCTAATTTATGAAATTTTTTCTTGTGCTAGTTAAATTATTTGCTGTTGTATTTCTATCATTGGCAGAATTTTCTTATCCATTGATATATTTTTCTTTTGCCTGGAATTCTTCTTGACTTTACTCAGTTCTATCATCAAATTTCTTGATTTTTCCTGCTTTGAGGCTCTTCTTCCTATGGAAAGAACAAAAATATAACTGCAAGTGATTTTTTCCCATCTGCCTAAGCATTTGTGGGCAGAGTTATCCAGTACCTGTGTTGTTGGGAGGTAGCAGGTACCCTATGGAATATTAGAGATGCACACAAGTTGGCCCGGAAGGAAAATAGAACTGCAAGTGATCTATTTAGTCTGATAGTGGCATGCATTTAGCTAACCACCTACTTCTCTGACATTCATACTGTCTTCTCAGGTTGAGCACATGCTGAACGATCGGTTACTGCAGTTTGTTAACATAGATCTGCAAGATGTCAAGGTACTACAACTTTTTGACTTCTCTTCTTTTCTAAATGACATTTTTGATTGCCACTTCAGGATAATATGAACATCTACATGTGTCCATGACTTTGGTCTAGTGTTAAGTGAAGTGTGTGATGTGCGGGTTGTGCACACATCATGGTTTTGAACCCTGCCATAGTCCAAAGTCTTGGTATTTTAGTGGATAAGGTAGAGGCAGCCCCATTATCTGCCGATTTTTGAACCATGTGCCATTGGCCTTTAGGGTTTCATGGTCATTTAAAAAAAAAGAACATCATGTGTGAAACCTGATTTTGTGAGCTTAAATACTCAAATATAAAAAGATTGTGGAAGTATTTGCTACAAGGAGTTCTCTTTGTGCAGGAAGCTCGGAAGCGCTTTGACAAGGCTAGCCTAATTTATGATCAGGTATTCTTATTCCTAATGCTTGTGAGAAATTTCACCATCTGATGCATTTCAAGATATAATTTTTCCTGTAGATAACTATTTCAGTACAGAAACCATTCCTATATTAATTATCCTATATGTTGTTAATGGGATTAAAAGACTTATTTTCAGAAAATGTTGTAATGCATTGCCACCACATAACTATTATCACCATTTTTTGGTTTAGCTCCATTGTTCCTCCTATTTAAAAAATGTTTCCTGGTGATATATTTTCGCATTCATTGGGGTTGAAGGAACTCTTTAAGCTTGCACAAAAAAACTTGCAAGTTAATTGGAGTTCTGAATTAAAATAATAGGAACACGTCCTCTGTTGTTGTTACTTCTGTTGTTGATTTAGGGATTTCCTATTATATCTATTAACATTATTTAATTCTACTTTACATATACTCCATGCTCCAGGCTCGCGAGAAGTTTTTGTCACTAAGGAAAGGCACAAAAAGTGACATTGCCAGTGTACTGGAGGAGGTATAGAAAGACATAGCAGCTAGCCATGCATACTACCTACAACATTCTGAAGTCACACTTATTTAACGTTTCCACATATTATTGCCTACTTTGAAAATAAAGGAAGGCAAAGAAAAATTAACACGGTTTTAACTTTTCCAGGAACTTCATAATGCAAGATCAACTTTCGAGCAAGCTCGATTCAGTTTGGTGAGTGAATCTGTAGTTAGAGCATCTCAAGGAATCTCTTAGATTTTATAATTCAAGAAGTGTTACACAATATCAATGGCATATTAATTTCTTTTCCTTTTTGAATCTTAACAATCCAGGTAACCGCTCTTTCTAATGTTGAAGCAAAGAAACGATTTGAATTCCTGGAAGCAGTTAGTGGTACAATGGATGCTCATCTTCGTTATTTCAAACAGGTATGTCATACAGTTGGGAGCTGTTCTAGCCTCTTTGTTTTCTATTTATAACATTCTATTTCTATCTTTTAGGGATATGAGCTTTTGCATCAGATGGAGCCATATATCAATCAGGTTTGTCTTGTTGTTGTTTCCGTGGTGGCAATTTGATTGAGGTCGTTTCAATTAAAATCACAGCTAGGTAGCAACAAATTTTTGGTTTATTTCCTACAGGAAGGTTAATGATCAAATTTACATTAAGTTAATGGAAAATGAGAATACCTTGCATCTTTCTGCCAACTGTCCTCAATTTCTTCTTTCTTTTTATACTTAGAATGGTCCCCAACTGACACTTTTCTTGTCTCTTTATGTCTCTTTGGTCTCAACATACACAGAAAACACTCTTGTGTAATGTTTCAAGGACTATTTCTTATGTGTTACTCCCTTTCTTCCATTTTATGTGACATTATTTCATTACTACTTCGTTCCAAAAAAAATGACACGTTTCTATGTTTGAAAATAATTTTATTTTAGACTTCCCAAGTTACCCTTAATGCGAAGCTTTTGTAGCCACACAAATGTTTGGGAGTGTGTAAGACTACTAGTTTCAAAAGTCTTATAGCCCAGCAAATATTATTGCCTGCTTAAGACCGCAGTTTCAAAAGTCTGTTTCTTTCTTAAACTCCATATCTAGTCAAACTATTTCACATATGTTGGAAAAGAGGGAGTATTATGTAGCATTGACTCGTCATCTTGTCAGGGGACCTACAATAACTGGAATCGGGAGTTAGTGAACACTTGAGTTGCTGCCGATGTGACATGATATTTGAAATGAATAAATAGTAATCTACATCTGTTGTTGTCTCATAGGTAGTAGATATTCAAGTGTCATTTTTTTTTTGCAGGTCCTGACTTACGCACAGCAGTCTCGAGAACGCTCTAACTATGAGAAGGCAGCTCTTAATGAAAAGATGCAAGAATACAAGAGACAAGTAGATCGAGAGAGCAGGTGGTTCTCCAATGGTTCTAACGGATCTAATGGAGATGGTATACAGGCCATTGGCAGAAGTTCACATAAGCAAATAGAAGCTGTCATGCAATCTGCTGCAAGGGGAAAGGTGTTGGAGCTATTATATCATCGAGAACCCTTGCATTAATTTTATTTTACCCTTAATTTATTGCTTTCATGTTTTTTAAGTGCTCCTTTTCTTTACCCTTCACACCTATCGTCAGCTAAAGCTACAGTGATCTTTCAGGTTCAAACCATTAGACAAGGTTATCTATCAAAGCGCTCATCAAACTTGAGGGGAGACTGGAAAAGAAGGTTCTTTGTTCTTGATAGCCGTGGAATGTTGTACTACTATCGCAAACAGAACACCAAACCGTCTGTGAGTACTATCTGCAATATAGGCTGTGATGTAATGGAATACCATCCAACCCTAATTTGTGAGTTCACTTTCTGTTCTGCAGGGGTCGGGTAATCAACATTCTGGGCAGAGAAATAGTTCAGAGCTCGGGTCTGGACTTCTAAGTCGCTGGCTTTCGTCCCATTATCATGGTGGTGTACATGATGAAAAGTCTGTTGCTCATCACACTGTAAACCTTTTGACATCAACAATAAAGGTTGATGCTGACCAATCAGATCTGCGGTTTTGCTTCAGGATTATCTCCCCTACAAAGAGCTACACCTTGCAGGTGAATTGCTATAGCATTTTCATTTTGGATATCTCATACCAACCATTTGTGAGATCGAAATTTATAGAGTTCCCTCTTATTGTAGGCAGAGAGTTCCTTGGACCAAATGGATTGGATTGAGAAAATAACAGGAGTTATTACTTCTTTGTTGAGTTCTCAGGCCCCTGACAGGGTAACTAGTGGAAGCTGCTATACATTTTTCTTGCCTTTAATTCGGTGCACAATCACTAACAATGTACAATCTGTATTTCAGTGTTTGCCTGCCAGTCCTATGGGAAGTGGTCATCATCGATCTGCCAGTGAGAGCAGTTCATTTGAAAGTTCAGATTTTGACCCGCCTGCAGTTGAAGACCATCCATCCGACAGGCTTACTTCAGCGCATCATGAGCGCCCTTTCAGAAATTCACAACAGCTACGATCTGCTCCAAAAACTGAACAGCCAATTGGCACATTACGTAGAGTATGCGGGAATGATAAGTGCGCTGATTGTGGTGCTGCTGAACCAGATTGGGCATCTTTAAATCTTGGTGTTCTTGTCTGTATTGAATGTTCAGGTGTTCATCGTAATCTTGGTGTGCATATATCAAAGGTAAACTTTTAGATTTCTGCTATGTATTATTTAGTCACAGGCTATACTGCCTCTTGCTGGAATCTAAAATTCATTTCTTTTCTATGCATATTCAAAGGATCTAATATTCATTCCTTTTTGGTGCATATTCATTTGCTTTTAGTAAAGTTAAAGTTGGAAAGCCCAAAAGTGTCTTCTAGCAATTCCATGAATTTTACATTGTATTTAACTTACTAGAGTTTTATTAAGATTTTGAATTTTAAGCAGCAGAATGGTACAAGATCACCTAAAAGGTTGATTCTTATTCTCATATTTTTATTGACTGAAAACCAGTTAGTTTGTTTGTTTTGGAGGTTGACACCCATGTATTTCTGCCTGGTTCATGGCTCTAATATATGTGGCTGTATTTAAAGTTCTTTAGGTAGCTGAATTGTCAGAAATTTGAAATTTTATACTGGTGTACTGGTAGATTATGAAACTTTAAACTAGCTTTTGCAAGGGATGCATTTTAGTTTTCTTTTTTCTGACAGGGTTGGAGTTGTTTAGAAAAGACATGTCTTTTGAGCATCTATTTGTATAAACCCCTCTGACCATTGTAGTTGGATGGCCTTTCTATAGTTAACAACCAGTTATAACATTTATATTGGTGCATTGAGTTGGTTTTCTGCATCTTGTCCTCGGTTATGATCATCTCTCTGCAGGTGAGGTCACTGACACTTGATGTCAAAGTATGGGAGCCTTCTGTTATAGCTTTATTTCAGTCATTGGGGAATACCTTTGCAAATTCAGTCTGGGAGGAGTCACTACAAGCACGAGGTGCTTACCAAGTTAATGTTTCTGCTTCCAGGTAAGTTACCCGCTCAAATAATTTCTCCTCCGAAGTTTATCTTCATCTTTCTGATATATTGGCCATTTTGAACTGAAGCACATACAGATCTGATAAACAGCAACAGCTCTACATCAGCAAGCCAAGTCATGCTGATCCCATTTCAACCGAGAAATTCATCCATGCAAAGGTCTACCATCATTCTCCGTAACTGTTTAAAAGAATGAGTTGTTTAATGCTTTTCCATCAGTCAAATTTGTAAAAGAGACATCTTTGGTTGTGTGAAGTGTTATATGACGAAAGATCTTGTGGTAATGTTTTGCATTTCTGTCACTGTGAGTGTACAAGGATTTTTGAGGATATCAGAGTGCTAGCTTGAGAACTGCAGTCTGCAATGAACACCATCAAGAAGATTCCCCTTGTCCCATTTTTGTTCTTGGAACTACTCTGGTTTTGGCAATCTCTATGGATATCATGTGTTTAAAAATAAAGTCTCTTGACATGTTTGTGAGCTTGGTAACTGTGGCCCAAGGAATCGAATTATGGAGAAGGACAAAAATGACATTCAATCTCAATCCGTAGCCCTCCCTTCCCGAAAAGAAAAAAACACAAATAAGTAACAAAATAACAAAAATCTAACCTGCTTCTCACATCCATAGCTTGTAGTTTGTGGGGAATGATGTCTTTTAAGTGCAAACTCAAGTGCACCTACATCATTTGGTTTCCATGCAAGCCCTCCCTTATGCTTATGGGAGAATTGAGCTTATTATTGGCTGGTTATTCAGGCTTTGGCTGTCTAACTTGAAAAGAAAAAAGTCTTTTAAGCCTAATATGTTCATTTTCTCCTATAGCATTGACTTCACTTTGACTTTTACAACTTTGGCAATGCTTTCCTGGTTATTAATTTGATATTTTCTCCATTATCACAGTATGCAGAGAAATCATTTGTTCGGCGGACCAAGGACAGTCACTCTGTGGCACAAATGATGTGGGAGGCTGTTCGAGCTAATGATAAGAAAGCTGTGTATCGCCTTATTGTAAGCTCTGAAGCAGATGTTAATGCTCTTTACAAGCAAGTTGTGTCTAATTCTTCCTTAACCCTTGCCAAAGTAATGCTGTTACAAGAACAACCATACACTGATCAGAGTTCTACTTGCTTAAAAATGGACTTGGCAAGTCCAAGTGAAAGACATATAATTGGGGACTTTGATGGGTGCTCCCTTCTACACCTTGCTTGTGAAACAGCTGACCTAGGGATGCTAGAGCTTCTTATGCAGTATGGTGCAAACGTAAATGCTTCAGATTCAAGTGGTCAGACACCACTTCATTGGTGCGTTATAAGAAGCAAAGCTGTATTTGCTAAGTTGCTTCTTGCAAGGTAATCAAAAGTAGCATAGTGTGTTAATTCTTATAGTTCTCCTGTTGAGGTGGTCATGTTTATTAATAATCTTCCTATGGGGCAGTTGCGTGTTCCTTACAGAATTATCCTTCTGTTAACAATATAGGCAAGCAACGCAATTCTCCATCTGTTAAAATTTGCCCTTGTGTGATTAACTGCAGGGGTGCTGATCCACATGCTTTGGATGGGGAAAGCAAAACCCCTTACAATCTTGCATTGGGCTCAAATTTTAATGACAACGAGGTGCTTAATCTATTGTCGGACACAAATGCTTAATACATTCAAGTGAGTATATACCTAACGTGGACAGAGATTGAAGCTGTACCCTTTGTTTGAAATGAAACCAGGGTTTCAGTTCTTTGTAATTATGTTAGTGAATTTTGTGCTGACGGATCTCCATTGAAAGACACCGCTGCTTGTGTTGTATGTTGTGGTTGGCCAGATTGCTGGGGACTATACGTCTGAATCTTATATTGGAAGTACAATGTTAGGGTGGTCTTTCATGCTTGATTTTGGAGGTCAGATGCATTGGAGGGTTGCAGTCTTTGTGTTGTAAAGCTGTTTTTTTTCACTTGATCAGTTTTATTGTTTTTTGTTTTTAGAGTTCTATTTTTGTGGCAGGTTCAAGGCATCGGCCTTGGGTGCTGGTATTTTGTGTACATTTTGCTGTTATTTTTTCTTTTGTGGTGTAGCCTTTGTAGTTTGTATATCTAAATCTAAGTGAAAAGGATTAGCCTGCCTGTCCCTTCATTTTAGTACATTTGGTGGGTGGGTGCTAAGGAGTAAGTTTATGAACTTGCCCGCTGGTTTGTTCGGAGGTAAAAATCTTTTTATTTTTATGTTCGCTGTACCAACTTGTTTGCGTGGGAAAAAAAAAGAATACACAAAACTGGAATTGGTGTAAAAATATCATTTATTTTGAATTATTGAATTCCTACCAATTAATGATAGTTAAGTATTCAAGAGTCATTGAAGTCCATAATAGGCTGCTCTAAACTACGCTTAAATGGCATTTCGTGCTTTGCTCGTTTTGTTTCATTTTTCTATTTTCCTAGGAATACATCATGAGTTGTAACATTTTTCATTAATAAATCTGCTAAGTTTTCCCCAATGAGCTAACAAATCATTCACATACAAATTCGGTCAAGCTAACAAATACAAATAGCCATAATAGAAAAATAATCACTTGGTTTACTAATTCCTTCTTAAAGTTTTCTATATTTATTCTACTGAAGAAAATGTGTACGTATCGTGTATTGTCATGAAACACCAATTCGATGTTAACCAAAAAATAAAATAAACAAATTATGCAAATGTGTCCACAAAAATAAATGATTTAAAAAAACCCTAAGAAGATATAATCCAATAAATGGTCTGAATAAATTTACCTTAATTTAGTCAAATAATTTTATTAATGTATCTTAGTAAGTAACTTTTTAAAATGAATATGTTAAAAGAACTGGTCAGAGGGAGTATTTGTTTAGTGGTAAAAATTAGCTGAGAGGTCAAATCAGGGGGAGGAGTAGCAGAATTATTCCAGCGGAAAAGGAAAAAAACAAAAGCAAGTATATATTTATAAAGAAGAAGCAGGAAACTTCACTAATCCCAGTACACAACATTTGCATAAATAACACATAAACAAAACAAACAACGTGAGTAAAAGCAAATTTGAAAATCATATCCCTGTCCTTCCTTTGAAGCACATCTTTCTATGTTTATGTTTCGCTTTCGGTCTCGAGACAACGACACCAGCTAAAGCTATTTCCCCCTAGTGCCTACGTGTAAATGACCCCTCTCTCTCAAATCTCCATTTGCTTTCTTCTACTTTTCTTTGTGAACGCAAAACCCCCCGTCTGTACCAGAGGTCTCTTGATCAGGTAGAATATAAATCAAGGGATATGCGTGAGTGACATCCCTGCAAAAGAGAGGACCAACGGGACACGAACCCAGCAACAACCCTTGCAATATTTCAGTAAAGACTGTCACCACACGGATTCGAACCCGCGACGTTGGAGTGGTTGTAACCCAATCACCTTGCCACTTACCAACTCGCCTGTGCTCCTGGGGGAGCTTTCTTCTACTTTTCTCACATGTTAATAGTGCATATGGACTATGGCTGGCCAGTGGGCCGGGATCGGGTCCGTCGGTTAGGACTGGCGGGACGGGGTCGGGGCGAGATCGGGACATACGGGATTCGCTGCCGTTCAGTCCCGTTTTCGATTCCGTCGGAATCGGGTCGGGGCGGGATCGGGGCTGGACGTTTTTTTTTTCTTTTTTCTTTTTGCACTTAATTTAAAAAATAGCATATATATAAAGAACTAAATAATTAAACAAGATAGTGTAATATAAATATCACAAGGCTGTTTTTGTGCCTCTTATATTATTTAATAGATATATAATTTTTTTTGTAATACAAATACAATTGTCAAACTTGCAACTTTGTGGTGTTGTTCAAAAGTTGCAAATTACATAGTAAAATTGCAATTAAAAAATTACATTTAAAAAAAAACCTGTTCTAGTTTCTTGATAATTTTCGGTGTTCTTCGGTTGGAATTGGTATTTGTTGGTCAAGTTGCTCCACGTCGCTTCCACCACCTTCGGATAAGATTTTGTTGTAGTTTTCGTCTTCTTCTTCTTCGTTGATCTTCGGTTGACCGCACCTTCTCCGCTCCGCTCGTATCCAATCTCTGAATAATACTACAATCTCCAACCTGTCTCAGGCTAATGAGTGTCTGTGCTCTCCTATTTGATATCTGCCGGCAGAAAAGGCGCTTTCAGACGCCGTTGATGACGCTTGAATGTTCAAAACATCTCAGGCCATCATTGAAAGTGTCGGAAAGGTTTCTCATTCGCCCTCCAGTATTTCAGCAAGTCTTCACGTCCTTCTTCATTGAGAACTGCTTGGTACGATACAGAACTCTGCAAAACAAAAATATCAAACTCGCTAATTTGGTTAGTAGCGGTACGGCCGCACATTCAATTTCTGAGGCTTTCAATACTAGCCGCAGAAACAACATGTCTTTTGTGAAGTTGTGTTGAAGAAGAAGAAGATGGTATGGAAGCCAGTAGGTTACTAGCACTTTCTTGTTGGTAAAACCTATATACTTTTATGCATTCGTCTTCTACGCTAGACAACACTTCTTCTTTAGTTTGTTCAATAGGTGGTGGATGATTTGGATTTTTGGGACTTGGAGGTGGTAGTCCTGCTATACAATCGTAAATAGTTTCAATAAGTGATTTAGAACCGTCTATTTTAATAGTCGGATTTAATACAACACCAATAATATAAATAGTGGGAATAAGAATAAAATATTTTTTTATTTTGATAAATATTTTTTTAATAGCTGCCTTATAAGTTAGTTTATCCATATATTCATTAAGCAGTAAAAATATTAGAACTATATAAAACAACATAGTTGAAATAGTAGGATAATCTATACCGAAAAATTCTTTTGTTGCTTGAAAAAATTTCTCTAAAAATACGATAAGTTCGATTCCCTCCCCCCCCCCCCCCAATCGCTATCTACAACCATATCAGGATTTTGATTATGAGAGTTAACAAATAAAGTTATAGGTTTTCTATAGTCATAAGCAAAAAGTAGTTGCTCGTATAAAGAATTTCACCTAATGGGTACTTCTTCTGGAATTTTTCTATAAGGTAGTTGGCAATCGTGACAAGTTTTTTTAATATTCTTTTCTTCGTTGTATTCTATTATTTTTAAAAATAAAGTTTATAGCAAATTGTATTTTACAAAGAATGTCTTCAAAAAATGATAGACCATCATTTACAACTAAGTTATTTATATGGCACACACATTTTATATGAAAATGATCTGAAAAAGATGGAGTTAAACTATTTTTTAAAATTGTAATAGCATAATTGTTAGAAGAACCGTTATCTAATGTAATAGTCATAATTTTATCAGTTATTCCATAATAATCACACACTTGATAAATTTTTTCTGTAATAAAAGTATCAGTGTGCCTATCATCTATATATCTATACGCTAAAATACGTTTTTGCATAGACCATTTATAAACTATCCAGTGACATGTTACCGTTAAATAATCATGGCCGTTAGTACTACGACCTATATCAGAAGTGATAACCACTTTTCCATTAAAATGATATAATGAATAGCGTAAATACTGTTGATATTCATGCGCAAATTTAAATACATCTCTTTTAACAGTTGATCTAGAAAAATCGTTAAAAGCATGATTATACATATCTCTAATGTAATGAATAAAATCGGGAGATGAAGGAAATGAAAAAGGCAAACCCTCCACATCAACTAATTTTGCTATTGCTTTCCTATCTCTATGTTTATTGTAATTAGGGCTATAATCCCCCCCCCCCCCGTCGTGGGGTTAATTTGATCCTGTATTTGGTCCGGGACAGTATGTGAACCTTGTCCCGATGGAGCCGGCGTTTGCGCACCAGATTTTGAAGCCTCGTATTGGGCATATCTAGCTGGATGAGCCCTTGCTACGTGTCTCATTAAACCCCCCGTTCCATCGTGACCTTTTTCAGTTTTAAATTTTAAAACATCTTTACAAATTTTACATCTAGCTACTTGACTCTCTACGTCCCTATCAAAAAATATCCATGCATCTGATTTTAATGGTCGTTTTGCTGGACCTCGTCTCATACTAGGGGGAATATGAGGCATTTCAGTTGAAGGAGCACTAGTGGGCGTGTTGTCATCTACATTAGTGGGTGTATCATTTAGATCATCGTCTAAATTAAAGTCTTCTTGAGTTTCAGAAAATAGCTCCTCGTCTAAATCTAATGGTATTGTAGGAAAATGTTCAGTATCAACAAAATCATCCTGTGTAGGAATAAGATTCTGTCTAGAAATAAGATGACTAGAAGAAGTACCATTTCCCTTGTTGCCCCTACTAGAAGAAGCATGACCCATACCCGTAATCATACGTTTAAATCATTCCATTATAAATTTATAATTATACTAATAAATAATTAAAGTAAATGAAATTAAGTGCGCTAAATAAAATAAACAGACAATAATAATTTAATGAAGGAACGAATGTGCCAAATGCCTACGTAACGTCGACGTGTAATCGAGAGGTTGAAAATTGAAACTTTGCTCGATGGAAGATCCTCAAGCTAGTTGCCAACTTCACTCCCAAATGAATAAATAAAATTCAATATTTAGTAGACAATATAGACTTGTAGAGAGATAGATTGAGAGAATAGAGAGATTGTAGGAAGATTTGTGAGAAAGATGAAGAGAAAATGAAGTCTTTATAGTTGGAAAATTGGGTTAAAGTGTAATTATAATAACTTATGTGTTAAAAATAAATATTAAGAGGGTAGGGGGGAGGCAAAAAATGGTCGTTGCACAATGGTCAAAATGTAAAATGGTCGTTAGTGCAATGACTATTTGTGCAAATGGGAATTTCGGGCGGGATCAGGGGCGGGACTGGGATAGGGTCGGGCCTGGCGGGATTGGGGCGGGCCGGGACGGGTCGGGACGAGACCATGTCCCGTCCCGGTTCGAGTCCCGATACCGCAATTTTATTTTTAAAAAGTCAGGTTTGGGTCGGGATCGGGGTGGGACCGGCCCAACCCGGCCCACTGGCCAGCCATAATATGGACACACACAAACTACCAATATACTAATATCTCTTTGTTTTCTTTTCTTTAACATATAATCAAATTATCAGTATCGCTTTAATCAACTTTTCTCTTCCTTTTCCTCTCTTAATCCAAGATTACTTACCTTTAAGGAGTCGTTTGGTTTACATAGAAATTATGTGGGATTATAATGTAAAAATTATTTATGCAATAAAGGATTATTATGTGGTGAATAATATTGAATAGATTGTTACTCTATCTGTCCCAAAACAAGTGTTGCCTTAGCAAAAAATATTTATCCTAAAATAAGCGTCACTTTAGGAATTTAAGATTAAAATTGACAAGTATTTCCAACTACCTCATTAACATTAAAGAAGCAATCCTCTTTAGTATTGTTCAATTCTCAAAAATATTAAATATATAATAAATAGAGATAGTTTAGTCAACTCCACATGTATTTATTGATTTCTTAATGGGTGTGATTTTTGCTAAAGTGACACTTATTTTAACACAGAGGGAGTATACATGAATTATTTAATTTGAAAGTTTTTTTTGTCTTTAAATAGATTAATCCGACTATATATATATATATATATATATATATATATATATATATATATATATACTTATTACATTCTATCTAGTAAAAAATACATAAATTCCCCCATAATTTAATGTGTATATTATTTATTACTGCAAACCAAACACTGCATTAGAGTTATCCGGGGATTATTTTTTCCTTATGCGACCAACCAACAACAACAATAACATGCACAGTATAATCCTATAAATGAGAATTAATAATTTTGAGAAGATCTGATACGTTAGTGTTGTTATGATTGCATCCTTATGTGACCAACCAAACACTATATTATCTTATGCAAATTTTTGTGATGTAACTAATAATTCCAATACATCAACCGAATTGTAAGATTATATTAATCTCTCTTGGGGAGTCTTTCTCATTAATACAACTATATATAGTGTATACAATGTTGAATCCTAATTGAGTAAGGATCCTATTTTTACCATAATTATACACTACTATTAATTACAAAATATATGGTGAATATATTGTAATATTCACTAATACACCCCTCAGTCGGAGCGAGAGGAGGCCGGACACTGAGACTAGATCTGAAGTTGATGAACAGCCGCCGTGAAAGTTCGTACGGAAGTATTTCCCCTATCATAGAAGGTGTGAAGCAGGCAGGGTCTTTAAAGAAAAAAAGGCAGTTATTGCTCCGGTTCCAGAAGGTATAGCTCTCGCCTCAGCCCTTTGTGAAAATATCTGCATATTGATACGAAGAAGACACATGCAACACCTTAACATGACCTATAGCAACCTTCTCACGAACAAAATGTATATCCATCTCAATGTGCTTGATTCTCTGATGCTGAACCAGGTTATGAGATAAGTATATCGCAGATATTTTATCACAATAAACCATAGAAGCCTTACGTAAGAGACAGTGAAGCTATATGAGGAGGTTACAGAGCCAGCAGATCTCAGCTACAATGTTGCAACGCCTTTATTGCTTCTGTACTCAATCGGGAGAGTGTGACTTGCCTCTTGATGGACCACGAGATATGATTTTCACCTAAGAACACATAGTAGCCAGACGTGGAACACCGCGTGTCTGGACAACCTACCCAATCGGCGTTCGTGTATGATATCAATCTGGTCGGTGCAGAGCGGTAGAGATGTAATCCATAATCAAGAGTGCCCTTAACGTATCGAATAATATGTTTAAGAGCTGTAAAGTGAGGCTCCTTGGGGGTATGCATGAATAAATAAACCTGCTGAACATCATATGCAATGTCAGGCCTGGTGAATGTGAGATACTGAAGTACACCTGCAAGACTCCTATAGAGAGTAGGATCGGACACTGGATCACCGTCAACAACACTGAGTTTTGACTTCGAGTCGACCGGAGTAGGCATGATTTTGCAATTTTCCATTTTAGCCATGTACACAATTTCTTCTGCATACTTACGCTGGCATAAGAACATGCTATCTGCAGATCTAGTCACAGAAATCCCCAAGAAGTAGCTCACCTTCCCTAAGTCAGTCATAGAGAATTCAGATTTAAGCAACTGAATGATCTCATTTTTTAACACATCAGAAGAGGCAGTCAGAACAATATCATCCACATATAATAACAAGTATGTAATGTCACTACCTCGATGAAAAATGAATAATGAATGGTCACATTTACTGCATACGAACCCAATCTGCATAATATAAGTAGCGAAATGCTCATACCAATCTCGGGGGGCCTGCTTCAAATCATACAAGAACTTACAGAAATGACAGACATGATAAGGAGCCTCTAGATGTACAAAGCCTGGCGGTTGGTGCATGTAAACTGTTTCTTTCAAATCCCCATGTAAGAACGTATTTTTCATATCAAGCTGATAAATCGACCAGTTCTTACCCATAGTTATGCTCAGAACAGGGCGAATAGAAGTCAGTTTAACCATCAGACTGAAAGTCTCACCACAATCAATACCCTCCTGCTGCCCCTGTGCCATTTGCCACAAGTCTGGCCTTATAGCGTTCAAGATCACCATTATCTCTGAACTTATGATAAAAGAGCCACATACAACGAATCACATTCACCCCCTCTGGCCTCAGAACAAGATCTTACGTGCACTGAGTGGTGAGCGCATCAAACTCCTCACGCATGGCCGCATTCCAATTCGGGTCAAGTTTGACTAGTTTTGGGGTTTTAGGTATTGGTGATATGGATTGTGTGGATAGGTTAAAGTGGACTTTGGGTTTGAAAATCCCGTGTTTGGAACGAGTTTCCATTTGGTGTGTGGGTACGGGGGCAGGGCAGCGAGTCTCGGGTCGTGGGGCAGTGAAAGTGGGTGGGGAGGGGTTTGACGGGATTTGGCAATGTAGTGTGGGGATGGGCAGTGTGTGGTGGGATATTTAAGGGGAATAAGGGTCAGGGGGTGGGGTGGCGGTATATAGCGGGGTGGTTGGGTGTACTTGAGGGGGGAGACAGTGGCGGGAGGAAGGCAAATATTGGCAGGGGGAGGGGGCAGATAGTGGCAGGTTGTGTAGTGTGGTGGTGTTGGCACTGGTTGGGCAGCGGGTTGTTTTGGGATATTGCAGACCGGAGGTGGGGAAGCGATAATTTGCAGGACGAGTGAGTGTGCTTGGGGGCGCCAAACAATGGGTTTTGTAGTGCATTTTGGAATAGATGTGAGGGGTCCGAATCATCAAAGAATCTGTAATCAGTGATTAAGAATTTTTGGATGTTGTCAAACGGGAAAACGTACTCAACAAACGTGACATGGCGTGAGATTATAATTTTGTCTATGGATAACTTATAGCACAAGTACCCCCTATGGTTCGACGGAAACCTAGGAAGGCGCACATAGTGGAGCAATGTGTTAATTTGTGAGGGACCGTGGATGTCAGATTTCGGTAACAAAGACAACCGAAAATTCGAAGATGATCATAGATAGGGATCCGACGGTAGAAAATTTCGGTGGGTGTCCTATTTTAAACCGCATGGGTAGGTAAGATGTTAAGAACGTGTTCTACCATTTTTAATGCATATACCTAAAAGGTAGGGGGAGAGACGCATGAAAAAGAAGGGTACAAATCATATTATTAATGGTGCAGAGAATTCTTTCGGCTTTACCATTTTGAGGGGAGGTATGAGGGAAGGAGAAATGAAAAATCATGCCATTAGCCGCACAAATTATGAAAAGGGAGTTATTGAACTCACGACCATTATCACATTGAAACATTTTGATATTTTTTTCAAATTATGTTTTAACCAGTGTACGAAATTCAAGGAATTTGGAGAACACTTGAGACTTGAGTTTAAGCGGATAGACCCAAAGGAAGTGAGAGAAGTCATCCAAAAATACCAAATAATATTTATGGCCTAGGTTGCTAGTTATAGGGGATGTCCATAAACCCGCATGAATAGTATCAAAGGGAGAGAAAGTAATACTTAGAGAAGACGTAAATGGAAGACTAACATGTTTCCCTAGATGACAAGAGGAGAAACTATGAGAAAGTTTCCCTTTATTACATTGGATTAAATTTCAGTTTCTAAGGGAATAAAAAACATGAGCTCCCGGATGACCAAGTCTAATATGCTACGTTGATGGAGATATTACAGCTAAAGCGGTGGGAAGAGTGACATGAGCAGTGGGCGTGGATAGGAAAGGATAGAGGTCCCCCTCACTATTGCATCTTGTAAGAAGGTTCCCTGTACGTATGTCTGTTAGAGAAAAATCAAATGGGTCGAAATTGATGGATATAGAATTAATGGTGGTAAATTTTCTAACAGAGATTAGGTTCTTGATAATATTAGGGGCATATATGACATTTTAAAGGGAGAATTGAGGATGCGGTGGTGGGGTTAGTGTGTGGACAAACCCTTGTATTGGAATGCGATGACCATTTTCGACCATAATAGATTAAAGAGTATTTAAATTGTGCAGTTGAGGAAGATTACCAGAATTATTGGTGAGGTGAGACGTGACGCCTGTATTCATATACCACCCATCAGCGGACCGCTGCAATTTTAAAGAACCGAAAGTAAGGCCCAAATCCGTTGAATTGAGGCTGGACGGCTGCTGCATGGCCGTTGTGTAGTGGGCCTGATGCCGCGGGCCTACCTAGCGAGCCGCTGGATGGGATGCCAAGATACTGGGCCTCGATTTAGCCCACTGAGAGTCTTCTTTGGAAGCGGTAGGCCCGATTCGAATTGGCCCATTCTTTGGAATCTCGCGAGCTTGATTGGGCTGTTGTTGTTAGCCTGGAGTCTTCTTTGGAAGCGGCAGGCCCAGTTTGAATTGGCCCACTATTGTTGGAACGCTACTGGGTTGCCGGGTCCGTTGTGAACTGTATGTACTGTTGGCCCAATTTTTACGAGGAGGATTTGTGACGTCGGGAGTTGAGGAAGCGGGAGAATCCATGAGGGTTACCAAAAATTTATAGAAGAATATCGATTGAGAATCCCGCAGACTATGTTCGAGAATACCAATATAGTACTTTATCAAATTTTATTTTAAGTTTAATTCAAAATTGATCAATAGATAGTACAATATAATTTGTACTTGATGTTTCTTTACCAAGAGTCGAATAGTAATCAATATTTTCACCATATTTTTGTCTAAGAACTTATAGATATAAACTAAATCTTTTAAAATTTGCATTTCAATATATGTCTTGTTTTCTTTGATATCTAGTTGTGTACTATGCCTACTTATGTAAAGCAACAAAATGTAAACAAACTCGAAGATGACATCCTTTTAAGGAGCAATATTAAGTTATTTCCAATGGTTAATCTTAAATGGGAAGAGTCAAATTTTCCCTCCAACTATATTTTATGGAACACATTTGCCCTCCGTTAAACTTTGGGATCAAATATACCATAACTGTTTGCAAACTTGTTAAATTTGTCTTCAATTGGATAAAAAAGTTGACGTGGACGCCACGTTGGATCCACGTGGAGGCCACACGCTGGATCCACGTAGAGGCCACACGCTGGATCCACGTCGATAGACCACCACCACGTGGACAAAACATCGGATCCGTCACAGGAAAACAAGGAAGCAACAGTCGACGAAGCAAACAAAGACACATGAACTCGTCGGAATCTAAGTTACAAGTCACCCAACAAATCAGATCAGTATGAAATTGAGCGTGATGACAATATAAAATCAAGAAATTTCAACGACATAGTGGTGGAAGTGGCGTTGCTTCAACAGATTTCGCTATAGAAACACCTGAAAGTACAAGACCTAGTTAGATATGATATTAGTGGTTCATCGCCGGTACTCTGATGATTAGTTTCGACGCCGCCATAAATTATAGAAACAGAGAGAGTGAGATCTTATTGTCTGTGGATGTTGAGATGGTGGCAGAATCATGTAACGGGTTACAGAGAGGAGAGAGTGGTTGTGGCGGTGCTAGTTGTTGACGATGGTACGGTGGTGGTGAAGTAATGGGTTGTGGTCGATCAGAGAAGAGGGAGATGGGAGGTTGGTTGTGGTGACGTTGGTGGTCGTGATGGTGGCTTCACCGGTCATCACTCCGACGTGGGCTGATGATGTGCTTGGTGTCTCTGCATCTCCTTTTACCTCCGAAGTTCCAGAACCTTCCGATGAGAATTCGAGTGCTTTGTTGAGATTTATTTTCAGAAGCACAATGCAGACATTTTCGTCCCGGAGTTTCTACACTTTCTCGCTTCTTCGACGGAGCCTTGGTGGCTTTACCCGTGACGAAAGTGTTATTGGCGGTAGCGGAGGCGTTGTTGCTCTCCAATGATGGCGTGGCAGGGGATAAGAGCAGCTGGAGGCGTGACGACTAGTCGCAGGGAGCGGCACGTGAACGCTTGCTGCGAGCTTTTCCAGGAACAGAGGTGTCGGCGGGAAAGGCAGGTGGCGAGTTTGTTCCGGTGGAAATTTTGGTGGCAGAGGAGGAACTGTCGGTGGTGTTGGTGGCGGAATTAATGTTTGTTACAGGTATGAGCTGAAGTCATCACTTGAGATCATGTAGTGGATCCAACGTGGCATCCACGTGGATCCAACGTGGCGTCCACGTGGACTTTCCGTCCAATTGAGGGCAAATCTAACAAGTTTGCAAACGGTAAGGGTATATTTGATCCCAAAGTTTAATGGAGGACAAATGTGTTCCATAAAACATAGTTGGAGAACAAATTTGATTCTTTTCTCATCTTAAATTAATTTAAAATTTCAATCAAGTTGATCAGGAAAACATAATTTTAAAACTACGCCAAACTAATATTACAATTTAGCTAAATTTGCTTGCTTCAACATGAATTAGATCTAGTAGACATGTTTTAATTTACAAGAGGCAGTAAAAGATGAGAAAGTATATGCCGGAAGTTCGTAGCAATTCTTTCTGTTTGCTTATATAAACTTTTTAGTAAAAAGAGAGAGAATGACAAAAATAGTCCTTTATCTTTGATAGTAGGTTCAAAATAGTCCTTTAAGTATCAATTAAACAGTTTTGGTCCTTTAAATTTGTTTAAAATAAGCACTTTTGATCTCTGTAAGATATTTACCAAATTCTAACTATTAAATTTAATCGGAACTGTGAAGATAGAAAATATTTAACGCTAACTCACATTTGAAAGTATTGATTCTGTAGTTTATGTTACTCCCTCCGGATAAAAAAAAATGTCCACTTAATCATTTGCACATCCCTAAGAAAATACTAAATTCTAGGTAAAAATAGGTAATTTGATTAAAATGCCCATAATTAAATAGGTATTGAAATTTGGTCACCTAACACTTAATAAAGGCAAATCTGGAAAGTAAGATTAATTCTTTCTTGATTTGGTAAGTAAACACTCTTTTTAACTCAAAAAATAAAGGCTAAGTGGATACTATTTTTGATCCTGATGGATTATTTTTATCTACTTCAAGAGTTTGGTGTGACTTTTTAAGTTTCAATTTCGATTATTTTTGGTCTTTTTGTGTTTGCTTTAGTTATTTATATTGCGATTTCTAGAATTTTGATCGATTTTTTTGGTTAAAATTCTTATTTTCTTACAATTCAGGTTAAATTTAATAATCACGGTTTAGTAAATAAACATTAATAGCCGAGCCTAGTACAAAAACTTACTTCCAATGGCCCTATAAAATTTAGCCATAAATTATTCAAGCGAGAGAGGTTAAAAACAGAAAGTGAAAAGAATCCCTAAAAGAGGGAACCATAATCTCCCGAAATACAGCCCCAAACATTTCTCTCTCAATTGTGTTACTCCTACCTTTTAAGAAGAAATAATTATCAGATCTTCATCAAATATTCTAGGAAATTTGTACGTGTATAAGAAATGCATAAATCAATGTATAATTAATATTTATATACTGATTATATATATCGTATAATGATTATATACTGATTACAGAGTGTATAATTAGTATATACTCCATCCGGATCAAAACGATTATCCACTTAGCTATTTACACACCTCTTAAGAAAATATTAATTCTTAGACAAAAATAGATAATTTAACTAGACCTTCCCTAATTAAATAAGTATTACACTAGCTAGTTTAAGTCATTATCCATAGAGAGGATGGTAGAATTGAATGTACTGATAGGTTTGAGTGTTAGAGTAGCTGCTTAGTAGAATGGAGAGGAGGAGGTACTATAAAGGTTTCGGTTTGATCGTAAATATTTACCTTGGTAATAAAATTCATTATTTACCAAAAAAAATTATATTATATACACACTGATTTTTATATATATATATATATATATATGATTACACAATATAAAAAAACCTGAGTGAATTAAGTTAAATCAACAAACATCCTACAGAAATTCATTGCAGTAAAAATGGTATTGCAACTCTTCAAAAGATCGTATAAATGCTATAGAAGAGAGAGAGAGAGATATTGAAAGATATTTCCTTAATTTGGGTAACTACATAAAGACTTCCTAAATTGTAGCCTAAATGTGTGTTATAGTTACCCGGCTAAAAACAGTAAACTATGAATTCTAATTGTTTAAAATGAGTTTTAAAAATAAAAGGTGTTTATTTTGAGTCTATAGCTTATATAGGTTGCTAATCTAGTTAATTATTCTAAAAATATGAGAAAGTATATGCAGGAAGTTCGTAGCAATTCGTTTTATTTGTTGTCAAATCTCTCTATAATTGTTATTCGCTATAACAATATTTCGCTATAATAACATGATTTTCTTCGGAATCGATTTTTCATGTTATATTTTACTTCTCTATAACAACATTCTACATATAACAGCAATGTCATTCATTGTAGCGGTACACTCTTTATAAAATTACCCTTGATAACAACCATACTCAAATATTGTGTAATAATATTTATAAAAAATTATTGAGGATGTTGGTAGTGTGTCATCACTTATAGCCAAATCTCATCTCATAATACCAATCAAGTAATGGATGTTACCATTTATATGAGTTTGACGAACACTTTCAATCCTTGAAACTTACACTGATGAAGAGATTATTGCACAAGTGATTGGAGCGGAAGAATAAGAGACAACAGATACAGAAGGTGACAACGAAAGTGTTGATGAAGAGCCTCAACCTATTGCTACTTAGGGTGAGATAGAAGAGTCAACTGTTAAGCTCTTATACAGTTTTCAAGGGAAAGCTATTGAATTCCCTTTTGCTGAAAGTTTGGCCAAAATTCTTCGGCAATTCAAGCGTTATATTATTGTTAAGAGAATGGAATTTACAAAAAATCTGCAATTGTAGAATTCTTACGTCAAACTTGAAATTGTGTTTAAATTCCCAATTAGTTTTAAATGCATATGTTCCTTAGATTTCAATTCTTTTATCGGTATGGTACAACTAGTCATGGATTTATTTGTAATTTATTAGTCTTTTTCATTTTTAATTAATGAGATATGAAAATCAATTGAGATTTTAAAATTAACAAGTATATTATTTTCGTTTATAGCATAAAAAGTACAGAAAAATAATTATTTGCGTACTTTCGTTTATAACAGCTAAATGAGATCTAAACATCAAATGTCAGTATACATATATAACATCACCTCACTATAGCGGCCATGAAATTCTCGGACAAACGTTGTCATTATAGAGAATTTTGATTGTATGAACTTTTTAGTGAAAAAAAGAGAGAGAATGATAAAAATAGTCCCTTATCTTTGATAGTAGGTTCGAAATAGTCCTCTAAGTATAACTTAAGTAGTTTTGGTCCTTTAAGTTTATCAAAAGTGAGCACTTATGCAACCAACCAAACACTACATCATCTTATGCAAATTTTATGCTCGAATTAATAATTCCAATATATCAACCAATTGATCCCTTAGACTATGTTCGAGAATACCAATATAGTACTTTATCAAATTTTATTTAACTCAAAATTGATCATTAGATAAAAAAAGGGCAGTCCGGTGCACTAAGCTCTCGCTATGCGCGGGATCCAAGGAAGGGCCGGACCACAAGAATCTATTATACGCAGTCTTACCTTGCATTTCTACACGAGATTGTTTCCACGGCTTGAACCCATGACCTCCAGATCACATGACATCAACTTTATCCAGATAGTTCAATATAATTTATACTTGATTTTTCTTTGCCGAGATTCGAATAGTAATCAATATTTTCACCATATTCTTGTCTAAGAACTTACGGATTAAATCTTTTAACATTTGCATCTCATTATGTATCTTGTTGTCTAGTTGTGTACTATGCCTGCGTGTATAAAGCAACAAAATGTAAACAAATTCGAAGAGGACACCCTTTTAAGGAGCACTATTGAGTTATTTCCAATGGTTAATCTTAAATTAATTAAAATATCGATCACGTTGATCAGAAAAACATAATTATGAAACTACGCCAGACTAATATTACAATTTTTAGCCAAATTTGCTTGCTTCAACATGAATTAGATCTAGTAGACATGTTTTAATTTACAAGAGGCACTAAAAAGATAAGAAAGTATATGCCGGAAGTTCGTAGCAATTCTTTTTGTTTGCTCATATAAACTTTTTAGTGAAAAAAAGAAGAAGCAACAAACAGATCTAAATGTTTTAAGTATGTTGCCTAGACCAAGTAAAAGAATTAGAAATAAAAAAGAGTTTTTAAAATTTCTGTAAAGCACTTTCTTTGCTCCATCAAACATTTTCATAATAGCGGAAGCATAATACAAACAAAGATTTTTTTTTTTATAAAAAAAAATGATGTTTCTGTGTCATTAAATAAATCTAGGCCATCGTCGTTTTCACCCTTAGGCAAACAAAAACTTTCTTTTAACTTAATTTGGAATAGAGGAGAATAACCACTGCATATACTGGAAATAATTTTATTTCTAAGTTCTATCACTATTTTATTCTTGGATTATTTTCTCAACCACAACATTATAAACTGCTATATAAATTTGAACAAAAATACTACTTTACTCGTACTAGACCAATTGATAGTCTGTACTTTCTTTTTTTTGGCACTTGGTGAGGGTCATATTGGTTTTCCAGTAAAAGTCTCAGGAGTTACATATAAATACCGAGGTTAAGGAATAGTCCATATGTTATTTTGTAGGTATAGTTGTTTACCCGTAAAATGGTACAGTTGAATTTGTATACGCGATCAAGAACACATGTATCTCAAGTAACACGTTTGATAAGAATTTCAAATAGAATATACTGAAAATAAATAATAATAATAATAATAATAATAATAATAATAATAATAATAATAATAATAATAATAATAATAATAATAATAATAATAATAATAATAAGACAAGAAAAATAGTGATTAGTCTGAGCCTTATGATAGCTTCTGGGCAGAGTTACGATAACTTGTATGCTATCACATAAATCGAGAGAATAAAAATAAGTGTATCGTAATAACTTGAATGTGATGATTTACAATGGAACAATGTGTCCTCTTTATACATGAGCTACATGGGTACACAATCCACGAAATATACCCTCATAAATACAGGAGAATAAATGTTGTAATAATTGGACAATTAGTATATCAATAAATGTAATTAAAGCTCTATTGGAAGACATACGACCTGTTTTGTAACGGTCGTCCATTGCAATCCAAACGGCTTTCTCGCTTCGCATATAATGCTCCCGGTACCACTTGTATTTAATCGGTAGTGACTTAGGCCGCTGAACTCAGCACCGCATTCCACGTGTCATAATATAATTCGTACATCTGTCTTATACGAATTTTACCCTATACAGATAGTCGCCGCACTTTTCAGGCGCAAATCTTGCGCGCCCGGGAAGTGGATTTGAACCCCAGACCGTATGAACCTTACTTCGGCGGAAAATTTGAAATGTAATGATTACAAGACTTGTCAAATGTCACATCTATTCAATGCTTCTGAAACGGCGGCGACTGAACCATCGCTCTGATCGACGTGAAGTTCAGCAATGATGGTGCATGCCTTTTCACCTCCAAACGTTATATTTTTATACCATAAATAGGAATCCAAGTATCCCCAAAAAAGGTAACTGCGAACTTTACAACATCCATTTGATTTCTTTCCTTCTCGAAATCTTCTTCCACAATATCATCCACCAAGTCTACTCCTTTCTCATTCTTCTAAGAACCATGGTGACCCTCTAAGCCGTCGTCATGGGAAAAAAACCTATTTCCCCAACGACTCAGAATATCGACTTACACTCCACTACTGCCGAAATCCTTCCTTCAGGTTTTGATTTGTCAGGAGATCTTCGTGTTCAAAACAACTATGAACATGTTGAGAACTTTGAATCTAAGATAACTGCCAAGATTCTTCCTGACGTTGTAGATGATTGTGGATTTTCCTCCGATATAGTTGCCAGAACAGTCGACCGTGTACACCATCATGTTGAAGGGTATTCCATGACTTATACTTACCCATTCACCATTTGTTTCAAGCTCCCCATTCCAAAGATCATCAAAGACATATGCCGCCGGTACAGAATCTGCTTTGGCCAAGTTGCTCTTCAAATCTTGAGATTAGTATATTACATACAGATGTTAGCCAATAATGTCAATGCTCCATTTACTATAGATCACCTTTTTCTCATCTACTACCCTAGCATTTTTCGAGGTGGATTTTTTTTTACCCTGGGGAATCTGTATCCTCATTAACGCTGAGGACGACTTCGACCGAGGCTGGCTGACCCGCTTTATTTTAATCAAGACTGACTAAATCCATCAACCTTCTTCAGATCCTTTTTCGAAAGAGTGGAACCCTTCCCGCGAGTATTTTTTTCTACAAACTTATTTATTTGATTTTCGAATAAAGGAGTATCCTTTTCTTATGTAAGTATTGGAACTTTTCAGATGTTTTAGCTGAGCCACGATTGATTAAAGAGATTTTCGAGTGGGTTGTAGCCTTCTCAGTGCTTCCCCCGACATCACCCGATCATGGAAGAGTATCACCTCTGAGGGTGGAAGGAAAAATACCACGGTAAGTCTTAACCCTAACTCTCCCTGTTACATATGCTTTTCCCGAATTTCCAAAGATTTCATTTCACTTTACCTTCTCCCTCCGCAGGGCTTCCAGTAATGAAATTTGCAGCCTAGGAAGTGCCATCCCGCGCAACAGCTTTGTCTAACATTCTCCAGTCTTCTTCTAGCAACCAGAAGCAAAAAACTAGAGGCAAAGTTCCCGAGACCCAGGTGAGAATTAGTTCCTGGGTTAGGAACCATCATCGACTTACGGAATACTGGAAAGAGATGCAAGCAGAGACTAAAACGGGTGTTATTCAGATTGATGATGATGAGAAGGTGGACAATAAAGGCACCGGCCCTGGAAGTCCCTAACGAGATGCTCCAAAGGCGGAGACAACCGTTCCTCCTGATGACCTTTCTAAGCATAACTCGATCCCTACTTCCGGTACTGAGGCCGGGACATCTGCTTCTTCCCCCTAAAATCCCCCAATGCTACTCTTGAGGCTTCTCTTGCACACCTTACAGAGTTGTTTTTACAAGTAACACATTTCTTCCTTTTAATTATTCTCCAGCTGTTCATGTCTCCTTACCAGCTATAATTCCTTCATCTAGGGTCATGTCACTACTCTCTTCACTGCGTATTTGGTCAAGGCAATGGGCCTTTCTCATGAAGAAAAGAAATTAAATGAGGAAATCCAGCATCTCAGGGCAGAAGTTAAGGACCTCCGAGCTGATCTTAGAGAATCCGGGCTCTCTTCAAGCCTATATGCGGCTGCGCTTACAAGATGATGTTGACTCTCTTTGAGGCTGGGAGAATTCCCTTCAAACTTTAACCACTTCATACGTGACCCTTCAATGGAAGACAACAGGATTTGGCAGAAGCCCGAGGAAAGCTGAACACCTCCCAGCACACCATGAATGAGCTCTAGACTAAATGCCAAAGATGGAAGCTCCGGAGAGATTTGGATGTTCTGAAGAGTCGCATGAACACCCTTAAAGAGGCCATCAAGCCGAACTCCTGGATGCAGAAATTGACCTCCACGATGCTGAGTTATCGTTGGAAGCTCTATGAGGAGATAGCTATGATTCAGATGCGAAAGTTGGTGGAGAAGTTGGTGATGATGGTGATAATGAGAAACCCCCCTAACTGATCTTCTTGATCCTTTTGTTGGCAACACTTGAAACACCCGTGGCGGACCATGGAGCGGGCATGCCGTAATCTTTTGCACGAGTTTATTTTCAGTTTAGTTTTTGTTACCGGGTCACTTTTGATCCCGGTTAGTATCTTTTGTATCTGGGCTGATTTCAATCCAAAAAATATGAATGAAAGAACTTTTCATTTTTCTACAATTATGTGCAAGGTTTTCGTCCTTTACTTATTTTTAGAAGCAAGTATTAATTACAAATTTATTTGCAAGTTTATAAGTATTTTGCTTTGTGAAGCGAAACGTGACTTTGAGGTTTACTTTACCGGAACATGCTAAGCTTTGGAAGTTTAAAACTATCCGACAATCTTAATTTAGTTCTAAAGATGTACTTTCTTTTCCATCTTGGATCAGGGCTTCTCATGGCCTCCACAATTAGTTCTAGACCTGACATGGTTCCGGTCAACTTAAAATTTTGGTACTTCTTGTATCCGGTGCCTTAACTTTTTTGTGAAGGTTTTAATAAGAGAGGGTCCTTATTTTTAATGGTGATGTAGAAGAAGACATCTCCTGTTCATTATGGAACATAATTTTTGATATGTTTAAGATAACATACATTTTTATGCTCGTGATGACAAAGACTTATTCATCATAAAAAGAAAATTTTTATTAATCCCTTTGACTTACAAGTGTGAAGACAAGTGCAAGAATAATCCGGCTGCCATCTAGCATGGTCAGTCCGATTACATATACTTTAAACTTTCACGCAGTTCCCAGCATTTGGGAAGTCTGGAGTATCGGGTGTTAAAATTTCATAAAATTTTCTTCACTCCATTCCAGGTGTATATGGCCCCCAATATCTTGGAGTTCATGCTATGAAGACTCAGATACTGTACAACTCTTCTCCGTAGCAAAATAATTAACATGCTCATTCTGTGATGCTGCCTCATTAAAAACCTTGTCGGAAAAACACAATTGGGACAAAAACCGGATGAATGGAAAAAGAGTGCAGCACATGTTCTATCTTACTACACATAATACTTCTTCAAATAAATTACATTCCAATTACTAGGAAGCTTGTTTCCTTGTTGGTTTATTAGCTGATAAGCTCCTTTACCAGCAATGCCGATGACCGTATATGACTCTTCCCAGTTTGCTCCTAGTTTCCCTGCGTTATGCTCTCGGATACTGAGATACCCTCTAAAGTACCAAGTCCTCAAGTTTGAAGTGTCTGAGATTGGTGCGCCGGTTGTAGTAAAGCTCCATCTTTTATTTTTGGGCTACCATCCAGACGTATGATAGGTCCCGACGCTTTTCGAGCAAATCCAAGTGTACGGACATTGATTCTGCATTTGATTTGTCCTCAGTCCAAAGATATCTCAAACTGGAAGTCCACACTTCGACCAGGATCAAGGCCTCTACACCTTAAATCAGGGAAAAATGAGTTTCTCCGGTATTAGTTTTTGCTATGGTCCAGTATGGCCATAATATTTCCGGCAGCACAAACAATCAATTTCCTTTTGCAGCTTCCAGTTTCTTCTTCAAGTTCTTAATTATAGTCTTATTTGTTGGCTCCGCTTGACCATTTACACTAGGATGATCGGGAGTAGAGGTGATCCCCTTGATGTTCAAGCTGTCTAAGAACTTTGTGACTTTGGCTCGGATAAAATTTCGGCCGTTGTCGCAAGCTATCTCCATCGGGATGCCAAAATGACAAATGATATGTTGTCAAATGAACTCTTTCACCTCTTTATCCCGGATTTTTGTATAAGCTGCAACTTCAACCTACTTAGAGAAATAGTCAGTCATAAATATAATTTGATACACTTGTCTTGGTGCCACTGGCAAGGGTCCGACAATGTTCATCCCACACTTCATGAACGACCATGGGGATACTACCGGATGCAGTTCTTCTCCCGATCGGTGTAACATATGTGCATGGCGCTACCACTTATCACACTTCCTTACAAATCGTCCCTCATGAGTTTCCTCATTAAGGATTCTGCTCCAGAATGATTTCCATAAATACCTTCATGGACTTCTCTCATTACGTAATCAGCTTCATCAGGGCCTACGCACCGAGTTAGGGGATCGTAAAAACACTTTCGATAAAGCTTTTCATCTACGACACAATACCGAGCATCTTTGGTCCTCAAAGCTCTGGATACCTTTGGGTCCTCCGGGAGCTTTCTGTTCACGAGATAGTCCAAGAACTCATTCCTCTAGCACCAAGTTAGGCTGGTTGAATTTATTTCATCATACCCGACGAGATCCAGTGCCGAATGTAACAACTGAACAACCGACTCGATTTTAGAACCTTCAGCTTCCGTGTTGGATCATAAGTTTGCTAGTGCATCTACCTCTATGTTTTCTTCCCGGGGTATATGCACCACCGTCCATTCTTGGAATCAGGACAAAAGCTTTAGAGCTTTCTCGATGTATCTTGACATACGTTATTCTTTGGCCTTGAATACTCCGTGGATTTGGTTCACTACTAGCAGTGAGTCACATTTAACTTCAATGATTTGTGAGCCTAAACCTCGGGCTAGTTCTAAACCTATAACCAAAGCCTCATACTCTGCTTCATTGTTAGTCAACAAAGTGCTATGTATTCCTTGTCTTAAGATTTCTTGTGGGAGTCACAATACTGCTCTCATACCGGTCCCTTTGACATTTGAGGCACTATTCATATAGTGTGTCCAGACCCCGAGACTAGGATAGCCTCTTCTTCCTCCTACGACATTACTTTTGGATTGAAATCAGCCATAAAGTCTGTAAGGACTAGTCTATATTCCATATCAAACTCACTCGATTCAACCGCCCATTTAGCCAAGCGCCCGAAAAGTTCGAGTTTATGCAGCACATTCTTAAGAGGGAACATGGTTACTACGGCAATTGGGTGACATTGAAAATAAGGTCGAAGCTTTCGCGATGACATTATTAAGGCGAAAGCCAATTTTTAAGTAACGGGTACCGGGTCTCATCCCTTCCTTTGAAAAGTTAAATAACAAAGGAGGTTCTGGATAAAAAAAATCAAGGATCGGTGAATTCTGATAAAGGAAATTCATCTAACTCTACTAAGGGTACCGGGTACCCGAAATTATCCGAATATAACTTCAACATCGATGAAGAACAAATGGTGGCGGTATTGAGAACTCATCTGGCGTCCCGACCACCGAAATCATTGCAATCCGATCCTAGCAAAAGAGGTCAGTCCATCTGGCGAGATTTTCACGAGACTCACGGACATAAAAACTGCGGATTGCAGGCATCTATGAGAAGAGGTGGAATGAATGTTAAGAAAGAGCCACATCCGAGAATATTTGAGCGAGAGAGCTCACAACAATATGAGCGGGGACCTCCCGTAAAAAGTAAATCAAACTCGATTGCACCACCTCATGTTATAAATATGATATATGGTGGGTCAATGATTGCCCCTACATCGTTTACCGCCGCTAAGAAGAAAAAAATCTCAGTGCCCCGGGAGAAGAGGTTTCGAGAGATACCTGATGAACATATCATCATGTTCACCAAAGAAGACGTTGCTGATATAATCTTCCCCCATAATGATGCACTGGTAGTCACGATACCTATTGACTGCTTTCAGGTGAAGAGAATTCTGATCGATCCCGGAAGATCGGGTAATATAATCCGTGTGAAGGTGATAGAAGAAATGAATATGGCAGACAAGATAGTTTCGACTTTTAGAACCCTTTCAGGTTTCAATATGTCGAGCGAGACCACAAAGGGGGAGATAGATCTACCAGTGGACGTGATAGGAGGTATCAAGGTGACAAAGTTCTATGTCATCGATGGTGACATGAGATACAATTCAATATTCGAAAGGCCGTGGATACATGATATGAAGGTTGTCATGTCGACGCTACATCTACTAGTGAAATTTCCAACACCATAAGGGATTCAACAAATCTGAGGCGAGCAACCCGCTTCCAGGGAGATGTTCGATATAGAGAAACCAGAGGTGGTGACCGATCCTAAATAGCAATTACAGCAAGCGGAGCCAGTATCAGAAGATATTCACCAGGTTCCGCCGGCAGAGATAGAATTGACCTACCCGGAGGAGTTTTCAGACCGATACCAGTTGCCAAGGTATTTCTAGGTATCGGATGAGTCAGATTCCACCAATTCCAGTGTAGAGGAACTTGAGAAAATTGGACTACACCTAGAAAATCCCGATAGGAAGGTATACCTGGGCACCAGATTAACCCCCAAGTTCAGGAATTTAATTCTTAAGTATCTTATATCTAACGATGATTGCTTTGCATGATCTCATGCAGATATGAGAGATATTTCTCCAGAAGTCACAACTCATAAGTTGGGTCTGGATCTCAGTTTTCCTCCGGTGCGGCAGAAAAAACGGCAGATCGTCGAACTCTGCAACAGGTTTTTTAAAGAAGAGGCTAGCTAGATTACTTAATATAGGATCAATCCAGGAAGTAAAGTACCTGGATTGGTTAGCAAATGTAGTCGTAGTACCAAAAAGGAGAATAAATTTAGAATGTGCATTGATTATAAAGATTTAAACAAAGCATGCCAGAAAGACTCATTTCCGTTGCTGAATATAGATCAGATGATCGATGCTACAGTCGGATATGAGTTAATGAGTTTCCTCAATGCATATTCTGGGTATTACCAAAGAAGGATGCACCCAGAAGACCAAGATAAAATATTTTTTAACTACTTTCGGTACTTATTATTATAACGTTATGTCTTTTGGGCTAAAAACTGTCGGGGCTACGTATCAAAGGTTATTAAATAAGATATTTGAAAACTAAATAGGAAAAACAATGGAAGTGTATATAAATGATATGCTTGTTAAGAGTCTTCGTACATAGACCCATTTAAGTCATTTGCAGGAAACCTTTGAGGTGCTGAGAAAGTATAATATGAAGCTGAACTCCAAAAAGTGTGCTTTTAGGGTGGGCTCCGGAAAGTTTTTGGGTTTCTTGGTCTCACAGAGTGGGATCAAGATAAATCTTGATAAGATAAAGGCAATCGAAGATATACCGGACACGCTTGAAGATGTGAACGAAGTACAACGACTGATCGAGAGAGTGGCGACCTTGAGTAGGTTTATATCCCGATCATTAGAAAAATGTCACAGGTTCTTTTCACTTCTGAAAGAAGAAGAATGATTTTGTTTGGACGCCCGAATGCCAACAGGCCCTAAGGGACTGGAAAACTTACTTATCCAGTCCTCTGCTCATGTCAAAGCCAAAGAACGAAGAGCAACTACTAATATATCTGGCGGCTCCGGCTGCTTTATCAAATTTTGCAAAGATACTCCCGGCCCTATATGCAAGCATATCGTCCTCAATACGGATCTTGAACTCATATCGGTTGTGCACATCTTCCCAAGTTGTAGCTTGGAATTCCAAAAGATTTTTCTTGAGTTTTCGGGAGGCGTCTGAACTTAAAGGGTTCAAAACCTTATTCGTCCAGGACTATGGGTAACAACATCCGCTCATTTTGGAAATGTGTAACGAAGTCCCTAAGGAGTTATGTTTCTCCTTGCACAATGCAAAAGATATCCGTCTTGCGTGTCTTCACATTCGAGCCCTCACATGAGCTTTTATGAATATGTCGGTGAGCTGGCGAACGATCTGATTGAGTGCTCAGGGAGGTTTGAATACCATGTCAAAACTCCCTTAGCAAGTGTTTCAATAAACTTCTTGATTATGACTGATTCTATTTTGTGTTCCCTTAGATCATTTACTTTCACAACCGTAGTATAGGCCATAATATGCTCTTGTGGATCAGTAATTCCATCATATTTGTATACAAAAGGCATTATGAACCTTTTGAGGATCACTTCGGGCGCATCTTCTGGATTATACGCCAACTAAATGTATTTCTCCACGTCCGACCGCCAACCACAGGAGGAGTCCCCGGTATCTGACTAAACTGGCGCTGGAACTCCTAGACGGTTTTTTCCGCCTTCTCTGCATTGATATCAACTTTATTAGTCATATCTTTCATGAATTTCAAAACTTGTTCCCGAAATGCATTCTCATGAGCGGCTTAGCTTTTTGAACTATCATTTCTTGATCTCCCTTGATCATTACTGATTTATCCATTAGCATTTGGTGGAGGCACCAGTTCATCTGTTGGAGTACTGCCGGCATTTTTGGACATATACTTCTCTTTAAACCACCTCAGATGCCCCAACTGCTCACTCATAGCAGCATTATGTGCCCTCAAGTTCTGTATGATTTCTTTGGAAATTTGGGCGGTGGGAACATCCTTATGTCAAGTCTGTCCATCTCCGGAAGTGACTATGTCTGCAAACATTGGGTCTTCAGGTCTCAGACTTAAAGAAAAAATAGATTAGTAGAAGGGTCACTTGTGACACCACAATTGTCTAGGCCTCATGGTGGGCGCCAAACTATTTATCCGTAAAACGATACAGTTGAATTTGTATGCGTGGTCAAGGACACGTGGATCTCAAGTGACTTGTTTGATAAGAATTCCAGATAAAATATACTGAAAATAAATAATAATAAGACAAGAAAAGAATGATTAGCCTGAGCCTTGTGATAGCTTCTGGGCAGAGTTACGATAACTTGTATGCTAGGACATAAATTAAGAGAATAAAAATAAGTGTATCGTAATAACTTGAATCTGATGATTTACAATGGGACAATGTGCCCTATTTATACATGAGCTACGTAGGTTCACAATCCACGAAATATGTCCTCATAAATACAGGAGAATGAATATTGTAATAATTGAACAATTATTATCTCAATGAATTCCATTAAAGCTCTATTGGAAGACGTAGGACTGGTTGAGTAACAGTCGTCCATTGCAATCCAAACGACTCTCTCATCCTTTTGCATTACCGGTGCCAGCTTCGTGCATAACGCTCTTGGTACCACTTGTATTTAATTGTTAGTGCCTTAGGACATGTCCTTGACTCAGCACCGCATTCCACGTGTCATATTATAATTCGTACAACTGTCTTATACGAATTTTACCCTATACAATAGTCATGCATATCTGCTATTTCTTCTTTCGACCTTCTTTGAAATGTTTTTTTCTTAAAACGAGGGTCTATCGAAAACAGTCTCTATCTCGAGAGATAGAGATAAAATCTGCGTACAATTTATCATTTTTATACCTTATTGGTGAGATTACACTGTTTATATTGTTTTTTTTTATTTTGTAGGTAGTATAAAATATCTGGATTCCGGCCTCTAATAAGTTGTACTAGCATATTGTTCATTTTTTTAGTGGAGAAAAAAAGTGCATATATTCACTTATCTTGTTTGGTCGGTGGCAAAAGTTATTTGGAATTTGAAATGATTTTATTCTTCTTCATTGTGAAGATTTCGTGACAAGAGTCTGCCATTCGGTATATATCCCTCAAGTTGAATGCCATACTGCTTCACTTATCTTTATTTTTTTATTTTAAAATACTTCTTTCAGCAAAGTTGTAGTCTTTGCATTTTTCTGCTCTTCAAGATTCGTTCAGAAAGAGAAAAAGAAGTAAAAATGGTCACAATATTGTTCCCTCTAATACAGAGTCTGTTGAACATTTCCTAGGGCTATTTGGAACCCTAAAAGCTAGTCTTATTTCCCAAGTTCTTTCTAATTTTTCTGTTCATTGCTCTGCTAGTTAGAGGCAAAACAATGCCTTCTTTCTAGTGCTTAACCAAAAATTCTAAGATATTCACTCTCTCTATCTTTACACCATATCCATGGGGAGGATAAACATTACCATGGTTATTTTGTGCATTTTGTGGCTACAACTAAGCTGTGTGCAATGCCATGGAAGAATAATCAAGAATAGTTCCACGGAGCTGCCTACAGCCCCACCTGCTCCACTTCACTTCAAGAACAGGTTTCAAAGGATTTTTTTGAGTATTCTGTTTGGTATGTTCACAGGATTCATTTGTGCACTTGTCTTTGCTTGGCTTGTTCGGAGCTTTGTTCGTTACATCAACAAAGCCCCAATTCTCAAAGGTCCAGTTGTATTCTCTCCTAAAATTCCAGCCAAGACTCTTCAATCTGCTCTTGCTAATGACACACAGTTGCTAGGTTCAAGTACCTGTGGGAAATACTACAGAACTGTTCTTGACAATGGTCTTACTGTTGCAGTCAAGAGGCTTGAACCCTTCGAGTCCGGTTCGCCTGAGTTACACAGCAAGTCTTGCAAGAGAAGAATTCAACAAGAACTTGAAGTGATTGCTAGTTTGAGGCACAGGAACTTGATGAGTTTAAGGGCTTACGTTCCCGAACCGGATAGATTCTTTCTGGTTTATGATTATGTGCCTACTGGGAGTCTTGAAGATGCAATGAACAAAGTTAGGGAAAACCAATTGCAGCTTAGCTGGGAAGTCCGGCTTCGAATTGCAGTTGGGATGGTTAAGGGTCTTCAGTATCTTCACTTTTCTTGCAACCCCAGAATTTTGCATCGAAATTTGAAGCCTACAAATGTAATGTTGGATGCTGAGTTTGAGCCTAGGTTGGCTGATTGTGGTTTGGCTAAAATCATTCCCACTTTGAATCTCCCTGCAGCATCAACCTATAGTCCTCCTGAGTCTTTCCAGAGCTGCAGGTATCTTTCAAACTTATATTCGCTTAATCAAGTAGTATGAATTTAAAGGGTTTTCAATAAGTTTAATTCGCTCCTGTTGATGCATTTATTTTGGCCTAGTGATCAAGGTGCATTCCATATCTTTTTCGCTCTGCCTATGTAATTGATATTGGAGGTGAACTGTTTTGATGCATCGAGGATGGTGTGTTTGTAATGAACATCTATGTTGTGCGGTCTCTTTACTTTTGGTGCCGCACCATGTCGGATTCTCCAAAAATACACTACTTGAGAATCCCACGCACCCATTGACATTTTTGAAGTGTCCGAGCAACATGGATGAACACAATTTGCTGTACTATTTGAAACTTCGTTTTAGCTTTCCACTGTCTTGCTCCCCTTGATTTCTCCTATTTTTGATAGTTTTGAAGACTATCCTCTAAGAAAATTTTAGTGCGCCTGCCTTTTGGAAACAACTCTCTACCTACACACCCCACTTGTGGGATTATACTAGGTACGTTGTTGTTGCTTGCTCTCTTTATCAACCGACTGACATAAGTATGAACCTTGCAAGTGTACGGTGGCATCTATTCTCTTGTAGTTATATAATCAACGGTGTTTAGTATTCTGTTTGACACAATTCCTCTGTTTAAGTCATTGTTTAATTTATTAAGTCGTTGAAGCTATAGTTGTTGCTATTTTGCAGCAGGTATACTGATAAGAGTGACATATTCAGCTTTGGGGTCATATTGGGTGTTCTATTAACTGGAAAGTACCCAACCGATCCCTTCTTCGGAGATACATCTACTGGAGGAAGTTTAGGGCGTTGGCTTCAACGTTTGCAGGAAGCAGGCGATGCTCGAGAAGCATTGGATAAGAGTATTCTAGGGGAAGAGATTGAGGAAGATGAGATGCTAATGGCAGTTAAAATAGCAGTCGTATGCTTATCAGACATGCCTGCTGATCGGCCTTCCAGTGATGAGCTCGTTTCCATGCTCACCCAATTAAATAGCTTCTGATTAATTTAATTAGTTGCTATATTTTTGGATATGAAGATTCAAATACTCACAAGATCTTTAAGGTTGTTCTTTTGGCTTTCTAAGGTGATAGTTTTGCTGTGTGGAACATATACTTTTGGTAGTTGAGCAATGCCTTTTGGTTATGGCCATGAAAGGGAGTGTAGTTGGCTCATTCAGGAAATATGACTATGACCGCAACTACTTTTAACCTCCGGAAACAGAGCTGAAACTTCAGAAAGCACTTGAACAATTACCAGTAATGGCCTCATTTTGCTAGCAAAAAAAACATTTAGTTGATCTAGTTGTATGTAAATTTGAGTAATGTTGTTAATTTAAGTGTTGTTAGTTTTAGAAGGGATTTGCTAACATGGAATACTTGCGCAACTGGCAGTTGTTTGTGAACATTGATATTCTTTTAACCTTTTCTAATGATAGTGTGGTTTTGTGGGGGGTTACTCTGGTTGTCCTTTTGCAAGACAGCTTTTGTTTATCTAGGAATCACGAGTTCTTCGGGGTCTGCAAAAGCAAGTTTGTTTTTGATATTTCAACGTAGCTCAAAACATTTATCTCCATTCAAATTGTGGCGGTTGACACTTGCCACAAGAACCAATCTGAATTCTGACAAGAACTGTTAAGATGTTTTGAGGCGGTAAGTCGGAAAAAAAGTAAAGTAAAATTAAATTAAATCAAGCAAATGGGAAGTTGTCACGAAAAAAGAAAAATAACGCCCTTGTCGCGATGGCACCCAACCATCCTCACATCCGGCGAACCAAAACGAGATAAATCAAATTAAACGTATTAATTGTAAAACTATTTAGCTCTAGCAAAAGAAACTAACTATAGAAAGTTGCAATATCTAAAACAGTGCTGTAGCAAGCCATAATAAAACGCAAGAATGGGTGATACTAATCATGAGCTACTAAGAGTAGAAAGGTACAATATCTGATTGAAAGAAAGTATAGAAAGACTCCATAGCCACTTCAGGATAAGGCAAGCTGCTTATTATGGAAGATCAGCTCCAACCTGGAAATCTCACTCACGAACGCAGTTGGATCTGAATCCACATGAAAGGGAAGGGGTGAGTACAGGGAGTACTCAATAAGTATCATGACGGCCTCCAACAGAGTAGTGGCGAGCGTTATAGCACGAACAATCATTTTCCAATGATACTTAAAAATATGCATTATATAAGTATAATATAGTGCAAGAAATTCAAACTTATACAGGAAAGGCATAGAAGTTTTGCATTAATAGCTCAACATCAAAATAAAGATCACACGACAAATATAATAATATAAGAAAATAAAGATTCAAACTTTACTCAATAGGGCCGCCAAAACCATCAACACCATCCGACATCCACATGCCCTCTACCATAAATCTCAATCAAAACCAGCGTGCACACCTCCAGGAGGTATCAAGTTAGTGACTCATGAGGGACAAATAGAAATTCACACGCACACATCACAATCATATCGATGATCACACAGACTCATCAATTCCAAAAATAATGTTAAAATTGGACTCTCCTTAATGTTCGTATCTGCATATCAACTCAGACACTCAATAGTCTCCATCTTTGTATCAATCTGGACTCTAAATAGTCTCCATCACTGTATCAAATTAATCTCACGGCCATCAATATCCACATCACAACTCCATGGTCAAAACATTGTTGGTATAAACTGGTGTAAAGTATATTCAAAAGGTTAAACAAAAAGAAGGCTGAGTCGAGAGATGACTCTCTGTCTTTAAGACAAAATATTCCCATATAAATGCTCTTTATGGTATCGGGCAATAGTCTTCTAAGATAAAACAACAACTAATCAACTGTACAAAGCAAATACAGTTGATTCTAGCGAAGAAACTAAATAAGAACAGATTGCTTGTTTGAGTTTCTTTTGATTCTCTGTTTTTGTTTATGTCGAACAAAACATAAGACTAATTCTCTGTTATTCGTATATTCTGAACATAAAAGAAGAGAAAAGATTTTGTGTTCTGTATTATGTCGCTGTAATTTGAACAGAAATGATCAATTTATAAGAGAAGAAAGGGAGGCAATGTTCTGTTCTGTTGAACAATCATGTCTGTTGGTGTCTTTTAGAGCCGTTGTAATGTTCCGAAAACTTAAGGCATCAAAATATAAATAGTTAACATTTCAGAGACAAAAAAAAAAGTTTCGGAAGAAAGCAACATCCCAATGACCACGACCCGAACCCGAACCCGAGCCAGGACCGGACGGGCGGGCGGGCGGTAGCGGCGCGCGTGTGGGGCTTAGCCCCGAACCCAGGCTCACCTAGCTCCTCTCTCTTCTAAACACATGAGTTATCCCTTGGGACCCTAAACCTTACTCCAACTTAGAGTTTATATATTGCACAAACTCTCCATCTTCTACCAATGAGAGAGATTTGTCATTTTTTGGCCAAAGACCCTCCATTTTTTCATGTCTCAAACACCTTACTTTGTGTACCAATATCTCTTTCATTTCTTAACGAAATTTGATGATACTTGGCACTAACATCATTCACCCACTTAGTAGATTAGACATGTGCGAAGAAACGATCTTTCCGACATGCGGGGCCCACATGTTTAAGTTATTAAAGACGGGATAAACTCAATCCCACATTTAGTAAATTTCCAACAATCCCCCCTTGAAAGAGAATTGGTGCACATAGGGTGTCAAAGTTCAGCAATCTTTCAGCGGAAAGATATTGCATCAGGAAAGGTAGCTTTCGGTTTTGAACCTTCCTTAGTCGATTACCATCGGATTTACTTACTGCGCGGTGAACGCGATGTCTTGAACCGTCAGTGTTTAGTGTAAACCAAGACAATGATATCAACATAATAACTCTCCTTATTCATTTCTTCTTATTGTTTTGTTCGTTGTGTCCATGGACAACGCTTGGATTCTTAAGTGTGTACATTTGAAGCGGCCTGTCTTCGCACTTAAATAGGTGATCTCCTATAAGGTATCTTGATCTACCCCACTCGCAAGTGTTAAGAATCATTAAAAGTTTTAGAAACTTTTCCTTTACCCATTATGCAGGTAGCACTCAATGTCTATCGCGGGAACGACTTTGGAGTTATATTTCTTTAAAGAATGATAATCTGAAGTGCTCTTACTTCAAGTGAAGCGCTAAACTGAACCTCTATAGTTTAGTTTTCCCATTGAGCCAAATTCCTGGGATCTCCAGTCAGTAAAGTTGGGTTACCACCATAAAGATTCTTATTGTTTGGGTTTTAAGCCCATTCCCCTAGACAAGCAGAATATTTGATCTTTGGCTAGGCCTTTAGTTAATGGATCCGCCAAGTTATCCTTTGATTTGACGTAATCAATGGAAATGACACCCGTAGTGATCAACTGCCTAACGGTCTTATGCCTCCGATGAATATGTCTATACTTGCCGTTGTACATATTACTCCGTGCCCTTTCTAAAGCCGATTGGCTGTCACAGTGAATCATCACCGAAGGTACGGGTTTATCCTAACAAGGGATATCCTCTAAGAAGTCGTGAAACCACTGTGCTTCTTCTCCTGCTTTGTCCAAAGCGATAAACTCTGATTACATCGTGGATCGGGCGATACATGTTTGCTTAGAGAATTTCCAAGACACAACCCCACCACAAATTGTAAAAATATACCCATTAGTGGATTTAGTGTTCTTTATGTCTGATATCCAGTTTGCATCACTATATCCTTTCAATACGACTAGATATCTTGAATAATGTAATCCGTAAGTCAGCGAATATTTCAGCTATTGTAGTATCCGATTTAACGCCTTCCAGTGATCATTTCCAGAATTACGACTGATGTAACCTTACATAAGCTCTCACTACGATGCGGGAGTTTGAGGGTCTTATAAATGTTGAAGGTAACTTCTTTGTCTTCAACTCTCATCTTGAGCTTCCATTCTCCAATATCAATCACATCACCTCATTAGCCAAGAATGGACATTTCAAGATCAAGGGAACCTTTTTATCCGTTATAAAATCAAGCAGAATGAAGTTCGTAAGGAATATAAACTTTCCTATCCGCACCAAGACATCCTCATCGACCCCTGGAGATACACCATTGACCTAACTGCAAGCTACACATAATCATGGTTGACTTTGGAGCTCCCAACCTGAGCTTCTCGAATACACATAGGGGCATAAGATTGATGCTTTCCCTTAAACTACAAAGAGAATTCCCAACATCAATGTTCCCAGTTTGGACTGGGATTGTGAAGCGGAGTTGAGTTTTTGCGGAGGCTTATTTTGGACCCTAGATGTGCGCTCCTTGGTGAGCACAACTATTTTAAGACCAGTCCACTTCTTTTGATGGTAACAACATATTTTATAAATTTTCCATACTTCGAACTTCTTTCAAAAATTAAGAAAAGGGATATTCACATGCACCCTCTCATCATCTCCACAAACTTTGCATAGTTCGTGGTATCATCCTTTGTATGAGGCAAACTCTATGAAAATGGTGGAGGTGGTCTTCATTTTCTATCCTAATTTCTCACCATATGTCGTGGTGTCCTTCAGGCACATCTTCAATTGTTATCCTCTATGTGGTCTCTTGATCTCTGCACCACTCCTCAAAGTGATAACATTCATAAAACCTTTAAGATTAGGCTCCACATCTCTAGGTAACTCATCCTTATGCCTTATTTTCTAGCCCCCAGCCAATTGCCCCATTTAGATCTCCAGATTTTGATTAACTTTAGCTATTGACTGACTCTGCTCCATGAGTTTTTCGAATATCTCAGTGATGCTCTTTTCATCTTGTGATAGTGATGGCTGCTGATAATTACCTTGAGGCCTATTTCCTTCCTGATTCCCTTGGTTAACTCCCAATGAAAGTTAGGATGAGTTTTTCAATTAAGATCACACATGTTACTGCATTGCACATTCCGTTTTACCTCTCTCAATTTATGTTTCCCTACATAGAATATCGACTCTGATTTGAGTGGGTAATTGTCACTTCTGTGACCATCTCCACATAGCTCACAAGTAGTCTTCATCTATTGTACCTACTGAATAAGTGGTGCTTTCATAGCCAGTGCAGTGCAGTCATCATCTGTTGTACCTACTAAATAAGTGATGATTTCATAGCCAGTGCAGTCTCGATTATTTTGCTGACTTGGGTTGTCAGTGAAGACACCTCAACTTTCAATGTAGTCATAACATTGACACCTACTTTATGGGGAATAATATATCTATTTACAACGCTCTTTTTCTTATTGTTTGATGTAATTGTGTCGAACAGTGCCTTAAGCTTGAATCGCTCTCAAGCTTCATAAAATGTCTCCCGTCTTCTGCTGAAACCCCATAATCTCGATTCTCAGTGACTTAGTCTTCCTAGACTAGAAGAACTTTATGTAAGAACTTTAAAGCAAGATCATCCCATGTGCAGATGGAATTCGCGGGCTCATTCTGCAACCATGCTTTCGCTTCTTCCAACCAAGAGAATGAGAACAAAGTATGTAGTCTGGAGCCACTCTAGTGAAATTGTAAGTATCAGTGATCTACAAAAAGTTTTATATGTGTTGCTGCGGGTTTTCACGTGGTTTATCAAAAAACTGGCCTTGAGATTCGACCAGCTGCACCATATTCTGTCTCAGCTCAAAGTGTCAGGTGATATTAGGCTTAACAATGGCTTGGCTAAAGTTCTTCACACATGGCCTAGCACCTCTATCACTAACCATTTCATGATATATGCCATCAATGCAGGTGCTCATTCGTCGACAGTGACTATGAGAACACCGTTTAGGTTATCCTTTGCAGCTTCTCAGTTTCCTTAGCCTTTCCGCCCTGTTTTCTCATAGTTTCATGTGAACTGTCTTTTTGGCCTCAATATCTGGTTCTATATGTTCTTTCTTGTCTAAGACATTTTCCCGTAGCATTCAAGTATCTATAATGAAGCACAAAGTGAAGAATAAACATTGAAACTTGAATATACTAAAACTATCTAATATAGCAAAAAAGTTAATACCAAAGTCTCCGGAAACAACACAAAAAACTTGATCTGATCCAACAATCACACAAGCGTATGTGCTCGACAAGTAATATAATAATAAGAAGATATCATTCCTACGAGATCTTTCTCAATTAACTTTCCGTATAGATTATACAATTACAAGTATCCAATAATATATTATAAGATGAAATTTGATTATATAAAATAATAACGGAAACTAAACCAATATGCTTTTAAGATATTAAGATGAGAGATATATTCCAGAGTTATGAGTAGGTTTCTCCAATCCAATTGAGCTTTCACTCGTAGATATTTTGAAAATTTGATTTACTAATTACAGGATTGATATTACTCTGCGCTCATGCCTGATATCCCGGTGCCTATTCAAAATACTGAAACACCTATATGCCTATGTTATCACAAGCAATAAGAATGCAGTTGCATCCCTTGTATTTGACTAAGCAAGACTAGTAATATATGCCTATCCTAACCTCTAAGCCATGCCAGGAGCACCCCTGGGTTTAGAACTTGTTATATTTTATCCTACTGGTCTCTGAATATGTGTGTTGCACGTGTATTCAATGCTAATCATTATAAACGTTTTCTTGATATTTATGTTATTGCAAAGCACAAGAAAAATTGATTTTTATTGAATGTGAAAGAAATACCCTTCATCATAGGTTCGTAAAAGTTCAATTTAAGCTACATGTTAAATTGTAATTCAAAATAATTTGTGGTGATGACATATTTCGTCTTTGTGTGCATGCTCCCCCAAAACATTTCATGAGGGCGAAAAAAGTCTAAATAAAAAATAAAGGCGATATTTTTCAAAATTTTCAAATGTAAAATGTATCTAATTAAGCTAGTTATTTTGGTGGTATGATTGGCTTGTGAGACTTATTTACCAATCCTTGGTCAAGTCTCATTTGCCGGCACTTTTGTCTGTGGCAAAAACAAATGAAAGGAAAAAAAATTCTTCATCACATGTTATATGAAATTACAACATATTACCGTCTTACATAGGAACACTGATGCAAGATGATTAAATTAGGCATAAATCATAAAACACAAAAGACCCAGAAAAGAATGAAACAATGAAAAGAAAGTAAGAAATACACCAAAACAAAAAATCAAGATTCGAAATTATAAACAAAAATCCATGAAGAATTTATAAAGAAACTTGCAAGAACTATGAATAAATAAGCTAACTTTTAGAGTTGTATCAACATACATACTCTTAATAATCTTTAGAGATGTCCCCCGGGCATAGCTGAATGACAAAGGAGGGGAACTTAAAATCCAGCTGGAAGCCTGCAGCGTGGGTTCGAACCCTGGTGGGAGCAATTTGCTCTCTTCTGGGGTAGGACCTTGTAGGTAATATCAATTGTTCTGTTCTCACACCCTGGTCATTCAGGCACATCCCGCGATTTTGTGGTTGTAGTGCTGAGGGACCGGGACAACTATTTCTAGGAATAGTCTGGCTTAAGCCGGGAAGCTGGATATAAAAAAAAATATCTTTATATGCAATTTTCTCTACAAAAACTTTCTTACGCTAAAAGGTGATGTCAATATGATCAAGCTTTTGTATGTTGGTCAAGGAAATAATGTCTCTAGCTCCCACGTTGCAGGCCTTGTGTATATATATTGTATTCCTTTGTGTCTTAGAATAACTGTCATACCTATACATATTGCTCCTAATAAAGATTAATGATAAAGAATGGTGCTTTTAATGAGATAAATATAAAATATGTTGGCAAAAAAGATAAAACCGCATGGGGATAGGGAAGATGAATGTCCATGAAAAATCTGTTACACAAGTCATTCAAGGTGTAACTAGTTAGGGAGTTAATGGGTAATTATTTAATTGATTTATTTTTCATTTAATTGATTCGTTTATCATTTATTAATAGATAAATTTAATATTTGATGTAAAAATAGTATAGAAATAGTGTTTAGATGAGGGGTAAACGTTTAACTTTTAAGGGCATTTTGATAATTCAATTTTAGATTTTTCACTTTTAGAATAGTATGATAATGTAATCTGGTATCTCTCTGTGAGTCAGTCCTATATTTATAGATATTATTTAATTATTGATCAAGCAATTAAATTATTAATCTCAAGATAGAATAAGTAAACCAATTAAACCAATCAAAATTAGTGATAATCAAATATATGCTAACATAACTTAGAACTACAACATTCATGGATAATCATGCAATTCTAGAATAATAGAAAACTAGTCACTCAAGCTTTTGGCGACATACAATTCATAATCATTCAACTATAAAACAGAGGAAAGAAAGATAAACTGTGTGAATTTCCGCTCTATGGTGCTCTAGCCGCCCTTGTGAGTTCTTCTTTCCAAAGTCTAAACCTTGTCTCAAAATTTATTTAAGATGTATTTATAGTGTGAGAAATGGTCAAAATACTTCTTGTAGTCCAAAATTGAGCTGAATTAGCAAAAAAGTACACGGATGCGCCGCACATGGCAGTAACCCAGCCTGTACCAAATCAAAAGTGTAGAGAGTAAGAATCTTTAGGTTTTGGTGGAATTTGCACACGTGTGGTGCATAGGGTACTACCCATGCGTCACACTAAGTCATTTTATGTGAGACATCATTTTCAATTTTTTTTTCATGTGTACTTGGACTTCGGGTCCTTAACTCAATCCAAATACTTGAGAATGACTTCTAATCAGATTTCAAAGTCACATTTATCTCTTTTTGCATTAAATCTCATACTTTCATTAAATTACCTCCTACACACAAAACACAAAGATTAAGGATAAAGTGAGTGAAATGAACTTAAATCGAAGAAAAGAGCATAAAATATAAGGCATAAATTACCTCCTATATCTATATTTATATTAAAAGCATGAACTCCAAAACTTAAACGTTAAATTACTAAAATGCCCTTCTAAATATTTTATTTAAAAATTAATAAATAAGAGAAACCAACTAATATTTCTAAAGTGTCTTCTCGTGATAAGTTGTGTCCTTTTAATTTATTAAGTAACCAAATACAGTTTAATATAATTTTAAAACCAAACGTATGCAATTGTGATACACACAAAACTTCCAACACCAAAAAATTGAGTTTCTTCAAATGAGCAGTAATTTTTGTACAGAAATACACTTATCAATCTATCATAAGACAAAAACCAATTTTCTCTACCGTACGACAACAAAATAGAGGATGGGTCATCTATTTTGATCTAAATTCGAATATTTGAATTTAAATAGAAATAATTTTAAAGATCTCCCTTCAGGTTTGGTTTGATAACACTAATATTCCTTAATTTGCAATATTATGTTTACCTCCATTTTTTAAATTTCTTTGTAACAATTATTTTTACTTCTTTATTATTAATGCAAAATAATTATAATCGTACCAATTTTACCTGACTAAAGTTACACTCTTTTGATTAATGAATTTTATGTAATTCCGATTTTTTCTTAGAACGTGAAGAGTGTAAAATTAAATAATAAAAAGATTATTAATTCATTATTTTTATTTAGCAAAGGAAAGAAGCAAAACACTATTTAGAGAACCCTTAATAAAATCTAGAGAAATACTTATCATCTTTGGCGTTATATCCTTATGGGTTTCACCGAAACATAGAAAGGACTGCGTATCCACGGTAGGAACAAGATAAAATGACAGGATTCATATAGTTCAATAAGCTTATGAAGAATAAAAATAACTAATAGAAGTATTAATTTATTCATGATCTGCGAATCAAGATCATAAATGACACTTCAATGAAAGTATACCGTGATATACACGACATATACAATGCCTTGTGTATACCGTGTATATCACGGAACACAAAGCAATTTGGTCCGTGATATACATGCCTAGTAAACACGGTTTAAAGTTAGTTTTGGTAATATGTTTTTGTATATAATTAGCATTGTACACTCACCATAATTGTAGAATTCTTGTACAAATAGAATAAAGTTTTGAGAGTAGAATAGGAATAGGATTTTTCATATTATGGAAATTGTAAATTGTATATATACTCATTCATTAATGAAAATAATCAAAGGATTATTTCTTTCATTCAAGATTTACGTACAGTTACGAGGAAGATGATTGACTAGAAATTCAAATTTCGTGAACTATATCAGAGATAGTGTGTATAGAATTAAAAAAACGTGAAATGATCTGGGATGGGAATGACAATGATACATTTTTTTTGCCTGGAAATCATGTTTAGGTTTAGAAGAAGCCGGTTTGGCCAAAAAGGCAACTACTGGCGCTAGTCCCGTGGTCATGATGACTTCATCCGATAATTCTCAAAGTTTTATTGATACTTCAGGCCAAAACCGTACTCACAGTGGAGGCAAGAAAAGTCAAAAAAATAATGGCAAAAATCGTGGTGTTTCTGGCAGTGGTGGTGGAGGCTAAAACAGTGGAAGTTGGCCCCTGCAAGGTGGCAGTGGGCCGCAGACCAACTGGTCCCAGCCATGGGCCCCCTAGCATAGGGGTTGGTCCAGTGGCCAATGGCCCACCAACCCCTATTTTCCAATGGCTCCATTCCCTAGGTAGTGGGCCGCCCAACAACCCTTCACGCCCAATTATTCGCAGCAGTCCAGTGGTTACCGAAACAGTGCTGGGCCTGGACAATAAGGTGGCCTGCTTGGACCTCGGCCCCCGCAGGCTTTCCATGTTAAGGGCCCCAATCCGATTCCGACATCTATCGATATTGAAGCCGTCATGCATACACTTGGATTGAATCCTCCATACGCAAATTGGTACATGGACACCGGCGCCACTTCTCACATGACATCCGACCAAGGTACTCTCTCGTCTTATTCCAATTTGAGAAAACATTGTGGCATAATTGTTGGTAATGGCAAATCAATTCTAATTCATGGTTACAGTCATACAACTTTGTCGCCCCCATCCACCCTTTCTCTTGAAAAACGCCCTTCATGCCCTAACTTAATTAAAAATTTGGTGTTTGTCCGTAAATTCACCACTGATAATTGGGTTTCTGTTAATTTTGATCCTTTTGGGTTTTCTGTGAAGGATTTCAAGACGGGGATATCTCTCATGAGATGTAATAGTAAGGGAGATCTTTATCCTATCACGCCCTCCTCCAGTCTCTCGAGTCAAGCCTTGCCATCTACTTTTGCAGCTATAGTTCATTCCTTGCAGCATGCACGTTTGGGTCACCCTGAGTCGTCCATTGTTTCTTCGTTACATAAAAATAATTTTATTTCTTGTAAGGGTACGCCTAGTACTCCGATTTGTCATTCATGTCCTTTAGGAAAACATGTTAGATTACCATTTGTAGCCTATGCTTATCGCACTTTAATGTCATTTGATATTATTCATAGCGATTTATGGACATCTTCCGTTTTAAGTTCTGTGGGCCATCGTTATTATGTTCTATTTTTAGACGATTATTCTAATTTTTATGGACTTTTTCGTTAGCGAAAAAATCTCAAGTTTTTTCCATCTTCTTAAAATTTAGAGCATTCATCCGTAACCAATTCGAACGATAAATAAAAAACATTCAATGTGATAATGACAAAGAATATGATAATGAGTTGTTTCGAAATTTTGTGCAAATAATGGCATAGTTTTTTATTTTTCTTGTCCTCATACGTCTTCACAAAATGGGAAAGCCCAACGAAAAATCCATACCATAAACAATATTGTCCGAACTTTATTATACCATGCTTCCGTACCCCCTTCCTTTTGACATCATGCTCTACAAATGACTACCTACCTTCTTAACATACTTCCTACAAAAGGGTTGCCATATTCGTCTCCTCTTAAAGTCCTTTATAATAAAAATCCTTCGTATTCCCATCTTAGGATCTTTGGGTGTTTATGTTATCCTCTTTTTCCGTCAACTACTATTAACAAACTTCAAGTCCGTTCTACCGCTTGTGTATTTTTGGGTTATCCATCTAATTATCATGGTTATAAATGTTTTGATTTATCATCTAATAAAATCATCATTAGTCGCCATGTTATTTTTGATGAAACCCAATTTCCGTTTGCTAAACTGAGTAGTCTCATGCTTAGTTCGTATAATTTTTTGGATGACGATATCTCCCCGTACATCGTGCACCACTTAATGGGCCGCTCCAGTGACCCGCCACATTCCACTATTTCTGCCCCAGTTTCGACTATTGGGTCGGTTGCCCAGCCCAATACCAAAACTGCTTCGACCGGTTCTTACGCTTGCAGCTCTTTGTTTCGATATTGGGCGTGAGGCCTACTTCTCTATTTGGCCAACCCGACCCCCATCCAAATTATTCCCAAAATCCACCTAATTCTCCTCCTAGTCATAAACCGGTCACTCGTAGTCAACAGTGTATTTTTAAACCAAAACGTCATTTTAATCTAAATTCTAATGTCTCTAAATCCCCTCTACAACGTAACCCAATGTCTGCCTCAAATGAACAAAATTGGAAATTGGCTATGAACGACGAATATGATGCTCTTATTTCAAATAAGACGTGGGAGTTGGTCCCCCATCCTTCTGGTGTTAATATTATTCAGTCTATATGGATTTTTACTCATAAAGATAATTCTGATGGTTCTTTTGCGCGACATAAAGCTCGTCTTGTAGGTGATGGTAAGACTCAACATGTTGGTGTGGATTGTGGTGAGACATTTAGTCCGGTGGTCAAGCCGGCTACCATTCGCATTGTTCTCAGCTTGGCTCTATCGAAAGCATGACTCATTCATCAGCTCGATGTGAAGAATGATTTCTTACATGGTGATCTTAAAGAGACAGTTTACATGCATCAGCCCTTGGGTTTTTGAGACCCCAAATATCCGCATCATGTTTGTTTATTGAAGAAGTCCTTGTATGGGCTTAAGCAAACCCCCTGAGCCTGGTATAAGCGATTTGCAAACTATGTATCTACTATTGAGTTTTCTCATAGCAGGTTTGATAATTCTATGTTCATATATCGTCGTGGTACTTCCTTGACATATATTCTCTTGTATGTGGATGACATTATTTTGACAGCTTCTTCTGATGATTTTCGCAAGTTTATCATGACCCTACTCAGTTCTGAGTTTGCTATGAAAGACTTGGGGCCATTGAGTTATTTTTTGGGGATTGTTGTCACTCGTAATGCAGGTGGGTTATTCTTATCACAAAGGAAGTATGCCACTGAGATCATAGAGCGAACTGGTATGTCCTCGTACAAGTCCACGTCCACTCCAGTTGATACTAAACCCAAGTTGGGTGTTGCGGCTGGCTCACCTTACGAGGATCTCACCCACTATCGCAGTCTTGCTGGAGCACTTCAGTATCTTACTTTCACGAGACCCGATATTACATATAACGTACAACAAATGTGTTTATTTATGCATGATCCCAGGGTTGAGCACAAGAATGTGTTTAACGCATTATTCAATACATCCAGGGAACACTTGACTATGGCTTACATTTATATCCATCATCGACGTCTACACATGTCTCATATATAAATGCTGATTGGGGTGGCTGTCCAGATACCAGACGCTTCACGTCTGGTTATTGCATATTTCTTGGTGATAATTTGGTCTAATGGTCTGCAAAGTGCCAGTCTACATTATCCCGCTCCAGTGCAGAGGCCGAGTATCGTGGAGTAGCCAATGTGGTTTCTGAATCATGTTGGTTACGTAATCTTCTTCTAGAGCTTCATTGTCCCATTCAAAAGGATACATTAGTTTATTGTGATAATATTAGTGTCGTCTATCTTTCTGTAATCTGTTCAACATCAGCGCACTAAACATATCGAGATAAATATCCACTTCGTTCAAGAAAAGGTAGCTCGTGGACAAGTATGCGTCTTACATGTCCCTCCTAGGTACCAAATTACCGACATCTTTACTAAGGGTCTTCCCTCGGTCTGTTTGAAGATTTTAGGAACAGTTTCAGCGTATGACAACCGCCCGCTATGACTGCGGGGGTGTGAAAGTATACCATGATATACACGGTATACACGACATATACAATGCCTTGTGTATACCATATATATCACGGAAACACAAAGCAATTTGGTCCGTGATATAATGCCTAGTATACACGGTTTTAAGCTAGTTTTGGTAATTGGTTTTTGTATATAATTAGCATTGTACACTTACCATCATTGTAGAATTCTTGTACAAATAGAATAGTGTTTTGGGAGTAGAATAAGAATAGGATTTTCCATATTATGAAAATTGTAAATTGTATATATACTCATTCATTAATGAAAATAATCAAGGGATTATTTTTTTCATTCAAGATTTACGTATAGTTACGAGGAAGATGATCGACTAGAAATTCAAATTTCGTGAACTATATCAGAGATAGCGTGTATAGAATTAAAAAAAATGTGAAATGATCTGTGATGGGAATGACAATGATACATTTTTTTTTGCCTGGAAATCATGTTTAGGTTTTGAAAAAATATGTTTATTACAAAGGGAGTATATCTAAAAATATTGGCAAAATAATAAATTTCGTAAAATAGCGTTTATAGGCATTAATATTTTGTTAAAAGTTATCCATTTGGCTATGGCTCTTGAGAGAAGATAAGTATATTCCTCTTCATCCGTATTGAAAATTTCTTTAGAACAATTTTTTTTAAAAAGTTAATAATAACATTAGTTAATTAGAAGAGTATAATGGTAGAAAAGGGCAACTTAGTCATATTACAATAAATTCGTATTGACATAAATAGGTTAAAATAATTGTTATAAAGAATTTAAAATAAAGAAGGTAAGCGGAATATCACAATACTACAAGAGAGGTTAGTGTTATAAAAATCAAAACTTAGGAATGTCTCTGAAATTATCCCGTTTAATATACATTTTAAAAAAACTATTTCTCTTATCAAACCTTCTCAAAGTAGAGCAGAAATGATAAAGTTTTATAAAAAGGATAAAGGTAATAGTTACAAAGACTCTACCTTGGTTCTTCTTCTCCTCAAATTGCTAGAAAATAAACAAAAATGGAGAATATAAAAATTGGCTGTAAAAAAAAGGAAAAAGAAGAAATATGAAATCTACAGAAATAAGGTGCACATGCAATTATTCATTTCAATCATATTTGGTCACACCTCATAACCAAGCGGTAATAACCGTTATTTCTTGGCATGAAAAAGTGTATCTATAGATATTAGAGAAAGTTATTGCAAAATATTATTTTGAATTTTGATTCGAAGAAGAAGAATTCAAAACAGTTCATAAAAATATTTAAAAAACACCATTTGGCGGAAGTGACATTCTTTCGTTTTGATGCATTTTTGCGGTTTGACAACATTAAAATGATTAACTAAGGATTAATTGGCCATAAAATTGAATTTTACTTTCTTAATTTCATTAATTTATAATTATATTTATCCTTTGTGATTTTAATGCAATTCATATACGATAGAATTAATGTTTATGTAGTGATCTTGAAATGTATGTTTAAGCGTGTTTAGGAATTAACTGTTAGTAATGAGTAACTTTGTTATTCCGTGGCTAAATAAAAGTAACCATTTGACATATATATGATATGCTCATATGTATTAGAGTATGTGAAAATTAACTTTTGAGTTGAGAGAACAATACAACATATTTTATTTGGAAGAATCTTGTGTCTATACTTGGAAGTTATTTTATTATGAGATAAAATAATATAGATAATTTTAAAGACTTTTCTTGTGATTTTGACCTGTATGTTTCCCTTGTTATTTCAAATATTACATGAGCTCTTCTTTAATATTTAAGTATAACAAAACTATTTTATAATTTAAAAATGGATAAATTTGTCTAAGAGTCCTACTTTTGTGTTAAAACTAGGGATGTTCAGTGGGCCGGGTCGGCTCCTCAAAAAAATGGAACGAAATTGTAGGTAGCGGGGTTCGATCTCGGGATTGGACTAGGGCTCGTCCCGATCGAGCCCTCCCCCCCCCCCCCCCGTTGCAACAACGGTCAAATTTTGATTTTGGCCGTTGTGCAACGGCTATAACGGCTATTTTTGGCCCCCACTCCATAAACTCCCCCTACCCCCTTAATATTTATTTTTAACCCCTAAATTAATATATTTACACTTTAACCCTATTTCTCAACTATAAATACCTCATTTTTCTCACAAATCTTCCTACCATCTACATTGCCTACTAAATATTATATGTTATTTGCTTATTTGTATCAAAATTCAAAAATTGGGAGTGAAGTTGGCAACTAGCTTGAGGATCATCCATCGAGCAAAGTTTTAATTTTCAACCTCGATTACATGTTGACGTTACGTCTGCGTTTGGTACCTTCGTTCCTTCTTTAAATTATTATTGTTACTTAATTTTAATTATCATACTTAATTTCATTATCTTTAATTATTTATTTGCATAATTATAATGGAACGAATTGAGCATTTTATTTCTGGTAGAGGTACTAGGGGTAACAGGGGTAAGGGTGCATCTTCTAGTAATCCTATTCCTAATCCCGATGATTTCACATATATAGATGAAACTAATTTTTAATGATATTAATATACATTAGATAATGAGGTATATTATGCATCTCAATCAGACTTTAATTTAGAAAATGAATTAGACGATAATGTAGATAACGCACCCACTAGTGCACCTCCACCTCAGGCTCAGATTGAGTCTCAGCCTGAAACTGAAACTGGAATGCCTCATATTCCCCCTAGTATGAGTCGAGGCCCCAAACAACGAAAATTAAAATCACCTACATGAGATTTTTTTTATAGGGATAGTGAAAATCAATTAGCCAGATGTAAAATTTGTCAAGAAGTTTATAAATGTAAAATCGGAAAATGTCATGGTGGGACGAGAGGTTTATTGAGACATGTACAAAGCATGCACAAAGCTAGGTATAATGAATATCTGGCAGAAAAATTGGGTATGCCAGTGCCTTCTGAGTCGGGACAAGGTTCACATAGTGTCCCCGACCAAGTACAGGGTCGAATTAACCCGATGACGGGGAAGGGGGGATTATAGGTCCTAAATATGATAAACACAAAGATAGGGAAAATATAGTAAAATTAGTTGCGGTGTAGGGTTTGCCTTTTTCATTTCCTTCATCTCCCGGTTTTATTCATTACATTAGAGAAACGTATAATCCTGCTTTTAACGGTTTTCCTAGATCAACTGTTAGAAGAAACGTTTTTAAATTTGCACATGAATATCAACAGTATTTACGTTATGCATTATATCATTTTAATGGCAAAGTGACTATCACTTCTGATATAGGTCGTAGTACTAACAGTAATGATTATTTAACCGTTACATGTCATTGGATAGATGAGACTTGGTCTATGAAAAATGTATTTTAGCATATAGATATGTTAATAATAGGCACACCGAATTATTTATTGCAAGAAATATAGTTGGATCATAATCTCTTACCATGAAAATGGTTGCATGCGCGACAACACCAACTATGAGAAATCCACCAATCCACATGTATGTCCAATAAACTTCAAACAAAAGGAGATTCGGGTATTAGAGTTGAGCGGACAGGCGACATGAATGATTCAATTGCCCTCTCTACTCAATTGATTGAATATAGTTGCGTGAAGCAGCATAAGTGCTAACCTGATCTAAGTTAAAAGGGGGAACGTGAAAGCAAGGTTATTCCGGGGCCTCAAGCGTCTGTAGGCCTATCAGCCATGAAGTACGCATAAACGGGAATGGGCAAAAACTTGCACAGGAGATCCACAAGGGGTCAGAGAGCAGGTAACACCTTATTTTTTAATAACTGAACTGATGAAAGTTCAGGTGGAAAATAGTGTAACCTCGATTGTCCTGAAGCCCTCTCATGCGATTTAAAAAAGTAAAATTTGCGAATGTTTTGTCTTGAAGAAATGATTAAAAAGAGCCTGAAATTGGCCAACACCTTCGCGCGTATATGTAACTTATGTCAACAAGAAGAACCACAGAGAAGGGGTTGGGCTAGTCAGAATCGGTCAATGTATCTGTTGTACTTTTTTTTATTTCCTCGAATTCGTACTCCTCCGGCCATCTCCTTTCTTCACCGGGTATTCATTCAAAAAAATGCATTTACCCTTTCTCCCCCTTCCTTCGACATCCCTGACTCGGGCATCCCTTTCAGTCAAAACTAGAGGAGTGCTTACTAATAGTGAAAGGTTAACATCACGAACTATTGGAAGAAAATAGAAAAGAAAGACCGAGTGGGATCAAAGAAACTAGCGGGCTAATCACTAAATAGATACAAATAGGTGCAAATTCTGACACTAGTTTTGGAGTTTTCGCCCGCAAAGGTAAATAGTCAAAAAAGTTCCCCGTAGAATGCAAGCGTTGAGGCTTTCATCTAAACAAAGAGATGGGGGCAAGGGGGATCCCCTGGCTAGGAGGGTATTCAGGAAGTGCTTCCAAATCTCCTCAACATAAGGGCAACGATTGATAGTTGAAACCTCTTTTTCAAGTCCCGGGGGACTAGTAGCTTGGTTTCCATTTTTGGATTCCCGGGTCTTTTTTATTATCACTGCTGGAATATTTTGGTTGACGACTTGGTCAAGGCGGTTCACAATTGCAAGACGATAAAAGAGCTCGCTCCGCCGCGTAAGATCCTCGAATCAACCACGACTACCATCTGCGGTCCATTTTCGTTGGTTTAGAAGTTCGGCCGGATTTTTTTTGGTGTCGGACGCAAAGCGTCAGAGCCGATTCACTAAGTCAAATTCGTTTTGTTAATTGAAAAATAAAAAAGCAAGTACAAAAATGAGTAATAACCCCCATGATGAATATGAAGTCCGGGAGGTTGCAGGTACCATTCAGTGAATTGTCTTGTCTTACGTTGTTTCAAGACGTTCACTGAATCCTTCACGATGTTTGGTGGCAGGTACTAGTACATCGAAGCCTTAGAGAGTCGTTGGACTCCAGACTTTCCGGATTTCAATTAGATTAATGTGCGCTCGTATGGGAGTAGAAGCCACTACTTCCTTCTTCCCCCGAGATGATTCATTCGGCAGAAGAAAGCCGAGAAAACAAATAGGAAAAGCATTATGCAAGCTTATAATTAAGCAAATATATAAAAGCTATCACCACCTCAAGCTATGAATGTAGAAATCAGGTTGAAGAGTGAAAGGGACAAAGTGGTATGAAGTTGCTTGAACCTCGCCTTTGATCTTTCCCTTACCGTGTAGGTAAAGCTAGAAGATCATCATTGGCCCGACAACTGACAAGCAAACCTCATGAAATTTGTTAATATTATGAAATTACTGATAAAATTATGATTGTTACATTATCTAATGCTACTACTAATGATTATGCTGTAAACCTTTTGAAAAATCTATTTACTCCATCTTTTCCCGATATTTTTCATATTAGATGTGCATGCCATATTTATAACTTAGTGTGAAGAATGGCCTAAAACTTTTTAAAAACATTCTTGATAAAGTATAATTTGCTATAAACTTTATTTTTAAAGGTAATAAAATACAAATACGCAAAGAGTATAAAATAATTTGTCATGATTGTGGACTAGCTTATAGAAAAATTCCAGAAGAACTTTCGACTAGGTAGAATTATTTATATGAACAACTACTTGTTGCTCACGAGTATAAAAGACTTATAATTTTATTATTTAACGCCCATAATCAAAGTCCAACGGATATGCTGGTGGATGATGATTGGGAAAAAAATTCGGAACTTATTGCATTTTTAGAGAAAATTTTTCTAGCTACTAAAGAATTTTCTGAAATTTATTATCCTACTATTTCAATTATGTTATTTTATATAGCTGTAATATTTTTGTTACTTAATGAATATGTGTAAAAACGAGCTTATGCTCCAGCTATTAAAAAATATTTAAAAAAATTAAAAAATACATTTTTTCTATTCCCACTATATATTTTATTGGTGATGTATTAAATTCGAGTATTAAAGTAGACGGTTGTAAAGCACTTGTTGAAACGATTTATAAAAGCTTAGAAATATTCCCAACAGACCCAACTGAAGAACCAACTAAAGAAGAAGTTATGTCTAGCATACACAATGAATGCAAATATATATATATATATATATATATATATATATATATATATATATAACAAGAAAGTGCAAATAATCAACCGGCTTCTGTACAATCTTATTCTACTTCACTGCAACCTAATAAAAGACATGTGGTTTCTGCTGCTAGTGTTCAAGGCCTTAGAAATAGAATGTTTAGTGGTTCAACTTTTTCACAACTTAGCGAATTTGATGTTTATGTTTTACAAGGTGTTGTACCGTACGAATCAATTGTCAATGAAGATGGACGTGAAGACTTGCTGAGATACTGGAGGGAAAATGCGAAGACATTTCTGACACTATCAAATATGGCTCGAGATGTGTTGAACATTCAAGCGTCATCAACAGCGTCTGAAAGCGCTTTTTTTACTGGAAGATTTCAAATAGGGGAGCACATACACTCATTGGCGGGAGACAGCTTGGAGGTTGCAGTTTTATTCAGAGATTGGATTAGAGCGGAGCGTAGAAGGTGTGATCAATCGAAAATCAACGAAGAAGATGACTACAACTACAACGAAATCTTGTCCGAGGGAACGGGAAGCGACGTCGAACAATTTGACCAACAACTTCCAATTCCAACCGAAGATCCTCAAGACATTGTGAGGAAATTAGAAAAGATATGGTTAACTATGTAATTTTTTATTGTTAATTTTACTATGTGATTTGCAACTTTTGAACAACGAAACAAAATTGTAATTTTGAAATTTTATTACAAAAAATTATATTTCTATTAAATAATATAAGAGGCACAAAAACAGTCTTGAGATGTTTTTATTACATTATCTTATTCAATTATTTAAATATTTAAGTATATTTTTTAAAAATTAAGTTTCTAAAAAAACTCCAAATCCCGCAACCCGGCCTGACCCGTCCCGCCAAATCCCGGCGGGATGTGGGACGGGATGGGACGTCTTCCCGTCCCGCCTATCCCGACCCGCTAGTCCTGCCGGATCCTGTCCCAGCTCTCCCCGTTGGCCACTCCTAGTTAAAACCAATCTCAAAATAAAATATTTAAATTAATTACTAAATTAGATATTTCAAATTAATTAATTAATTAATTTGGTAGGTAACTTTACAAAAGTTTTGTTCTATTTTAAATTATTATTTTATTTTATTTCATACATTTACTTTAATGGAGACATTTGTAATGAACTTATGTTTCACGTGTTTAGCTACTGCTCCACATCAATGAACTTTCAAACAATGGTGTTTGATTAGAACAAACACATGTGTCTAAGTATTCTTTTGATTGTTCACTTTCATAGCTTCCGATGATATCATTGGACCTCAACAAATAAGTCATCTTATGACGATTCATGATGATCTTTATTTTTATATGAATAATTTATTTATTAAAAATTATATTTTAATAATATAAATATTATTTTATAAAAACATATACTACATAATTCGATATACATGTGTAACACATGTGCCGAAAAATTAATTGTATTTAAAAATATGTACTTCTAAACGACAATCAGTCCTAGTGAGCCATGTTGGTAAAACGACAACTATTGTTGCCCTCACTTAAAACAACTAAGGTTTTCTTTGACATTTCAAATGACTCCCAAGCTTTCGTATTCTCCCTATAAAAATATCAACCATTATACCTTATCCAGTTGCAAAATATCTCTCTACCTTATCCATTGAGGATCACCACAATGATGCATTATAAATTAGAACCCACTCCTACAAACACTTCAACCTTTCTAGTTAGTAAATTATATTGAATTAATCATCTCAAAATGCAAGCAGCTCTGTGCTTTACACCATCATATATTACCCTAGTGACACCATCCAAGATCTTAGTGTCACCTTTGAGATCCATTTCTACTTTCAAAACTCACATTACATGCCCTCCTATCAAAGCAACTACAGTTGCATCTGACACTTCCACGGTTGACTATAGTTCTCTCTATCTTTTGAATATTTTTTCAATTTATGTGGCACCATTTCCTTTTTAGTTAATCTCAATTTACGTGGTATCATTTCATTTTTAGTCCGTTCCAAATGAATGTCATATTTTCTTATTTGACAACTATTTAGTGACATCATTTGTATTTTACCTTTGGCGGTCATACTTAATTTTAAGGATATACTTATTGTGAATAAAAATCAACAAAAGTAATAAATATATCAAAATTTTCCCTTATTTTTTAAATTTTGTGTCCGATCATATCACATAAATTGGGAGAGGGCGAGTATCAATTTTCCAGGAATGTCTTATCCTTATGTAAACGAAAACTCACTCTCATTAAATTTTCACAAATTCGGTCATAATTTATTTGGAACAAAGATGTAATTGTTAGTGTGGTGGTCGTTGTCTTATTCTTATTGATCTCCAATAACTCTTATCTATTTTGATATTTAAATAATTCAGAGTCTTTCCTGCTGAAGCCTGTGAGACAATAGGAGGAGAAGCTTGTGATGTTGAAATGTGTCCTGAAAGCAAACTCCAATCAGCACCCACAAGCAACAGACGAACCACTGCTTCGGAGAGTGTAGACAGAATATCTTGCCTACAATGAGCCTAAGACAGTAAGACGTATGTTCTGACTCTACTAAGAGAACTAGTCAGTAGCGGATCTAGCATTTTTACTAAGGACTAAGGAGTTTCGAAAAATAAAAATGTAGTATTTGATATTTAAACTTGGAATCTCAAGACGAATTTTGAACCCCTAAATTATTAAGCCAACCTCTAGTCTTCTGTTCAGGGAATTCAAAATCTATATAGTATAATTTTTACCGTGGGTGTTCGGACGAACGCCCTGACCCCTTCCTAGATCTGCCCCCAGAACTAGCTAGTAGGAATATTTTCAAGACTATTAAATACGATGGAAAGTATCCTAATGTTCACTTTTTTTTTCACATGAATATGCAGTGTATTCTTAGGAGAAGCTTGTGATGCTCTTGGAGGAGAATTCTGTGAAGCCGAGTACCAGACAGGAGTTTACTAAGAACAACGTTAATTATTCATATCAATATGTAGATAATAACCTATAAATTTATGCTATCTATCTGAATAATTACTCCTACTTATTAATAACAGGTGTATTTTTATGCTGAAATTCATACAAAAACTGGTACAAGCAGACTATAGAGGAACATTTCACTACTTAAATTATACAAGACCAAAAAGGAGAAGAAAATGAGTCAGATTAATGAATATAGTATATTTTAGATCCCTACATATATTAACAACCTTGTACTGGACCCCTAATAGTTCAAGACGTGCAACTTAAGTTTTGCCCATGAGAAAATGAAACACTCTCTTGATCCAGCTACCGCTCCTTGACGAGAGAGTCAAATATTAGTATCAGTTAAAACTAGTCCATTATCAGAGAAGAAATTTTAAAACACAATTAAATAGGTACGTTACTGTCATATTTATTCAACAATATAACAAATTGCATGATAATTTTGGACCCTTAGCTATACATGTAAATATAGAATTTAATAATATGCCTATTTGAAACTGGATATCCTGTATCTGTGGATGGAGCATAAGGATTATAACCCAACGAATAGAAAATTTATAATATCCGACTTCTCTTCATCTTGAGTGATATTCCCTTCGTTTCAAATTATGTGGTACCTTTGCTTCTCAAGAGTCCAGCTGAGCAATCTTTAAAGCTAAATTAGATTACACTACTAGATTGACCTATGGTTATTTGGCGACGGTTCACCAACCATTGCAATAGATAATCTATTGAATGGTTGTAACCGCCGTTGCCAGAAAGGTATCTATGGAAACAGTTTAGCAAACCGTTACTGACTACTCTGTGGCCACGGTTCGTTTGTAAAAGAAAAACCTACGGCTATGGTTTTCTATCCCAATTATATTTTCCCCCCACTAATTTTACTAAACCCGCGAAAAATCTTTTTTAATTAAAAAGTAATCCCTAAAAAGCTAAAAGTATAGTCGTAGGTATATAAGTTTTACCTATCAAAAATTCTTAGAAGCATCTGAACTAAAAAGGTTAGTACGATGCATTAAGCTCCTGCCGGGGTTTGGGAAAGACCCGACCACAAAGGTCTAGAAGCATCTGGACTACTTCAATGAAATCGCGACTTTCTTCTCTGCACCAACTCCAACGAAGGCTCTTCTCCAGCAGTCTTCTTCTCCAGTGAACTCATTTTCTCTCTCTGCGCGTATAAAGATATTCTCTATTCTATCTAGATTTGCCATGCATTTATGATGATACTATCATTGTACTATTCTTTAAAACCAGAAGCTACATTGAAGGGTTTTTGGAAAAGCTTAAAGAATACACAAATGGATTTCTATAAAATCGATGTTATTTGTTATAATTTATGTCTATGATTTAATCAATTTGTGGTTCAGAGTTTGTATCTCAATTTTGGTGAAGATTTGAGAACTCTGCGAAAATATTGTGGGAATTATGGGTTTGAGCAAATTTGGTATTTGAGAAGTTGGATTTCAGTTTTATGAATCGAATTCTGATTAAAAGGTGATGTTGTACGAAGGCTTTGAAAAATTTGATTTGAGTTTTGAGTTTGGGCTATAGCCGGGACCCGATGTTGATTTCCGATTGAAATGCTAGCTCCAGGTTTGGGCCCATTTGATTAGTTCAGCTATCACTGTTGAAAACCCCAACGGTTGTTCGGTTGCGTACTCCCCGTTTGCCTATCTCACACTCCCAAAGCAAATTTGGATTTCTTCTTTCATTTTCCTTTCATGTATCTTTCTTTTTATCCATATGTTGGCTTCGCGCAGATAGATCTTTGCCGGGGGAGATTGGTGCCCCTTGAGGTATGCCCTTCCGGTGGGTTCTTCCTTTATGAATCAAGTTGATGGAAATATCCCCGTGAGCTCAAGGTGTCCAATTGATCCTCAAGGTGATAAGCGCGTGGTTCCAAAGATGTTCAATCAACCGATGATAATGTGCTTAAAATGCATGGAAAGTGAAGTGGAGTTGGAGTTATCACATGAATATCTAAGAAGCAAGTTTTATTCGGCCTTCTTGTTGGTCTTGGCCGAGACCATGTTTCCTTTTTAGCTTGTTGTTTTATTTTATTACTTAGTTTAGCTTTTAGCTCTTAGCTTAGGACATAGTAGGCCATGAAATAACTACCTTAGGACACAATTAATAGGTCATGTAAAAAACCGAGAGTCCTTGTCACAAGATGACTAAGCCAAAAGGTCTTCCAAGAAAATGACTACGCGGTGAGTTGGATGACAACTTGGCAAGGACAAGAGACTTCTAGAAAGAGGAAGATTTCAAGGAGACTTTATGAACTAGCAAGTTCATGAAGTTAGCTATTTTGAAGACCTCAAATTCGTCCAAGGGGGAGAAGAGGAGTTGGCCGAAATGGTTCAACACACAAGCACCAAGAATAGAAGCTTCCAAACACATTTCAAGAAGATGAGGTCCTTGAGAGGCCCAATCCATTCCCTCTTCGACTTGGACTCCACAAAGGAATGTGAAAGGGATTGAGTTTACCCTTGTCTCTAAGAAAAGACCATTCACATTGCCTTGGTTTGGCCGAGAAGTTCCTTGGGCACTAAGTACACCCGAACTCGTTCCTACTTGTTCACATGGCCGAAAGTTGCATGTAGTTTGTGTTCTGTAGTTTGTCTTCTAGAATAGTACATTCTCTACTATAAATAGGACCCTTGGGATATGTAATCAGAGTTAATTGATATATAAAAGTGAGTTTTACTCAAAGCTAATTGTATTCATTTGTGTGTGTTTACTTTTAGTTGGTTCTTGTGTGAACCAAACTCTCATTCGGTGCAAGTATTGATTAGGACTTGTGTGACTTAGTCTATACCCAAGCTTGAAGAACACCCTTGGTGGTAAACTAAGGTTGGTACTTATGTGTACCAACTTAGTCTAAGCCTTGGGAGCAACAAGGGCATCGATCACCCTCACTTGGCTTGTTCACGGGCATTGTGACTAGCAAACCCAGGTCTCGACCTTGTGGCATTGATCACCAATTTCTTGGTGTCGGTTAGGGCAATTAACTCCCTAATCCTCTATCCTTGGGCCTATCCTCCATACCTCACCAAATCCACAACTACTAAAAATCACAACCCCAACGCTTAGCCACAACCATCCAACACTTAACTGTATCGACCATATTTCACTCGAGCTTGCATCTCACAACTCGTGTTCAATCCTCATCCATCCCACCAAATACTGATAATACTCATCTCTCAAAACACCTCATAAGCACTCACAATAAATGCTAGCATCCGAAACCAAGCATACCTCCCTGTTCAAACCCCACAACACTAAACAGTCCACAAAATGACCATTAACCGAAACCTTACTGTTTCAGTTTTGTTCCATCCCCTTACCACCATCCAACCATTGAATCCCAATCATCAAGAATGCCCTCAACCTATATAGAATATCCCCATAAAACGCATGGACCCAATTCCTTGTATAAATACCCGAGACAGCCTCCACATCTCCACTACCTGACCGTAACCAATAAACCAAGAACCTCACTGGTTCAGTCTTGTTACCTCGCCTTGCCGTCATCCATTCACCAGACCCCAATCACCATAGTCACCCTCCATACACTTGTGACACTCCTACAAAACTACTGAACCCAAATCTTTCTAAAGCCACTCGAAACAGTCCCCATACACCACACATACGACCAATCCTAGAACAAATAACCCCCTTACTTGTGCTCCACTTTCGGGTCAATCCAACTATCACCAACACCCGACCCACCTACCCAACATCGCCCCTCCTTATATCCATCACAAGTACCATTCAAACAAAGAGTGCATTGCCTCTTTGAGTGAAGAAAAGGGGGGCTTTGCATAGACACTCTTGAGCCATGTTCGTCACCTTAGGTTTACCATTATTTCTTTTCATTCTATGGATTGGTTATAGCTCCATAAAGCATATACATGGAGCTATGTTGAATGTGAACTGAAATCTATAAGTTGTTCTAAACGTTAGTTTCTGTATCATTCAACTTATGAAAACACGATTCTATTGAATTCTGGATGCTGAAACTTGTGGCTATCGTTTTGATTTAATTTCTGAGTTCACGCTTGATAGAATACTGATATAAAGACATTCTATGAGAAAATCCTTCTAACGACACAAGACTTTAATGATTGATATGTGATAGAAGGGAGACCTAGAGATAATAAAGAAAGCTCCTAAATCTTTTTTTTGGACTAGAACTGGACTAACATTGGTTTAATAGCTGTAACGTTCCATAAATTTAGGTTAAGTGTGAATATGTTAAGAGAATGATAATGTGACACTTTAGCCATAGGAAATACTATCAAAGTGAGTTTGGGTGAAAATAGTTGTTTTAAGATCAAGACAAATAGTGTTGCATAAGATTCGATAGAATCGACTAAGTTTACGATAGGTCTGACTTCCATCCCATATACGTGAAATTCCGTTGGGAATTTGAGAAGACTTAAAATATGACAGTTGTAGCCTCTTAAAATAGCTTTCCAACCATATATGAACCATCTCAATCGGAGCTTTGTTCTAAGAGATATGGCCATTTAACAAAACACTAGAAAAATAGTCGTATGTGACACGGTCCGCACCGCGCCAGGCCAAATTTTCAAGGATCGAAAGAAAAACTTATCTCTGTCAAAGGTACACCGTGTGCTAAGCCGGGCCAAACTTGGGCTGGACACGATTTGTTTTGAATTTTATAAACTTCCAACTTCGTAAAACCTTTATCAAGTGAATTGTAAACGATTTTATCGATTAAAATTGTTATGAAGTGAATTGTAATTACAATTGAAGCGATTGAAGAAAAAATATGAGTTAATATATGCTCAACCTAATCCCTCATTTTGAGTATTTGTTTATGTTCAGTTGTGGAGCTTAATTCACCGCTGATACTATGAAGGGGGTGGTAAACCTCTCTCCCGGGGGAATAGGGGGAGTAGGGGCAGAGCCCCCCTGAAAATTTTATAATGTACTGTTATTTAGTGGAGGGTATTTTGGGAATTTTAGGCTTGTATTATGTTCGCCATAGTTTTCACTATATATAAACTAGGGCGCCATTTTTCTTTCAGAAGAGTGGTCGAAAAAGAGAGAAAGAGAGAATTGTAAGTCTATGTGTGTTATTTGTTCTTCGCTTATTTACTATTTTTCTGATTAGGTAGGATTTGGGACGTAAATCCTAATAGTTTAAAGCCCCGAAAATGTCTTCTCATTGTCCCTCCAGTATTTCAGCAAGTCTTCATGTCCTTCATCATTGACAATTAATTCGTACGGTACAACACCATGCAAAATATAAATATCAAATTCGCTAACTTGTGAAGAAGTTGAACCACTAAATATTTTATTTCTAAGGCCTTGAATACTAGCAGCAGAAACTGCATGTTTTTATAAGGTTGAAGCGAAGTAGTAGAAGATGGTACAGAAGTCGGTGATTATTTGCACTTTCTTGTTGGTGATACATATATATTTTTATGCATTCATTGTGTATGCTAGACATAACTTCTTCTTTAGTTGGTTCGTGAGTTGGTTCTTCAGTTGAGTCTGTTGGAAGTACTTCTATACAATTATAAATCGTTTCAACAAGTGTTTTACAACCGTCTACTTTAATAGTCGGATTTATTACAGCACCAATAATATAAATAGTGGGATTATGAAAAAAGTATTTTTTAATTTTTTTAAACATTTTTTCAATAGATGCCTTTTAAGTTTGTTTTGCATATATTCATTAAGTAACAAAAATATTAGAGCTATATAAAATAACATAATTGAAATAGTAGAATAATAAATACCAGAAAATTCTTTAGTAGCTTGAAAAAATTTCTCTAAAAATCCAATAAGTTCTAAAAACAATTCTCAATCATTATCTACAAGCATATCCCTTGAATTTTTATAATGGGCGTTAAATAATAAAATTATAGATTTTCTATAATCGTAAGCAACAAATAATTGTTCATATAGAGAATTCCACTTAGTCGCTACTTCTTCAGAAATTTTTCTATAAGGTAATCCACAATCGTGACAAGTTTTTTTATATACTTTGCGTCTTTGTATTTTATTACCTCGTATAACACTCTCGTATACTGTCACATGAGTTGCAACACTTAGAAAGCCTCTAACTTGTGCACTCTCTTTTGAGAGTTTTGACCCATATCCTTCTTATCTTGCTTGAAGTTCAAGCTTTGTGCTTTCTTTTAGGCACATCTTTTTTACTTTTTACATTAAGCGGTCGTTTGTAATGTTAAATAGAGTGTAATATTAATGTTATTCATTATTAGAAATAATATGCATTGTATAATTTTTAACAATAATTGATTGTTTACAAAAAAAATATCTTCTATACTATACTATTTGAGGGACTTCAGGGGGCAATTATATCTTTAACCATGCTTATGCATGTATTAAAAATCTTTGTTAATACCATGGTTTGCTAGGTATTAGTTATACATAGGATAAATAGAGTGTTTAGTTAAACATAAGTTGGAAAAGAAGACCAAACAAAATATTAGTAATACACAAAGCTAATACATTCATTATTTTCTCTAATTCATGTGACCTGGTAAAGTTGTCGCCATGTGACCTGGAGGTCACGGATTCAAGCTGTGAAAACAGCCTCTTGCAGAAATGCAAGGTAAGGTTGCGTACAATAGACCCTTATGGTCCGGCCCTTCCCCGGACTCCGCGCATAGCGAGAGCTTAGTGCACCAGACAACCCTTTTATCATAACAAATGAAGATTAACCCTGCGTTAATCAAGGGCAAGAAAGTTTAGTTTCTTCTTTTATTTTCCCTTTTAAGTTGTAGTAACACTTGTGACAACTCATAGTGCAGATGAAATAATGATGAGTAGTGAGACTTTAACTCTTTAAGAAAAAAGATAAAGGGGGAAAAGGTTGGTATTGGAATTTGAAACCTATTGAGCGTGGAGAAGATGATGATGGGGTGGTGCTAGTGGTGGAGTCTTGTCAAAGATGAAATTCAAATTATGTCGGAGGGAATGCAAACATTCTTTGTATTTCTCGCACTTTACAAATTCTGCTTTTAGGATCGATTTTGTTTGAAATTTCCTTTTTAGTCTATTCCAAATAAAAAAGTCACATTTCACTATTTAATAAATAATTTAATCCTACTAAACTTCTAATATCATAATTCTACTTGGACAAGAATTCTACAATTATGGTAATTATACAACATAATTAACTACTTCTATTTTTGGTACACTAAGTGCGGAAACCGTGTATATCAGTGGGATATACACGGTATATTCTATCACACCCCCGCAGTCATAGCGGGCGATTGTCGTACGCTTGAGACTGTCCCAAAAATCTTCAAATAAAATTGAGGGAAGACCCTTTGTAAAGATGTCAGCAATTTGGTATCTGGAGGGCACATGTAAGACGCGTACTTGTCCATGAGCTACCTTTTCGCGAACAAAGTGAATATCCATCTCGATATGTTTAGTGTGTTGATGCTGGACCTAATTTTTAGAGAGATAGATGGCACTAACATTATCACAGTAGACCAAGGTAACTTTCTGGATAGGAAATTGTAGTTCTAATAGAAGATTATGCAGCCAACATAATTCAGGCACCACATTGGCTACCCCTCAATACTCGGCCTCTGCACTGTATCGCGATAATGTAGCCTGGCGTTTTGCAGACCATGAGACCAAGCTATCTCCAAGAAACATACAATAACCAGAGGTTGAACGTTTGGTAACTAGACAACCACCCCAATCAGCATATAAATAAGACACAAGTGTAGAAACGGACGATGGATACAAATGCAAGCCATAATCAAGTGTGCCACGAATGTATCGTATAATGCGTTTGAGCGCATGCATGTGCTCGATCTGTAGATCATGCATAAAAAAACACACCTGCTAAACTGCATATGTAATGTCAGGTCTTGTGAAGGTAAGATACTGAAGTGCCCCTGCAAGGCTGCGGTAGTAGATGGGATCCTCATATAGTGTGCCAGACTTAGCACTCATCTTCGACTTGGTATCAACCGGAGTGGAAGTGGACTTACAAGATGACATACAAGCTCTCTCAATGATCTCAGCCGCATACTTTCTCTGTGACAAAAATAGACCCCCTGCATGACGAGTGACAGCGATACCCAAGAAATAACTCAAGGGCCCCAAGTCTGTCATAGCAAACTCTGAACTGAGTAGCGACATGATAGACTTGCACAGATTATCAGAAGAAGCGGTCAAGATAATATCATCCATATACAATAAGATGTATGCCAGAGAAGTACCACGACGATATATTAATAGAGAATGATCAGACATGTTTTGAGAAAACCCAATATTAGATACATAATCTACAAACCATTTATACCAAGCCCGTGGGGCCTGCTTAAGTCCATATAATGACTTCTTCAGCAAATAGACATGATAAGGATAATTGGGGTCTCTAAAACCCAAGGGCTGATGCATGTATATTGTCTCCTTAAGCTCACCGTGTAAGAAAACATTCTTCACATCTAACTGATGAATGGATCATGCTTTTGAGAGTGCCAAACTGAGAACAGTGTGTATGGTAGCCTGTTTGACCACCAGACTAAACGTCTAACCACAATCCATGCCAACCTGTTGAGTTTTACCATCACCTACAAGACGAGTCTTGTGCCTCTCAAAAGAACCGTCAAAATTTTCTTTATGAGTAAAAATTCACATAGACCGAATAATATTAACACCAGAAGGACGGGGCACTAACTCCCACATCTTATTTTCAATAAGAGCATTATATTCATCGTTCATAGCCAGTTTCCATTTCGGGTCATGTAATGCAGATAATGGGTTACGTGGTAGTAGGGATTTAGGACATTAGAATTGAGGTTAAAATGTCATTTTTATTTAAAAATACTCCTTTGGATACGAGTAACATTCCCTTGACTTGAGGTAGAATTTGGTGGATTTTTGGAAATATGTGGGAGGGTGACAGACTGGCCAACATGCATTGGGCCTGCTTGACCAACGCGGGAAATAGGAGCTGAAGCCGACACGGGTTGGTGAGGCAGATCTGAAGCAGTTATGGGCTGGTCTTGCGGAACAGTATCCAGATTGGGACAGGGTCATAATGCTGGTCCACTGGACAGACTCGTAGGTCAAGCGGTATCGGTGTTTTGTGGGCCAGTAGGCAGTAGGCCTACTGGCGTGATTTGGTCACGGAAGAAGTTGAAAAAAATGGTGGATAATATATGGCGAGACCTCGTCATCTAAAAAATTATACGAACTAGGCCCGAGATGACACACTTTAGCAAACGAAAATTGAGTTTCATTAAAAATAACGTGGCAACTCATTATGATTTTATTAGACGACAAATGTTTATTGTAGTTGACAGGAAAAATGGATAGCATAAACACTCAAAGACCCTAAGATGTGAATACAAATGATCTTTATTATAAAGAAGTTTAAGGGGAGATTCATATGCTAATCCTTTGGTAGGAAGTATGTTAAGAAGATAAGTAGTCATTTATAGTGCACGATGCCAAAAAGAATGAGGTACGGAAGCATGGGCTAATAAAGTTCGGACAATATTATTAATGGTACGAATCTTTCGTTCGGCTTTTCCATTTTTGGAGGACGTATGAGGACAAGAAAAATGAAAAACTATGCCATGAGTATCACAAAATTTCCGAAATAACCCATTATCGTATTCCTTGCCATTATCACATTGAACATTTTTTATTTCCCGTTCGAATTGGGTACGGATGAATGCTCTAAATTTTAAGAAAATTAAAAAAACTTGAGACTTTTTGGATAAAGGAAAAGTCCACAAAAAATTAGAATAATCATCCAAAAATAAGACATAATAACGATGGCCCACAAAACTTAAAACGGGAGATGTCCATAAATCACTATGAATAATGTCAAAAGGCATCAAAGTGCGAGAAGTAGAAGATACAAATGTTAATATAACATGTTTTTCTAACAGACAAGAAGGACAACGTGGAGTACTATGCGTACCCTTACAAGAAATAAAATTATTTTTATGCAAGGAAGAAATAATAGATGACCCCGGATGACCCAAATGTGCATGTCACAAGGAAGGAGCAAGAGTGGCAAAAGTAGACGGCAAGGCTGGACTCGTGGAAGTGGTGGTGGTGGTGATTGGGTAAAGCTCTCCCCTACTATTGCATCTCATTAGAGGTATCCCCGTTTTGAAATCCTTCACCGAAAACCCAAAAGGATCAAAATTAACAGAAACTCAATTATCAATTGTGAATTTTCGGACAGACACCAAATTTTTAATTAAGTGGTGGGCATGAAGGACATCTTTCAAGACTAGAGGTGGATGTGGGAAAGATATATTTGTGTGACCATAACCACGAATTGGAATTGAATTCCCATTACCAACCATAATGCCACGATTTTTGCTCAATTTGAAATAAGACGCGAGGCCTACCTTCGCCCTGCCAGGTGCCGGAGGGATGATGTGAGCGTGCGTGAACTTTGAATAATTTCGCCCACGTCGCGTATTGGACGTTTTTCATTTCAAGAACAATAGGGATGTGGTTCGTGATGTTGGAAACTGGAAGGGCATGATGAAACATGTTCTTGGACGTAGACATAACGAAAGAACAATGAATGAGGGATTTGGAAGAAAAATTGGGGAAAATTTGGGAAAAGATGAGGAAAAAATAGTGCACGGAAACCGAGAAGAACTCATGGAAACCGAGGCAGTGGAAGGAATATTTTGGGAGAAGTATTTGAGACCTAGACTTCTGATACCATGAAAGAAATAATCTCTTGATTATTCTTATTGAATGAATAGGTATATATACAAGTTACAATCTCCAAATATGAAAAATCATATTCCTACTAAACTTCTCATATCCTAATTCAACTTGTACGAGAATTCTACAATTATGGTAATTATACAACATAATTAATTACTTCTATTTTTTATACACTAAGTGCGGAAACTGTGTATATCAATGGGATATACACAATATATTCTATCAAGTAATTGTCTTTTCTATATAGATATCAATGTTTAAGAGGGAAATGTCAAATATTCCATGGGTATTTCACAAACCACTTTTGCAAGAACACCAAATTGTCTCTAGCTATAATAGACAAAAACAAAGACCAAAAGAGAGTTTCAATATCCATATAGTGTCTTTTAGGGGTGAGAGTATATTGGTTCGGTTCGGTTTTGTATCAAAAAAGTATGAACCGAATAAAATTTGATTTTTATTTTAAAAAAGACGAATCAAACTTTTTTTTAAAAAAAATCCGATATATCGGTTTATATCGCCGAATGTATCGGTTTATATCCGTTTTTTCAATTCAAATATAAAGTCCAAAAAAATAAAGTATGCATCACATATATTCTTAAAACATGTAGAGAACTCCAAATTAAAGTTTATATCCCCACAAAATAAAAGTCCAACACTTAAATAAAATAAATGGGTTGAGGGATTTTTTTTTAAAAAAAAATAATTTCCAACACTGAAATTGACATTCACACCTACATTACCATGAAATTTCGATGTTGAAATGTATTGTATATCGTGAGATCTTTACTGAAGAAAAGGAAAAATTAGAAACCGATTTGGGAGAAAACACAAATTGATTGGGAAAACTGACGTTTTTCTAAAAATTGGCAGCGACAAACCGTCTTGCGGCAGTTTGACCGGCCACGCCTAAATAAAATACGCAAAATAAAAAAAATCGGGTAAAACGGACATCCGAGCGCAGAGTTATGACCATTTAAAGTTGCACCAATTTACAATTACTTTCTATCCCTACATTTTATGTCTATGCTTCCGTGATATGTTAATTAAGTTCATGCCGCATTCGACTTTCATAAAAGCTTCATAGATTGGATTCAATAGCTATGATTCAAGAGATAGCAGTAGCCTAAAATCAAAAATACGATTGATTACATATTTGCCTCTGGTTTTTCGATTCGGTTCATCCCCAATTCTGAATAACGGAACCGAATTATTTAATCCTGGTAGATTCGATTTTTAAAAAAAATCTGTTTTTAAATTTTTTTTAACCGAATAAAAACTTAACCGAACTGCCGATTCAATTCGGTTTTTTCGGTTCAACGGGTTTTATGCCCAACCCTAGTGTCTTTCTTTATAGAAGAAAACAAAAACAGTCTTGAAACTGCTCATGATAAAGGTGCAGACTCGGACGGCATTAAACTACTGCTTCCTTCCCAATTTATTTATCTGTTATCATTTGTTTTTTAGTTTGTACTAAAAAAGAATGTCATCTTTACAACTATTTTATAGTACCATCCCCATTTTATTTTTATTGGTCCACATAATTTTAAAAATATATTTATTATGAATTATGAAGAAAAGTCAATAAAATAGGTACTAAAGTAACAACAAATTAATAAACATAATAAAGTCTTCCTTTATTTTTTTAAACTTTGTATCCGATCGGACGAATGGAATAGTACTTTATTCTTAGATCTCACATGGAAAGGCAATATAAAAGAAATAGAAAAGAAGAGCAAGTTAATTTTGTAGTTTTAGCATAGAGAAACAACTTTTCTAGGAATGTGGATAAGGAGCAAAAAGATACTCCATTTGAGAAACTTACCTGTGATGTTGTCATTCACTCAAGAATTAGTAGGGTACGAGAATCCTACTCCTATAGGAGACTCCAAATACAGCATATTTGCTTCTGCAAAATCCATTAGAAAATGTTTATTAATTCTTTTTTTGGTAAGAATATAACTTGAAGCAAAGCAAATGAGAGTACGTACCTCTATTCCAGCTATATTCATTTCTAACGAGAACATTTCCACTTGGCCTAAATGACCCATTTTTAGAGAATGCTCCCACCCCCAATGAAGAACACCCAGGTCCTGCCCCAACGCAAAAATGAATTAATTAATACTCCTTCCGTCAAAAAAAATTATTTTAGTTTGACTTGATACAGATTTGAAATATGTGATCTAACACAAGCCTTAATGAATCCATTTTTGCGGAAATTCACAACAGGTAACTCGCTAATTTTTTCACCAACTGATGAATTCACATTTGGAAAAACAATACTACTAGCATGTGAGATTTTACTACTGACTGAGTAGAGGCAGTTTGTAGTCCTACATCCTACTCGTATCAATGAATTTTGTCGTTTTGACAGTTGAGCTGTGAATGTGTAACGTTTGTCCTATTCTTGTTTGTTGCTTTCTTTTTTTGGCTAAATCGCCAACAATTTCTTCAGTAGCTCACAAATTAAAATTTAAAATTGTGGTGGGCACTGTTCACAGTAACAGAAGAAAGGATAACTTTAAGGGGACGTTTGGTACACCTGATAAGATGGGATATTCTAGAATTAAGTTTAGAATAAATTTTATAGTTTTTTGGTTGAAAGTAATAAATTTATATCTTTAACTAAATAATATATAAAATTTATCTCAAACTTAATCTTGAATATCCCATCTAATCTCATTAAGTTTGATATTATTTTATCCCAGCTCTCAAGCAAGATAAATTAATCCATAAATTATATTTTCGGAATAACTTTGTCCACGTATCAAATGACCCTTTATAAAATTACTTTTTAACTTTATTATTTTAACTTTTAAGTGCATTATGACATTTGAACAGCCTGTGTTATTATATGGTGGTAATAGAACCTTGCACCAGAAGATTCAAAACAGAATAGGGATACCTTCTGTAAGAGATTTTGGGCTTGTAAAAATTCACAACCCCAAAGTACAAATTAGGCCAAATACATAAATGGTCCCTTAAAATTGTCATGATTTTTCATTTTGTACTTTAACTAATATTAGTTCCTTTAGACATTCCAACATCATTTAAAGTGGGCCTATTAAACACATTTTAGTGACATGGCACAACAGGTGTTTTTCACTCACCATAAAGATCAAAAAATGGAATTATTATTATTTTCTGGCTATTTCCAATGACAAACAATTTCAACAACTATATTTTTCTTTCTCCGGCCACGACCACTGTTGCCCCCTTCTTCTCAGATATGTCCACCATAAAGGATAAAACATTGATGGGAGAGGGAAACATATACACAAGTTCTTTGTTGAAACAAAATGGTGTGAGGAAGACGGTTGGAGCTGTCAAAAATTTAGCTGAAATGGTGAAGTGTGGCGGCGAGGCTGACTGTGATGGAGAAAATGAAAGTATATTTATGTCCTAGAGACAATCTGTATTAGGATAAATGTACTTTATACACATTCATATTATTATTAATGGAGATTACTATTTTGGCATTTGCAATTATTGAATTATTATTTGATTATTTGTAATTATTCATTAATGTGCATCCATTGAGCTTACATTGTCATTAATAGAGTGAAATATTCATGATAATGCGTAACTCTTAAAATAACCTCGACTAATGATCATCGAGAATGAGATATCGATGATATGTGATAAGTCAACATGTGGTCTGCATCACTTCCTTAGAGGATGTAGTATGTCTCACCTGCTACGAGTAATGACTATTCATGATGGACACATGAATACTTTAAAAGTATTGGTATACCCCGCTGATATACTGTTTGTTATACTTGTTTAAAGTATGATCAGCGTGTGGGAGATAGAAGTCCTTAGACTTGAGGTCAATATGCGCATTGTCTACAAAGTAATGTACTTTGATCCCGTCCTAAGCTAAAATGTCTTATAGATTGAGATACGGCTTGTATTGGGTACATTACGATGTGGATTAAAGGTGATAGTTGAGCCAAGATTAGGATTCATTCCTCGAACGTATATTCGGAAGAACACTCGGATTCTCAGTGATATTAAGTTGACTAAGTCGTTGGCCAATGCAATAGACGTATTTAGAATATGGTATAGTTGTCAACTAATATAGATGAGATACAATGATTAAGCCATTTGGATAGACACTTGACAAATCCTAAGCTTGATCGGGTGTGTCGTGAATGAAAATATTTTATCTTACCACATAAAGGTTAAGTTTACTAGATTCGCGTAAACGTACTTCACATATTGAGTTCATCTTCCGGCGCCGTCTAGGAGTTTCGCGTAGACCTTAATTTGATTAATGTCGATATGAGAAGGCTTGCAGGGTCACATTATGTCGATTGTCCGTTTCGATCTAAGGATGTATTGAGAGAGTAATTAAATGTTCGATTTGGAATCGAGATAATTAAATGAATAATGATAATTTTAATTAAGTCAAAATTGGATTTTGGATTTTAATTAAGAATGCACGAAAAAAAACGAGATAGTGCACGTACACGTCGGGCGCCGCGGCGCCTATACCCTAGGGCCGCGGTGCAGTGCAGGAGCACGTCGAGCGCCGCGGCGCCTCTGCATCGATTTTTGGGTCAGGCCCAAGGTCAAACCCTAATCCAATTTTGACCTAATTTACAACTATAAATAGAGGGATTCTGTCACGACTCCCACTTTTGTCACGACCCGACCCGACGGGCCGCGACTAACCGCCCTAATGACGTCATTATACTAACCTGTCACACATAATTCAACTAACACTTAATGAGTCTGAAATTCGGCAGCATAACGCTGCAATAGCAACATATGCCAGGGTAGGCAAGCCGACGAGGCTGCCTTTACCCAAGATTGTACATGTCTCCTGAGGAGTCACAACTAGCCAATATAACATAACAAGCAAGCCGACAAGGCTGCCACCAGATAGTAACGTATATACATGGGAACACCCCAGCACAGAATACAATAACATGACCGACCAAAATAGAGTCATAACCCTTACATACGTACAACCCACCACCGCTTGTCTGCACTCTATAAGAAGAATAACGACATATGACGGACAGGCCCCGCTGTGCCCCTAAATACGAACATAAGTCTAAAAGAGATTCGGTACCAAAATGACAAAGCCCTGGATCAAAGGAGCTTTCCAACCTGGCCGAGTAGGAACCTAGGCCCGAGGTTCACCAAATCGAAAACATGTACCTGCGGGTATGAAACGCAGCCCCCCGAGGAAAGGGGGGTCAGTACGAAATAATGTACTGAGTATGTAAAACATGAAGCTGTAAAAGAGACCATAATTAGCCAATAGAAACAGAAGATTAGTATAAAAATAAGGATTCAAATCCAACTGTGCCATAAACCATAAAAATCACTTGTGCCTTATAAAAATGAGAGTCAAGTCAAGAAAACATGAAGGCATGTCCATAAACATATATATATACCTGTAACGTAACCCGGCCCACTAATGCGGGACTCGGTGGAATCATATCATAACCCGGCCCATGCTGGGACTCGGTAAAATCATCTCTCATCTATGGATCCATCCTACGTAACCCGGCCCTTTAGTGAGGGTCTCGGTGAACAATGCAAGGTTGTACACGAGTCGTAACCCGGCCCGGGACTCGGTGAGGTGAAGTAGTAACACTTAGCACGAGTAGATATCGTGAGTAACCATATGCAAGTAAAAATTATCATATGACTCTCAATAAAATCATTTTAATAATGTCATAATAAACTCTTTGCTGAAAAATCATAGGCACTTCTCATAACAATCCTCATTAGGAATTAAACTGTATAAGAATTAAGTACGTCCGCCGTACTTTCATTAAATCATGCCAAAAAGAAAGAAGTAAGAGTTTCACATACCTCTTAGACGAACTAATCAACTCTATATTAGAGTACGTCTCGATTTAGAACTTCAACCTATAATAATGGTAATACGTTCGTCAATTCTATGATCACTAGCATACTTTATATCGAATAACGACTTCTTATTTTATAAAAATTCGGGCAGCACTTCCTCTGTTTATACATGTTTCCACAACTTCCAAACGAGGCTAATAACATCAATAAACAAGCACCAATTAAGGGCACAACCAAGACAACAATAAAGGGAATTTACACACCCACTTCTCATGTAAATTTAGCCTCTTAATTCACCTTAAAACAGCCCACAAAACAGCCCATGTTCCAACAACAACGAGGGTAGAATGTGAAGCCTTTCTATGCCTTTCCACACCCTTATTCCTTTAGGACTTACCTTAGAAATTACCACACTTAAACATGCATAATGGTGACTAAATTTTCAGAATTATAACACCACAAAACAGCCCCTAAAACAGTCCATATACATCACAACATGTCCAACAATTTCATGCAAGTTCTTGGCTACAACATGTCATAATTCCATAACTCTTATCTTAATTCCTATAATCCAATTTCGGATTTTAATACTTCCATATAACTAATTCCAACTAAATCTCCATGTTTCCTTTCAATTTCATCATGCAATTAGTGATAATAATAACAACAATCATCAACGAATCCAACAACACCAAAATCTGTCCCAAATTGGCAACTAGCCCAAAATGGTTATATGCAATGCTTAAATTCCAATTCTTCCTTAACACAAATTCATTACCGTAATTATAACAACATGCAATCCAATTATATCATAGAAAGAAGAATTTTTATACCTCAAATTCGTCAAAACAGTCCGCAATTTTCTGCCACTGTTGTTTTCCGGAAATCCCCACTGTTTTGTAATTTTCTCCTCCTTTTTGTTCACTTCTTCAACCCCAATTGACATGCAAGTGTTCTACAATGTTAAGTCATCATCCCTACACGTTTTTCTTCCAAACTTTCATAAGCCTCGTATCCTCAATGTCATAATTTTATAATACAATACTATTCCATAACGGGAATATACAATTATTGCCATAAGTATCCAACGTCACCCTTATTGTGACCAACATCTTTCCGGAATCACATCCCCTTGTATACTAATTTCCGGATTAGCATATATAAATATACTCTATATCCAAGATTCAAATCTTACCTCCTTAATTACGTCCTCTAATTATAGTCTTAAAATTACGAGGTGTAACATTCTTCCCCCCTTAGAAACATTCGTCCTCGAATGTTCATACTATTGGGCACATCTTATTGAAATTGATTCAAAGATTCACAAGCACACAGAAATTTGCATATTAGGTCATCTTAGACTCTATGATACACGTTTCTGCCAACAAATATCTGACTTACAAACAACTCAACTCTTGCCATTATCTAACAAAAGGACTCAAATAAACAAGGAAACAACCTACGTCCTAGCTTATTCGTAATTTTCTAAAAGTGAAATATACTAAAACTAAGGCTAAGTAGAGTCATTATTCCCGCAGTACCACATTATGTACATATATACAAGAACTTTAAGTATAATCTATACCTTAATCTTAAACTTGAGAACATATATCATCTTCACAACCAATGACTAATCCCCATTTTATATATTCAGATTCTTGGTCCTATTTTAACCAGTAGTTAAGTACTTAAATGAATGTTTTAACTCAAAATCAGCAGTTTCAACTAAGCACATAAGGATCAGGGAAGACATAACTTCAAAATGGTGTAATAGCAGAGACTAAAATATATATATATTTTTTTTTTCCGAGTTCCCAAAAGCCTAATATCCTCTACCTGGATCAAGATGCAAGCGTTCTATATAATAGAATTCAAATATACATAATAGAGGCGTTGTTTGATCATGTAGGGTACTAAGGAAAAACACACAAGCTACCCTAATGATGATAAACATATGAACATGCTCAAGTCACCAACATGGCATAGACACTAGTTACCTAGTCTGAACCATAAACAAGGGATCACAAGGCAGGAGTAAATAAGTGACATATGCATACAGACTACCTTAGACCGTCCCAACCACACATATATATTTAGGAACACAAGAGATGCTAAATGAATATCCAATCCATCATTACCATGCCTATGATCAGGTACTAAGGCTAAACAAGTCTTAAAGTTTATGTTAGACCTACATCAAGCCTAAATCAGAACAAATGAACACATAATAGGCATATAATGAGCTAAGTTTTCTTGTCCAGATATTAATCACTATCTCCCTAATAATTCAAATAGCAAGTGTTATCCATATCGTGTTATTTGAGCCTAACATATACTTAATACCCATATTAAGAATAATTTTAAACAATGAGCATAAATTGGAAGCTTAAGTTAATCAAATCAGGTTACTCAATGACTCATTTTTTAACAATGATTAGCAAGACTTTATCTATTACAAGTCAACACCGTATTGAACTTACTAATCCAAAACTTACAGATATATCCAAATCATATTAACATTAATTAGGCATGCTTAGTCATATCTTCTAACATACCCCTAAATCAAGAAAGGTGCTCTAATTTAGGTAATATTCATAATTCGCAATCATCACATAGGCTACCCTTTATCAATTCCCATCATAAATAACATCATATAACCTCAACCATATCAACCCACTTAACTCATTCTCTTCTAGTTTTAAATTATCATATCAGACAATATAAGACAAGTTTTGTTAAATAGGACAACTAATCTTGTTCTTAATTAGTGGCGCTTGTTTTAGGTAGATAATATGACCAAACGACTTACAGATAGCCAAACGAGTTTCCAAAATAATATATTGGTCATCACATTAATTTAAATAACCCATACATGCAAAACCCAACTTCAATCCAACCTGCCAATCCATTAAATCAAATCTAGGCGTTTCATATATCATTAATATCTTTAAATTAGCAATATTAAGCATTAAATTAACTAGGTAGCCCATACATGACTAGACAAATCTAAAATTAACATGTTTCGTTCTATTTCAATTGTACATATTATTCTAAATCAGCATGGAACATTTACACTCTTTTGTTGATATCTACTACTACTTTCAATTTGGTAACAATGCCCCTTCTTCTTCCTAGATAAAGCTGATGGTGACCAGTACAATCCCAAACTCTTAAAGGGACAGAACAAGAATCTCTCTGCTTACTGTTTCTAAGTTTGGTATTACCTAAAGCTACAATCTTGTAGGTACCATCAAGAAGTGGATTGGGAAACATAAAATTCAAGGTACCCCCCCCCCTTTATTTTTTTTTTTGAATTTCACATCTTGGAAAATGGACAATGTCAATCAAAACTTAAAGGAATCTATAACTATACCAAACTAGATATTCAATCCCGAGTGGTAACAAGGTAAACCAATTATCCGGACATGAGTAGGCATAAACAAGTATATATAGACAGACCAAACATATGTGGATTGCCTATCCATGCCATGCTAACCTCATCACTACTCACTTAATAACTTAACCAAATCTGCAGAAGCAAGGGAATGCACATAGTTGAGGAACTACTCAGATATTCATTTCATTTTTTTAACATGTGATTTAGATACCTATCAAAACTCAAATGATCTTATATTATCTACCAATTTACATAAAAGGAGAAGGGGTAGACATATTGCAAAGAGCGCACATGGAAATAGGTGGACTTAACAGTTTGATTTAATCAACACATAGATACAAAACATGGGCATATACAATCAAACCAAACTGGATGCAGAGTTATGCACATGAGGAAGAGATAATGTTATTTTAAATAGTTATGTTCAGATGAGTATTAGACCACCTAAGACTATTGGGACATGCCAAGGATAGATATGACCCTTTAACAAGCAAAACATACACCAAATAGGCTCCTAAACTATCCTTCAGATCACGACAGCACTTAAACAAGACACACATCCATTTCAAAGTCATTAGGTGATCCTATCATAATTATAACAACATTCTTATGCTAAATCTTAGTTCCCTTATTATAGGCAGATAAATAAATAAATAAAAACATTAAGCCCTTCAATCATTTCCATACCAGATGTGACATTTACAACCAACATAGTCATTATGTAAGCATAATTTTTAACTTCAACAATTGGTGTTTAATTAACATAACATGTGTATTGAGTCATGGATTAATCGAACATAGTGTCCAAGAGGTTTAATATACTTCTCAAGCCACTATAGCAACATACCGAAATAATTTGTTCAAGCTTAACTGTGGGAACAAACCTCATGTTCATGTATTAAGCATACTGAATTAGTACATGTGCTAATGATGGTTTGACCTAACATACTATGGACACCACAAGACTTAAACAATCCAAGAGGGGTTACAATGGACTAAAACTAGTATACCAATTACTTCAAAGTCATTTAAACAGATCATACAAGGTCAAATAACCCTTAAACTTAACAAGACAACCACTTAACACACAAATAATCGTCACACAATACTCTAACGGTGTTTTCATCAATGAACATGCTAGACATTAATAGAGTAGTCATAAATAGCCATAATATTCACATATATTACATAATGCTTGGCATAATATATTCACGGTTTAATAGTTAACTAAATAAGTAAACCGTTTATTGCAGCAACAAGTCATTCCTGGAATTATGTAAATACTTAATTTTCCACTCCCTTAAGCAACTACTGACAACATGTTTAGCATACAAATCTATTCCCTATTTAAGAGATAAAACGCAGGCTTGGGTTATTAGAACATTTTGCATTCTACATTATGATACGCAAAGACAATTACGGGGGAAATTTTAATCAAACATAAATGATATCTAGGCAAGTCTAATTAACTGTTTAGAGATAGTCCCACTGAACAAAATTGGCAAAGATAGGTCCTGACACAAGTGATTTATACTCAACCCACATACTGTACAGGGACATTAACAGACCACCCTGTTCCGAAAGAAGTATGACCAAGACAGAATACATTTATACATAACATGGATAGCATAACTCATAAGAAAAGCTGGAACACATCAACTTAAACAGGATAATATTACAACATGTAGAGGACCATCTACTCCTAAGCCCCATCCACAAGTAGGACAACCCGTTAACGACTATCAACTACTTGCTGAACTAATTTCAAAGACTTATCCAAACAACTTGCTCCAGAGACAACAAACCTTATATGTACAACAGTAGCAATTCCAGTTTTTGGCATATCTCATATCCCTTTTCATATAAACATAAGCATATCAATGAGTCATCACAACTAATAGACTTCACACATACCATGTACTATAACCCAGATCAAACATAAAATATTTTACTCAAGAAGGCCTTGTATATCTAAGGTCTCAACGATTATCTAATATTCTAAGAGTCAAAAATATTCCATGTCCCAAGCTTACATTATTTCTTCCCGTATACGAGTAAGATAGTTTCTCATAACCTCGAATTCGTATTTCCCTTCTGGCGGCTGTCGCTTTCTTCGGAGGCATAGCTATAACACATTAATACGTCAGAGAGGGAATAACCTAATAACATAGCTCTATCGCACGATCTTAGAGTAAGAAGAATAGAAACCAATTCTAAATGTCCGGCAGCCTCCTGCGTATAAGTATGGTGCACAACATACCCATACGCAAGACTCTACTAGACACGGTCTGTAGACATTCCGAGGACTAACTGCTCTGATACCACTTTTGTCACGACCCCCACTTTTGTCACGACCCGACCCGACGGGCCGCGACTAACCGCCCTAATGACGTCATTATACTAACCTGTCACACATAATTCAACTAACACTTAATGAGTCTGAAATTCGGAAGCATAACGCCGCAATAGCAACATCTGCCAGGGTAGACAAGCCGACGAGGCTGCCTTTACCCAAGATTGTACATGTCTCCTGAGGAGTCACAACTAGCCAATATAACATAACAAGCAAGCCGACAAGGCTGCCACCAGATAGTAACGTATATACATGGGAACACCCCAGCACATAATACAATAACATGACCGACCAAAATAGAGTCATAACCCTTACATACGTACAACCCACCACTGTCTACATGCACTTATAAGAAGAATAACGACATATGACGGGACAGGGCCCCGTCGTGCCCCTAAATACGAACATAAGTCTAAAAGAGATTCGGTACCAAAATGACAAAGCCCTGGATCAAAGGAGCTTTCCAACTCTTGAGTAGGAACCTAGGCACGAGGTTCACTAAACTGAAAACATGTACTGCGGGCATGAAACGCAGCTCGAGAAAGGGGGTCGATTTAAATAATGTACTGAGTATGTAAAACATGAAGCTGTAAAAGAGACCATAATTAGCCAATAGAAACAGAAGATTAGTATAAAAATAAGGATTCAAATCCAACTGTGCCATAAACCATAAAAGTCACTTGTGCCTTATAAAAATGAGAGTCAAGTCAAGAAAACATGAAGGCATGTCCATAAACATATATATATACCTGTAACGTAACCCGGCCGACTAATGCGGGACTCGGTGGAATCATATCATAACCCGGCCCATGCTGGGACTCGGTAAAATCATCTCTCATCTATGGATCCATCCTACGTAACCCGGCCCTCTAGTGAGGGTCTCGGTGAACAATGCAAGGTTGTACACGAGTCGTAACCCGGCCCGGGACTCGGTGAGGTGAAGTAGTAACACTTAGCACGAGTAGATATCGTGAGTAACCATATGCAAGTAAAAATTATCATCTGACTCTCAATAAAATCATTTTAATAATGTCATAATAAACTCTTTGCTGAAAAATCATAGGCACTTCTCATAACAATCCTCATTAGGAATTAAACTGTATAAGAATTAAGTACGTCCACTGCATTTCATTAAATCATGCCAAAAAGAAAGAAGTAAGAGTTTCACATACCTCTTAGACGAACTAATCAACTCTATATTAGAGTACGTCTCGATTTAGAACTTCAACCTATAATAATGGTAATACGTTCGTCAATTTTATGATCGCTAGCATACTTTATATCGAATAAAGACTTCTTATTTTATAAAAATTCGGGCAGCACTTCCCCTGTTTATACATGTTTCCACAACTTTCAAATGAGGCTAATAACATCAATAAACAAGCACCAATTAAGGGCACAACCAAGACAACAATAAAGGGAATTTACACATCCACTTCTCATGTAAATTTAGCCTCTTAATTCACTTTAAAACAGCCCACAAAACAGCCCATGTTTCAACAACAACGAGGGTAGAATGTGAAGCCTTTCTATGCCTTTCCACACCCTTATTCCTTTAGGACTTACCTTAGAAATTACCACACTTAAACATGCATAATGGTGACTAAATTTTCAGAATTATAACACCACAAAACAGCCCCTAAAACAGTCCATATACATCACAACATGTCCAACAATTTCATGTAAGTTCTTGGCTACAACATGTCATAATTCCATAACTCTTATCTTAATTCCTATAATCCAATTTCGGATTTTAATACTTCCATATAACTAATTCCAACTAAATCTCCATGTTTCCTTTCAATTTCATCATGCAATTAGTGATAATAATAACAACAATCACCAACGAATCCAACAACACCAAAATCTGTCCCAAATTGGCAACTAGCCCAAAATGGTTATATGCAATGCTTAAATTCCAATTCTTCCTTAACACAAATTCATTACCGTAATTATAACAACATGCAATCCAATTATATCATAGAAAGAAGAATTTTTATACCTCAAATTCATCAAAACAGTCCGCAATTTTCTGCCACTGTTGTTTTCCGGAAATCCCCACTGTTTTGTAATTTTCTCCTCCTTTTTGTTCACTTCTTCAACCCCAATTGACATGCAAATGTTCTACAATGTTAAGCCATCATCCCTACACGTTTTTCTTCCAAAATTTCATAAGCCTCGTATCATCAATGTCATAATTTTATAATACAATACTATTCCATAACGGGAATATACAATTATTGCCATAAGTATCCAACGTCACCCTTATTGTGACCAACATCTTTCCGGAATCACATCCTCTTGTATACTAATTTCCGGATTAGCATATATAAATATACTCTATATCCAAGATTCAAATTTTACCTCCTTAATTACGTCCTCTAATTATAGTCTTAAAATTACGAGGTGTAACAGATTCCCTTTCATTATTACCACACCAAATTTCTGAAAATCATTCTAAGCCTTAGAGATTTAAAATCAAATATACTATCTCGAACCTCTGCCGGATTTTCTAGCTTTCGGAAGGAGAAATACATTAAAGCTTGGAGCTTGCAATTTGAAGGGCAACCGCGTGTGCACCTTGTAGTAGAAAAAAGAATCCAGATATTCAAACTTGTAAGTTTATGCTTTATGTTACAAGTTTAATTGTTGTATAACCATATCAGAAATGTTATTGGGGTAAGTAAGAAATAAAATTTTAAATTTCCGTTGTGCCTTACTGATATGGCTGGGCAAATTTCAGGTTGAAGAATGGAAGAGGGCTGGAGGCTTTCTGAATTAAGATTTAAACTTCGAATTGGAAATCCATCTGAGATTGTTGAAATTACACAAAACTTAAGAAGTATCAAAATCACAATTAAGGTTTTGATTTTCTCTATATTCGTAGTAGACTGGTGGCTTATACATAAAGTGCAGGTCACTTTGATAGTAAAAAAAAGGCAAAATACATCAAATGACCATTAACTATACTTGAAAAGTTAAATTTACATTCAAATTAATCTAATGATTTATATTCTTTGCATAATTAAAAAGTAAATTTATTTAATCTGAGAATTGATATGATACAAAATATAAAAATAAATTTTAAAAAATACGTTTTAAGTAAACTTATTCATTTTTTTTATTGCAGGAGTAAGATTTTTTTTTACCCCCAACCCATCGCTTTCTTCTTCATTTCCCCACCCCCACCCCCCCCCCCCCCCCACGCTGCTTCTTCTTCACGCCCCGCCCCAACCTGTCCCTTTCTTCTTCATTTTCCCCCACCCCACGAGCTTCGACGAGCAGGTTCTCCACCTTCCCATCCCATGCCTCTTCATCATTTCCCCCACCCCCTCACCCCACGAGCACTTCCTCCACCCTCCCACCCCACGCCTCTTCTTCTTCATGCCTCACCTTCCATGGTCTTCTACTTTTCTTTCTACTTCAACACCCATCAAACACAAACATGCAGGAAAAAAGTATTGCAAAAATAAGAAATCGAGTTGCTATGTGATTTTCTGGTTGAAATGCAATCGATACAGATTTTTGGATATTTGTGGTGGTGATTTTCGGGGAAGAAGAAGGTGGGTAATGGTAGCTTTGGTAGTGGCGGATATGGTGTTGGTGGGATAAGAGATGGGATGGATGGAGTGATTTAGTGACGAAGAAGATATAATTATTGATAGATTTTAATAGTCAAAAAAGAATTAATTAGTGTAAAATATAATTAATAATAAGAATTAATAAATAAAGAAAAGAAAATAAAAATTAGATGATTTCGTAGCGTTGACATGGGGCGAGTGTGTAACACGTCCCCATGTGCAATTGATTATAGATGTATCGGAGATAAATAAATTCACTTTTAATTATACAAGGGATAATAGATCGCTTCATTAATTTGAGTGGAAATTTGACTTTTCAGATATAATTCAAGGACCATTTGATGTATTTTACCTAAAAGAAATCTGTGTGATTAGTTTAATATGTGGCAAGGTTGGTTGGGGCAAGAGTGAGCGTCGATGGGAGTTGGGAAGAAGATGAGCAGGGGTCTTCGAAATACCTTTTTTTTTAATTAGTTGGACTAAAAAGTAAAAACCCACATGGCTCTTTTTCATTTGTCATTTTTGCCAAGTCATAGTGCGAGCAGTCCACGCATTACAATATTTTGGCTGGTTAGTTAGAAAGTGTTTAATGAACACACTTCAAATGATGTTGGAGTGTTTAATAGGAACTAGTATTAAACTATTAATTGAAGTGACAAAGTGAAAAATTATAACAACTGGGGCAAGTTATGTATTTGGCCTACAAATTATATATGTTGAAATCTTTGTTTTTCTTTCCACTGATTTTCTAATTCCCTTTTATCCGTTGTGCGTTAAAGCTCCTATTCTTTTTCATCTTGAAAAACAAATGTTTTATTTTATTATTTTTAAAGAGATATATTTTCTTGCCTTTCATTGATTATTGTGTACAATATATAGTGTTATATAATTATTTATATGATTACAAATTAGGTAACTAATCTTCTTAATTACAACTGAAATATAAATTTACCTAATATAAAAGATATACAAAGATGCGGAAATATTCTGGAAATATTATCTCACACCCCAGCAGTCGAAGTTGGAGGTTCTCGTACGCTGAGACTGTCTCAAAAATCATCAAAAAATATGTGTGGAAGTCCGTTGTAAATATATCAGCAATCTGATACCTAGAAGGAACATGAACGACACGAACTTGTCCACGAGCCACTTTTTCACAAATAAAGTGAATATCTATTTCAATGTGTTTAATGCGCTGATGTTGAACGGAATTGCCAAAGAGATATATTGCACTGACATTATCACAGTAGACCAATGTAGCCTTGTTGATAGGGCAATGAAGTTCCAGCAGAAGGTTGTGTATCCAACAAGACTCAGAGACAACATTCGTGACTCTTCTGTACTAAGCTTCGGCACTGGATCGAGACATAGTAGGTTATCTTTTAGAAGACCAAGAAATCAACTTATCTCCTAGGAAGACACAATAACCTGACGTGGATCGACGATTGTCCGAACAGCCACCCCAGTCAGCGTTAGAATAAGAGGTGAGACCAGAGAGTGTGGACTTGTACAGGTGGAGGCCAAAGTGAAGAGTACCTTGTACATAACGCAAAAATACGTTTGAGCGCATTCATATGTGCATATGTCGAGTTGTGCATATGTAAGCATATTTGTTGCACGACAAAGGATATATCTGGTCTCGTGAAAGTGAGATAGTGTAATGCTCGTGCTAAACTACGATAATGAGTCGGGTTGGCATACAGAGAACCCGAAGAGGCACTAAGTTTGAAATTAGTGTCCACCAGTGTGTGGGCCGGTTTGCATGACGGCATGCATGTTCGGTCAAAAATCTCTTCGGCGTACTTCATTTGACAAAGAAATAAGCCACATGCATGTCTCGTAACAGCAATACCAAAAAAAATAGCTTAGGGGGCCCAAATCCTTCATAGCAAGCTCTGAGACAAGGAATGACATAATAGATCGGCGAAATGCATCAGAAAATGTAGTGAGGAAGATATCATTAACATATAGTAGGATGTATGCCATTCCATTTACCATTGCTATAAATGAACATTAAATGATCAGATTTGCTATGTAAAAAACCATTAGCTGATACAAAATTAGCAAACCGTTGGTACCATGCACGAGGAGCTTATTTCATTCCATAGAGTCATTTCTTAAAAATACACACATAATCTAGATGAACCGAATCCCTGAATCTCATAGGTTGATGCATAAATACGGTTTCATGAAGGTCCCTATGCAAGAAAACATTTTTTATGTCAAGCTGATGAATAGGCCAAGATTTGGACAAAACAATACTGAGAACGGTCCGAATAGTCGTTGGTTTCACCACTGGGCTGAATGTTTCATCAGAATCTACTCCCACCTGTTGAGACATGTCATCACCTACAAGACGGCACTTGTGTCTCTCAAAAAAACCATCAGATTTCTTTTTATATCAAAAAATCCACATAGAACGAATAATATTAGCATCATGAGGACGATATACTAGATCCCACGTCTTATTTTCAATAAGAGCATTATATTCATCAATCATTGCATTTTTTTAATTAGGATCGGACAAGGCCTCTTTCGGATTACGCAAAATATGGGAAGGGTCAACCGAAGTGGACAAGTTAATAGTCGTTTGGGTTTAGAAGTGTCGTGCATAGCACGGGTTTTTATTATTCGTTGGGGTGCCATTGAGGGTTGGACGGGATCAGGAAGGGGTGGCCAAGACGTGGCAACGGGATTGGGAATAGGCCCAAGAGTGAGGGGGTGGGGCCGAGATGGGGTAGTAGTGTCGGGAGGGGGGCTGGCCAAAAGAAAATTGAGATGGAAGGCCGAGAAGAGTTGTTCTGAGGCTCCCATTGCGGGGCTGGATAGACTGCCCACCTCGGGATGACGGTGATGGGGTCGGTTGCCGGTGATGGGTGATGACTGATTTTGCAAGTGATGAATTAAAAGGAGATTTAGGCCATCATTTAGGAAGTCATAGGAATTTGGAGGTGGAGAATTGAGTTTGGCAAATGAGAATTGGGACTTATCAAATATGATATGCCTAGAAATGATTATTTTTTGGCTTGACAAGTCGTAACAATTGTAACCTCGATGATTGGGGGGGGGGCGTAACCAAGAAAGACACATGGGGATGACCAAGGTTGCAGTTTGTTTATTTTAGTGGAGGGATGGATGGGGGTAGCATAGACATCCGATAGTTCGTAAATGCTAGAACTTGAGTGGGTGACTTGTGTTTGAGAGACTTGTTTCTAAAAAAATTCAAGAGATAGGTTGTCATTGAGAGGACGTAATGCCAAAAATAGAGGGATAGAGGCATGGGCAAGGAGGGCACAAATTAAGTTGTTTATGGTTCTAATTTTTTATTCTACTTTTCCATTTTGTGGAGAGGTATGGACAGGAAAAATGAAAAGCAATGTCGTGTTTGGTGAAGAATAGTTTGAATTGTTGATTAAAAAATTCCCTCCCATTATCACATTGAATACATTTGATATTCTTTTTAAATTGTGTCTTTATTAAAGCACTAAATGAAGAAAAAATATAATAGACTTGGGACTTATTATCAATGGGAAAATCCACAGAAAGTTGGAATAATCATCCAAAAATAACATATAATATCTATGCCCGGTCGTGCTTAAAATAGAAGAAGTCCATAAATCACTATGTATTATATCAAATGGCATTAAAGTACGGGTGGGTGAAGTATATAATGACAATTTGACATGTTTTCTAAAAATGCAAGATTCATAAACATGAGTATTGGAGACATGTTTGCAATCAATAAATTTATATTTGCTAAGAGAGCGTAAAACAGAATCTCCCGGATGTCATAATCTATTATGTCATAAAAGAGATGAAAGAGTTGCAAAGGTTGACGGAGATGAGGCTGGATGGCCGACGGTGGTGGCGATAGGATAAAGGTCTTCGGTGCTGTCACATCTCATTATTTGCATCCATGTCATAAGGTCCTTCATAGAAAAATTAAAAGGATCAAATTCAAGGAAAATATTATTGTCGGTTGTGAAATGACGCACAGAGATTAGATTTTTGATAAGTTTCGGGGCATAGAGGACATTGTTTAAAACTAACGCCGGATGTGGTGGGGAAAGGGATGATTGTCCATAACCTCGAATGGAAATGCCTTGTCCACTACCAACAATAATATTTCGATTTAAATTGCTCATATTGAAATAAGACGAGAGAGTACCTTGGGATGCCGTCATATGAGATGTGACGCCAGTATCCATGTACCAACTATCGTATGAAACGTTGAGAGACATTGTGTTCATAGCCGTCTCAATATTCATCGGTGCATAGGTTGAAGGTGGAGAGATATGTGCAATGTATGCCTGCTGTGGACGTGCGTTGAGGATGTCAGGCTGGGGCTGTTGGGCCAAAGGTGGTACCCAGGAGGACTTCGGGTAGGGGCACTATAGAGCAGTCAAGCCGGCTGGGCCTACGCAGCCCATGGTGGGTAGGCAGCCCACGGCGGAGGCTGCTGCCACTGATGTTGCTGCTGCGGGTGGCTGTCAGCCGACGGGGGCTGCCCTCTGCCACCATTGCTACTGTTTTCGGCTCAGTCACCGCATTTTCGGCTGGAATTTTCCCTTTATCATTATTCTGAGATTGTGAGCCACGTTTTGGATCGTAGGCTTATCGGTGTGGCGGGACAGAGACCGATCCCCTCGGGTCGGCAATGGTGTCATCGGTGGTCATGAGGGCGGCGTCAGCGTTATTTGCATTGTCCGTGGCCTGCATGGTTTTTCAAGTTTCTTCAAAGATGAGTCTCAAACGGGCCTCATAGAATGGAGGCAATGGCGCACTTTGTTGGAGGATGGTAGTGACGCCGTCATAAGATTTATTCAAACCCGCAATGAGTTGCATCACCAATCCTTGATTGGTGTTCGGTGCACCGACATTATAGAGTTGATCGGCAATCATCTTAAGTTCTTGATAATAGGCTGACGCATTAGAAAAATTATCTTGTTGAATGTCCTTGAGTTGATTTTTCAAATACACGGCATATTTTGTCTTGTTATCATGAAAAATACTTTCTAAGCGCTCCCACGTTTGTCGTGCAGTGGCATCGGTTTCAATGATTGTATGCAATAGATCATTCGAGATCGTGTCATAGATCCATTGTAGGACAACCGCATCTAAGCGAGACCAAAGTTCATCATCAGAATCATCAGGTTTTTCCAGGGGCTTTGATTTTGGAGGGATGTATGATCGATGACTTTGTACACACGACAGTGAATCTTAAATAATTCTGCCCAAGATGAATACTGAATGTCGCGCCCTATTTTGACCTGCTCGGGTCAAAGCGGAGCACGGACGTGTTCTCGGTGATTCCTGGGTAAAATGATTGAGGAGTCGCCACCTAATTATCTTTTACGGTGAATTAGGACACCTACATATTAAACTAAGTGCTGCAATGTAAACTCCAATTTTAAGGTCTCATAAACTAGTGAGATTCTTAGGTAAGTGGTTCTTTATTATCCTAAAGTAGCGGTTTAGGCATCCTTTAAGATCCGCTAACTTATGTTATCCTGTCAAACTCAGTTAATTATTGCTAGAAAATGCATGTTTAATGTAATGGGTTAAAGATGTTTGCAAATAATTAATAAATGATGCATTTTTTTAAAAGAAAATACATGTAGAGAAAAAATATGCATTTTGTCAATTGAGAGTAGAAACAAAATTATTTATAAGAAAGAAGCAACTCTTCCGAAAATCATCGAGTTGCCAAAATAAATAATAAAAAGATAAAACTTATTCTGTGATGATTAATAAAGCAAATAAAAGATGACAAAAGTTGTTTTGAAAATCTTGAATACGCTATGGATTTGAGCCTAAAAATAAATAAACTAGTTAGAGATTTCTAAGTTTGAAACTAACCTATGAATTAATCCTAAGTTTGCCTATTCTAAGCATTTCAATAGTTACATAAATGCGCTAAATAATATTACAATACAAAGCTGATAAAAGTCAATTAAAGAAAGAAATAAAATAAATAAACTCCGAAGAATAATTCGTTTATTTACTTTAATCCCGCAAGTCGCCAAAAACAAAAAGTTAGAAACAAGCTAAATACAATAACTCCATATCCGCATTCAAACAAAGTGAATGTTTTGATCACCGAGGCCTCACTTAAATTTTGAAAAGAACATTCCAATCACGCTGTCGCAAACATATGACTTATGTGGTTATTTTGATTGCACGCTTACTAAACGTGTTGGTCTCTGGTGAAATAGAAACGACACTATAATCACGCTGGTCGCGAATATATAACTTGTTGGTTATTTTAGTCACCTCGCCTACTAAACGTGTTGATCTTGGAAAAGGTTTAAGCCTTCATCATTGCCCAGTTATATTTTATATAAAAATACATATTTGGTAATTGAATAATAAAAAGCATTTTTATGAAAAATCTTTCAAGGTTGCAAATATGATAGAATGCAAACCTTATTTTTTAGGATTAAAGAAAATGAATAATAGATAGCCAAATTATTTTTGAAAGATATTAAAGCATGCATAATCTAACCTAAAAATAGAACAAAGTAACTAGAGGCTAAGTTTGGAACACACAAGACTCCTAAACAACAAAGCTAGTTGGTTTTCAATTTCAAACGATCCTAAGAAATAAACTAACTGCTAGACTATCCTATTCATTCATCTATTCGCCTAATTATTCTAAGCATTCTAACAATCACACAAGCATTAAAATAATTATTACATGCCCAAGAATAGAAATAATAAATTAAAGAATAATAATAAAAGAGGAAACTAGGGGAGGTCAGATGATGTCATCCCGCCTATTTGTGTAGAAATTCTATAGCCTGAGAATGCAAGGAATGTGAATGTGGTTCTTCATTTTGGATTTAAGTCATGATGAGTCTCATACGAGACTCTTCACATCCCGATGCATTTCATGTAAATAAAAGAAAAGAAAAAGATTAGTAGACTAATCTAAAATATCAACACATGAATATGCATACATACACTAAATATACAACATTAAATGTACATAGGAATGAATATTCATGGCCTTCTATTCTACATATACTTGAGACATTATTTTTTCAGATTTTGGCACATTAAAGTAGCCAAGAAAGACTATATGATAACACAAATCTGCTCTAAATTTAAACAAAAATAAAAGAGGCAAGGAAGACTAATGTATAAATTATGTATACATACATAATAAATTCCTGACTAATCTTAATTCTTAAAGAAGCATAACATTCATAAACTTAAACTAAACGCACATACTATTATATTAAACATGGATAATATATTCTCTTTAAAATTGCACATATTAATCTAGAATATAACATGTAAATATCGGGCTATTTGAATCAATTAAAGCATGCTCATTTGTTTGATTTAAAGGCAGCAAACTACAAACTACAACATACATTTTGAATATCAACAAATCAAGTTATGTCCTAAGAATATTTAATCACGAGAGCCTTCTTCCAAACACATATTAATCTTACATTATCCGTATTGCACTTAATAATGAACCCAAGATGTCTTACTAAAGCTAATGACAATAATTAGCTAACCAACACATTGAGGTAATATCATCTATCACATATCAACATCAAAAATCGTAAATCGGGAAATATACCAAATGACGATATACAAAACGCTCTCATTATCATATCAATTAATCAAGACTACATTATTTAGCAAAATATCATACTAAATCAAGCATAAACAACACAATCAAATAAGCTTTAAGAAATATAGAAGAATTGGAACGAGTCTAACCTTTTTCCGTAGCTTAACCGAGACGTGTTTTGAATCGTCAATCCGCTTCTGATATGTTGGAATCGATTTGTTGTAGATTTTGAATTCCGATTTTTCCGAAATGAGACTCGCTTTTTCTCGATTTTCTGATGTTTGAACCCGACTACAGGACCGACTACAGTTGACCGACCCTTAACAAAAAATAGTAAAATAGCTAAAAATTCAGATTCTTCAACACCAAAACCAATAATTTTGACCTATATTTTCGGAATCTTTAAGTTGAAGAACACATGCAAGAACAAAGAAAGTGTTCTAAGAAGATTTCTGATTTTTTAGTGAAGAACAACACAAACAAATACAATACAACCAAAACTTAAACCTAAATTTAAAATTAAATTGACCTTACAAGAAAAAACCTTTTTCAATCCCCAAAAATCCTCCTCAAATAAAGGTATAAAGTGGGTTTTATAAGTCTCAAACTTGATCAGCCAACCTCCCATACCCCCTTAAAAATGAATTTGAATTTCAAAATAAAGGGGACAAAAATCTGATTCTTTGGGGCGTGTGTCATGGATTTTGGGGTACGGGTCAAAGTGACTGGAGGCGCAAGTGGTGTCGGGTTTGCGACTCCTGGTTTCTGGGGTATGGGCATGGTCATAAAGGTGTGGGTTGGTCATTTAACAACGAGAGAGAGAGAGAAAATGGATTTTTTTTGATTTTTTTTCTGGATTTTTATTTGTTTGGGGGATTAAAAGAGGGGAACGGGTTGGTTTAACGCTACTTGCCCGTGGGAGTGGGCCGACTTTGAGTCAGGAAGCGATGAAACGGGGATTTAATTGGGGGAGTTTGGCTTGGTGTTGGGTTTAATTGTTTTGGGTTTTTTTGTTTTGTGGGTTGCTGGAATCGGGAAATAAAGGGAAAGGGAAATGGGTATTGGGCTTTGGTTTGGGGCTTTGTTTAAGGGTGTTGGGTTTGTTTTGGGATTGGGCTTGTGGAATTAGTTTTGGGGTTTAATTGTTTTGGGTGAATTGTTTTGGGTTGGAAAATAAAAAAGGGTTATGAAAAATATATAAGAGGGGTTTAATATTAAAACATATTTATATATATATATATTTTTGTAAAAGATGTAAATTATTTAAAATAGCTGTAACGATGTGATAAAATATAATATTTCATAAATGTTTAATGCTTAAATAAAATGTAAATGCGATGCAATTTTAAGAGAATAAATAATATAGAATTTTGATAACTTATGATTATTATAAAATGCAAATGACATAAAATATGAATAATAATAATAATACGAAGATACACACATATATGCCTATATTTTAAAATTATTTTAAAAGTGTAAAAATATTAAAAATCACAAATAAAATCATAAAAGATGGGACAAAATTGGGTGTCAACACTGAACATTTTCCATCTCAAGAGTTATGATAATAAAATTCTTGATGTTGTATTGCAAGAGCAACATGGAATTTAGGTTGTTCAACCATTGAAAATTGGAGAAGAAGAGAGGAAGTAGGTTGCCGAGAAGTCGAAGAAAGAAAGAGAAGGAGGGCGGAAAAAGGGGAGGGCAAACGGGGGGGAGAAAAAGTTAGGGTTTGGCTTCTGATATCATAAAGGAATATGTTCCATTGCCTTTTATTGATTATTGTGTACAATATATATATATATAGTGTTACATAATTATTTGCATGGCTACAAACTGGGTAACGAATCTTTCTAATTACAATTGAAATATAAATTTACCTAATATAAAAGATATACAAAGATACGAGAATATTCTGAAAATATTCTATCAATTTTTTCTTTATGCCGTAAAATAGTTATGTAAATGAAGATTTAATATGTATTTGAAAACATTTCCCTGAACTTCATCTTTCTTTATGATGAACAACATTTATAAATGAAAGAAATAATCCCCTTGATTATTTTCATTAATTGAAAGGTATATATACAAGTTACAAAATAGGAGAATCATATTCCTATTCTACTCCTAAAACCTTATTCTACCATAATTCTAACTATACAATTATGGTAAGAGTATAATCCTAATTTAAGTAACAAATACACTACAATATACTACAAATATACTTTCCTAATATAGACTTGATAGCCACTGCCCGTGATGTGCCTCGGCAGTAGCCGACACTGGGCTTCTTCATTCGGTACCCGTGGTATACACTATGTTTATCAAGTGTCTATCACAGGTATATTACCTCATTTAACACACCCCCGCAGTCATAGCGGGCGGTCTTCGAACGTTGAGACTGTTCCTAAAATCTTCAAAAAGGACCTGCTGGCCCAAATCGGAAATCTGGATCAGCCACTGGACCAGTTCCAGAATTGGGCTGGACTGGCCCAATCGCTGGAACTGATCCAGTAACTGGAAAATGTGACGGGACAGTGAGCCAGCGGGCAGTGGGCCCGTTGGAGAATTTTGGGTGCGGGATATATCAGAAAAATGGTGAGTAATATACGGGGATATACCATCATCCAAAAAATTATATGAACTAGGCTCGGGAGTATGAACTTTAGAAATGGAAATTAGGTTGCATCAAAAATTACATGGCGATTAATTATGATTTTCTTGGAGGATAAATCAAAGCATTTGTAACCACGATGATTAGACGGATAACACAAAAACACAAACGGAGTAGACCGGGCCTGAAGTTTGTTAATTGTGGTGGATGGTAATAACGGATAACACAAGCACCCAAAAACCCGAAGATGAGAATAAAAAGGGTTCTTATTATATAAGATTTGGAGGTGGGAAGAATATGTCAGACCTTTGGAAGAAATTATATTAAGGAGATATGTGGCCATTTGTAGAGCATGATGCCAAAAATATAGGGGTATGGAAGCATGAATTAAGAAAGTGCGGACAATGTTATTTATGGAACGAATTTTGCGTTCGGCTTTCCCATTTTGTGAAGATGTATGAGGACACGAAAAATGAAAATTGATCCCATTATTAGCACAGAACTCCCGAAACTCCCTATTGTCATACTCTTTCCCATTATCATATTGAATATTTTTTATTTCTCTTTCGAATTGGGTACGAATGAACACTCTAAATTTTATAAAGACTGAAAACACTTGAGATTTATTTGCAATTGGAAACGTCCACAAAAATTTAGAATAATCATCTAAAAAGAGAACATAATATCGATGATCCAACGAACTGAGAACAGGACACGTCCATAGGTCGCTATGAATAATATCAAATGGCATTGACGTATAAGAATTGGAGTCTACAAATGGCAGCTTAACAATTTTTCCTAACGAACAATATTGACAAATTGGAGTACGACTCGTACCCTTACAAGAAATAAAACTATTTTTATCTAAAGTTGATAAAATAGAGGATCCCGGATGACCAAGGCGAGCATGCCACAAGGAAGGAGAAATGGCTGCAAAGGCTGATGGCAAAGCTTGACTCGATGGACTGAAATCGGGCATGATAGGATAAAGATCTCCCCTACTATCACACCTCATGAGATGACTCCCCGTCTTGAAATCCTTCACAGAGAAACCAAAAGTATCAAATTCAACAGAAACAGAATTGTCAGTGGTGAACTTTCGGACACACACTAAGTTTTTAATCAATTTGGGGGCATGTAAAGTATTTTTCAAGATAAGGGGTGGATTGGGGGGAGACAATGTTTTCTGATCATAACCCTGAATTGGAATAGAGTTGTCATTACCAACAATTATACCCCGAGGGTTGCTCAAATTGGAATAAGATGAGAGAGTACCTGAATCGGAAGTCATGTGGGTAGTGGCACCGGTGTCCATATACTAATTTGGGTCCGGTTAAGTCAACTCCAATGTGTGCATCGCGGCCTCGATATCAGTCTGAGTGGGGCCTGCTGCGTGGTGAGCTTGCGGAGGTCGGGGCCCAAGTATTCCAGGACTGGGCTGAACTGGGTCGTAGCTGCTGGAACTGGCGTTACTGGGCCAGTGGCCAGTGGGCCGCCACTGCTGATTGTTGGGCCTGAAAGGCTGGCCAGCCCACTGGCTGCCGGGAGCTGCTGGAACGTAGGGGCTGCTGGCCCACTGCCCCAGCCCCACTGCTGGGACCAGTAGGGTGGTGGGCCACTGTTCACTGGACGGGGCCCACTGCCTGCTTGCTGACCACCGGAACTGCCGTGTTTGCCCCCGCGGTTTTTGTTATTATTCTTACGATTATTTTTGCCTCCACCATGAGTATGGTTTTGGCCCGAATTATCAACAAAACCTGAAGAATTTGTGGAGGACGTCATTAGGACGACATGGTTTGCTCCGGTAGCCGCCTTTTTAGCCAAACCGGCTTCTTCCAAAGTAAGCATGGAGCGGGCTTGATAAAAAGCGAAAAATGGGTTTCTTTGACGAAGGAGAGTCCCAACGCCATTATAGGCCTCAGAAAGTCCGGCAACCAGTTGTGGAACCAGGCGATTATTTGTCACAGGTGCGCCAACGTTACGGAGTTGGTCCGCCAACTCCTTGAGTTTCTTGCAATATGCAGAGACGTTTGGAAATGCTTTCATGCGAACTAGAGAGAATTCATGCTCGAGTGTGACAACACGTAAATGTTGGTTATCTTGGAATATGTCACGCAATCTATTCCAGGTAGCCATAGTCGTGGTATCCGGCTCAATAATCATCTGTAAGAGGTCAACCGAAATAGTGGAATAAATCCACTGGAGAACGGTAGCATCAAGAGTAATCCATGACTGAGGATCCTCCGCGGGAAGAGGTATAGCGGGAGGAATTATGTGATGAATAACTTGATGGGAGATAGTGTGAATTTTAAACAATTCTGTCCACGTCGCATATTGAACGTTTTCCATCTCAAGCACAATAGAGATAATGTTCTTGACGTTGGAAACCATGAGGGCAGGATGAAAATTGCTCTTAGACATATTGAAAGAACAAAGAAAGAGGGGAAATTTGGGAATAGTAAGAGAGATTTTGTGAGAGCGGAAGACGAAATTTGGACAGGAAACCCGAGGGGGGGTTTCGACCGAGAAAGGGTACAAAACTTTGGGAGAGAAAATTTCTGTTAGACCTAGTCTCTTGATACCATGAAAGAAATAATCCCCTTGATTATTTTCATTAATTGAAAGGTATATATACAAGTTACAAAATAGGATAATCATATTCCTATTCTACTCCTAAAACCTTATTCTACCATAATTCTAACTATACAATTATGGTAAGTGTATAATCCTAATTTAGGTAACAAATACACTACAATATACTATAAATATACTTTCCTAATATACATTTGATAGCCACTGCCCGTGATGGGCCTCGGCAGTAGCCGACGCTGGGCTTCTTCATTCGGTACCCGTGGTATACACTATGTATATCAAGTGTATATTACCTCGTTTAACAATAAACTTTTCGAAAGAAAACCAATACTAGTTTATTTCTTTACAATTTGGAAAGGCTGCTTTACGTAACTTCTACCCTCGGTTTCATAAATAAGAACAAGAATAGACCAAAGAAGAAAGACAAAAGGCTTAAAGAGGATAACACTTGTCCGGCGCCTAAATGGCATGCTTTTTAAGCTAAAATTCCAAAAGGAGAGTTTATCGTGTAGTCCTCCATGATTTGTGGCTTAATTTTAATGCCAGCTAACGTCGTCTGTGAGTCCCCAATTTAAAAAAAAAAAAAATACTTGCAAATCGTGGAGCCCTACATAATTTTCAAAGATTTTTTTAAAAAAAGCTAATACAAGTCGTGTACCCCTACACGATTTGCCAACCCAAATGTGGCATCAGCTTTTAAGATTGGCCAACTTAAGATTTGTGCTAAAGTTCAGCTTTTAGAAATACCAGGACAAGAGAATAAAGGAGAAACAACAGCTTGAAACTCTTGAGATTGTTTTTCATCAATTAAAGCAACAGAATAAAGTTCTAGGAAATAAAATAACAATGAGAAACCTTCTTATGTGTGACGATGATTAGTTCTGAAAATGGATGTATTCACTCTTTTCTTGAGAAGAAAATGAAAGTATATTTATGTCCTAGAGATAATCTGTATTAGGACAAATGTACTTTGTACATATTTGTATTATTAATGGAGATAAATATTTTGGCATTTGTAATTATTGAATTATTAATTGATTGTTTATAATATTCTATAATGTGCATCCATGGAGGTTACGCTGTTATTAATAGTGTGAGTTATTAATATTATAATGTAACTCTTAAAATAGCCTCGACTAATGATCATCGAGAAAGGGATATCGATGATATGTGATAAGTCAACATGTGGTCTGCATCACATCCATAGAGGATGTAGTATGTCTCATCTGCTACGAGTAATGACTACTCGTGATGGACACATGGATACTTTGGAAGTATTTGTATACCATGTTGATATATTGTTTGTTGTACTTGTCTAAAGTATGATCAGCGTGTGGGAGATAGAAGTCCTTAGACTTGAGGTCAATATGCACCTTGTCTACAAAGTAATGCACTTTGATCTTGTCCTAAGCTCAAATGCCTTATAGGTTGAGATACGACTTGTATTGGATACATTACGATGTGGATTAAAGGTGGTAGTTGAGCCAAGATTAGGATTCATTCATCGAATGTATATTCGAGAGAACACTCAGATTCTCAGTGATATTAGGTTGACTAAGTCGTTGGCCAACGCAATAGACGTATTTAGAATATGGTCTAGTTGTCAACTAATATAGATGGGATACAATGATTAAGCCATTTGGATAGACACTTGACAAATCCTAAGCTTGATCGGGTGTGTCGTGAATGAAAGGATTTTATCTTACCACATAGAGGTTAAGTTTACTGGATTCGTGTAAACGTACTTCACATATTGAGTTCGTCTTGCGGCGCCGTCTAGGAGTTCCGCGTAGACCTTAATTTGATTAATATCGATATGTGAAGGGTTGTAGGGTCACACTATGTCGATTGTCTTTTCGATCTAAGGATGTATTGAGAGAGTATTAAATATTCGATTTAGAATCGAGATATTTAAATGAATAATGATTGTTTTAATTAAGTCAAAATTGGATTTTAGATTTAATTAAGAATGTACATAAAATAAATCGAGACAATGCAGAAATACGTCAAGCGTCGCGCCGCGACGCTTCTGCCTCGATTTTTGGGCCAAGCCCAAGGTCAAACCCTAATCCGGTTTGACCTAATTTTCACCTATAAATAGTGGCATTCTCTTCATTATTTACACACAAAAATTTTAGATTATCATTCTAAGCCTTAGAATTAAATAACTCTCTCGAATCTCTACCGAATTTCCTAGCTTTTCGAAAAAGAAATACATTGAAGCTTGGAGCTTGCAATTGAAAGGGCAACCGCGTGTCATCCCTATAATAGATAAAGATTCCAGATACTATAACCTGTAAGTTTTGTGTTTTATGTTACAGGTTTTGATTATTGTATAATCATACCAGAATAAGTTATTGAGGTAAGTACGAAACAAATTTTTAAACATCCGATATGTCTTACTTATGTGTTTTGAACTCAACAAAACCCTACAGAAAACACAAGAAGTGGCACTTAAATCATATTCTAAGTTAAACAGTGTACTAAATGCAAGAAAAACTTAAGTTTAGACAAACAAGTGACTTCATTCAAGATATGGCAAATAAATTAGTTTTTTTATTCATTTGGGTTGGCAAATCGTGTAGGGGTACACGATTTGCAAAAGAAAAAATTTCCTCTTGCAAATCGTGTATCCCTACATGATTTGTATTATTTTTTTTTAAGAAAATGTTTTGCAAATCGTCTAGGGCTCCACAATTTGCAACAATTTTTAAAAAAAAAATATTGGGAATTCACATACGACGTTAGCTGACGTTAAAATTATGATACAAATCGCGGATGGCTTTGATTTATCGTATAGTTCACAACACCTTTTAGAATTTTGACTTAAGAAACATGCCCTTTAGGCGCGGGACTCGATAACACTCTCGTATACTGTCACATGAGTTGCAGCACTTAGAAAGCCTCTAACTTGTCCACTCTCTTTTGACCCATGTCCTTCGTATCTTGCTTGAAATTCAAGCTTTGTGCTTTCTTTTAGGCACATCTTTTTTACTTTTTACATTAAGCTGTCGTTTGTAATATTAAATAGAGTGTATTATTAATGTTATTCATTATTTGGTGTGGTGTATTAGAACTAATATATATTATATAATTTTTAAAAATAATTGATTGTTTACAAAAATATCTTCTATACCATACTATTTGAGGGACTTCAGGGGTAATTATATCTTTAACCATGCTTATGCATGTATTATAAATCCTTGTTAATACCATGGTTTGCTAGGTATTAGTTATACATAGGATAAATAGAATGTTTAGTTATACATAAGTTGAAAAAGAAGACCAAACAAAATATTAGTAATACACAAAGCTAATACATTCATTATTTTCTCTAATTCATGTGACATGGTAAAGTTGTCGCCATGTGACTTGGAGGTCACGGGTTCAAGCCGTGAAAACAGCCTCTTGCATAAATGTAAGGTAAGGTTGCGTACAATAGACTCTTGTGGTCCGATCCTTCTCCGGACCCCGCGCATAGCTGGAGCTTAGTGCACGAGCTGCCCTTTTATCCTACCAAATGAAGATTAACCCTGCTTTAATCAAGGGCAAGAAAGTTTAGTTTCTTCTCTTGTTTTCCCTTTTAAGTTGTAGTAACACTTGTGACAACTCTTAAGCAAAAAGAGTAGGGGAAAATGTAGGTATTGGAATTTGAAACCTGTTGAGCGTGGAGAAGATGATGATGGGGTGGTGGTAGTGGTGGAGTCTTGTCAAAGATGAAATTCAAATTATGTTGGAGGGAATGCAAATAGTCTTTGTATTTCTCGCACTTTACAAATTCTGCTTTTAGGAGCGATTTTGTTGAAATTTCCTTTTTAGTTTATTCCAAATAAAAGTCACCTTTCAATATTTAATAAATAATTTAATTTTATGAGATTATTTACGATCATACAAATATCTAACGTTTATTTTGAACAACAAATTTAAAAGTCTTATTTTCTTTCTTAAACTTTGTGAGTAGTCAAATGATGTCACATATATTAAGACTTATGGTATAATTGTCTTTGCTATATAGATATCAATGTTTAAAGGGAAAACAATCAAATATATCCATCTACTTTATTTTATTAGTTAACTCTATCCATCATTAGCGATTGTGAACAAATATACCCTGTCTTCAAACATTACACCCATAGCCTTATTTGGATGAAAACAGCCAAATTCTATTAAATTACTCATTTTCAATTAAAATTATCCCATTATCTCTTTTAACCCAATCCGTAACCCCCCGAACCAGTGGTCTTCTTCCTAGTACCCACAAACTTCCTTCTCTCTTCTTCTACTTTGCCCAAATTTCTTCTATTCTTCATAACTTTGCAACAATTTTCCACACCAATTCTCATCTTCCAACATCACCCAAATCCCATTTCAAGAACGTTATATGTAACTTAAAACTATTTGGGACGGGTAGCTCTGAATGTGGATAACCATGACATTGATATGAGTTTGTTCTTTTTGTATTTTAAATTTTTTTCTTATACATTAAAAATTTGAAGTGTAGACTACCTTATTTTGCTAGATTCAACGTTCAGTGTTCATATGTGTGGGATTATGCAGAACCTGATGATCGTGTCTTATATGCCTCTTAATAGTGCTCCATCAATAGTTTCTGAAGAAGCTTTAAAACTTAAGGTAAGCATGTCATATAGATTTTTGATACAACAACAATATATCTAGTCAAATCCCACAATGTGGGTCTGGGAGGACAGAGTGTACACAGACCTTAACTCTACCTTGGTAGGTAGAGTGGCTGTCATATTGATTTTTGATACACGGTAAATATTTCTAGCTTATCAAAAGAAACTATTGTTTCTCGTGTTAGTATTAGCGCCTGCATTTTTCTTTTTGTTGAGGTCAGCTGGTCATTTAATATGGCGCATTTATAAGGATTATACGGCATTGAAACTAATGAACATATAAAATGCTAACAGAAGCTCCTAGATTCATGGGGTGTGGTCATATTGAACAATATATAATCAGGGTTTGTTCGGATTATTAATCACCTAAAATTGATGATTTGTTTTGGGGAAAATGGGATTCGGTGATGTTGGAAGATGAGAGTTGGTGTGGAAAATTGCTGCAAAGTTATGAAGAATAGAAGAAATTTGGGCAAAGTAGAAGAAGTGGATACTAGGAAGAAACTGGTTCGGGGGGTCACGGGTCGGGTTAAAAGAGATGATCAATAATTTTAATTGAAAGTGGGTAATTTAATAGAATTTAAGGTTTTCCATCCAAATAGGGATATGGGTGTAAAGTTTGAAGACGGGGATATATTTATTCACAATCGTTAACGGATGATAGAGTTAGCTGATAAAACAAAGTAAATGAGTATATTTTGACCTTTTTTCCATGTTTAAAACCCAACCAACGCCATCGAAGCTGACATTCTTAAGCTTCACATCACGACAGAACGTGCTTTGCCTTGTAGTGAATTGACAATAGTGAGAAATGAGAAACGGCTCATTCCCTTTTATCTTTTGACTCTCCAATACTCCCCTTCTTTTGAGCAGTCGACTAGTCCATGGCACAACCTTTTGGGATAGGAAGACTAGTTCACCCCTAGCAAAGATTAATGTGAAACATTCAAATTATGTTGAAGAGAACAATATGATATACTAATATATTTCGAGTAATACCTGATTTAATATAGGCTGCTCTTCATTCATAATCATAAAAGTTGTTTTATATAATAGATGCATAGGTGGATTGGAGTCGCAAATAATAATCCGTGTCAGCTGCTCCATCCTGATTACGAGTGACTATAGAATAAACGTTATAAATTAAAATATTGAATATATGGTCTAACTCAAAGCCTCTATAGAAAAAGCCGAGACCAAACTAGGGCTGGCCAGTGGGCCGGGACAGCCCGATCCCGACCCGACCCCGTCCCGAGCCCGCCCCGGTCCCGCCAAAAAAAAAATAATAATAACGGGGGCGGGACTCGAACTCGGGACGGGACGATGTCTCGTCCCGCGAGACCCGAGCCCGCCCCAGGCCCGCTTGACCCAACCCCGCCCTTTTCCCCCCTTTGCAAAAATGACCGTTGCACCAACGACCCTTTTAGATTATGGCCGTTGGCCAACGGCCATTTTAGCCTCCCCAACCCCTACCCCTTAATATTTATTTTTAATCCATAAGTTATTATATTTACACTTTAACCCAATTTTTCAACTATAAATAACTCATTTTCTCTTCATCTTTCTCACAAATCTTCCTACAATCTCTCTAATTTCTCAATATATCTCTCTACAAGTCTACATTGTTTGCTAAATATTCAATTTTATTTATTTATTTGAGAATTGGGAGTGAAGTTGGCAACTAGCTTGAGGATCTTCCATCAAGCAAAGTTTCAATTTTCAACCTCTCGATTACACGTCGACGTTACGTCCTGCTTGGGTACATCTGCTCCTTCATTAAATTATTATTGTCTGCTTATTTTATTTAGATCACTTAATTTTATTGTCTTTAATTATTTATTTATTTATTATCATAATTAAAATGGAAGGATTAAAAGGTATGTTTAAGGGTAAGGGTAAGGGTGCTTCTTCTAGTAGGGCAACCAGGGCAAGTGGTACTTCTTCTAGTCATCTTATTCCTACACATGATGATTTTGTTGATACTCAACATTTTCCTACAATACCATTAGATTTAGACCATGAGCTATTTTCCTGAACTCAAGAAGACTTTAATTTAGACGATGATCTAGATGATATACCCACTAATGTTGATGACAACACACCCACTAGTGCACCTTCAACCTAAATACCTCATATTCCCTCTAGTATGAGACGAGGTCCAAAGAAACGACCATTAAAATCGATGCATGGACATTTTTGATAGGGACGTAGAGAATCAAGTAGCCATATGTAAAATTTGTAAAAATGTTTTAAAATTTAAAATCGAAAAGGTCACGGTGGGGCGGGGTTTAATTAGACACGTAGTAAGTGCTCATCCACTAGGTATGCCCAATACCAGGCTTCAAAACGGTGCGCAAACGCCCCTCCATCGGACAAGGTTCACATACCGATATTGTCCGGACCAAGTACAGGGTCAAATTAACCCTATGACGGGGGGAATTGTAGGCTCTAAATACAATAAACATAGAAATAGGGAAGCAATATCAAAATTAGTTGATGTGGAGGGTTTGCCTTTTTCATTTCCTTCATCTCTCGATTTTATTCATTACATTAGAGATATATATAATCTTGCTTTTAACGATTTTCCTAGATCAACTGTTAAGAGAGATGTATTTAAATTCGCGCATGAATATCAACAATATTTACGTTTTCATTATATCATTTTAATGGCAAAGTATCTATCACGCCGATATAGGTCGTAGTACTAATCTACCATGATTATTTAAGCGTAACTTGTCATTGGATAGATTATAAATGGTCTATGCAAAACGTATTTTAGCGTATAGATATATAGATGATAGGCACACCGGGTACTTTTATTGCGTAAAATATTTGTCAAGTGTGCTATTATTACGAATTATCGATAAAATTATGACTATTACATTAGATAACGCTTCTAATAACAATTACGCAATTACAATTTTAAAAAATAGTTTAACTCCATCTTTTCCAGATCATTTTCATATAAAATGTGTGTGTCATATATATAACTTAATTGTAAAGGATGGTCTATCACTTTGAAGACATTCTTAGTAAAATACAATTTGCTATAAACTTTATTTTTAAAAGTAATAAAGTACAACGAGAAAAGAATATAAAAATTTGTCATGATTGTGGACTACCTTTTAGAAAAATTTCACAAGAAGTATCCACTAGGTGGAAATTCTTTATACGAGCAACTACTTGTTGTTTATGACTATAAATTACCTATAACTTTATTTTTAACTCTCATAATAAAAAGTCACTGATATGATTTTAGATAGTGATTGGGTAAAAATTTCCTAACTTATTGTATTTTTAGAGAAATTTTTTCAAGCAACAAAATAATTTTCCCAGTATATATTATCCTACTATTTCAACTATGTTATTTTATATAACTCTAATATTTTTATTACTTAGTGAATATATGGAAAAACCAAATTTATAAGGCACTATTAAAAAATGTTTCTCAAAATAAAAAAATATTTTATTCCTATTCCTCTATTTATAATTTTATATTATTGGTTCTCAGATTAAATCCTACTATTAAAATAGACAGTAGTAAATCACTAATTGAAACTATTTACGATTGTATAGAAGTACTACCACCTCCAAGTCCCAAAAATCTAAATCACCCACCACCTATTGAACAAACTAAAGAAGAATTATTGTCTAGCGTAGAACACCAATGCAAAAATATATATAGATTTTATCAACAAGAAAATGCTAGTAACTTACTTCCATACCATCTTCTTCATCTTCAACACAACCTCACAAAGACATGTTGTTTCTGGCTAGTATTGAAAGCCTCGTAAATAGAATGTGCGGTCTTACCTCTACTACTAACCAAATTAGCGAGTTGGATATTTTTATTTTGCGGTGGTTCTGCATCGTATCAAGAAGTTATCAATGAAGATGGACATGAAGATTCTTTGAAATCTTGGAGGGAATGAGAAGACCTTTCCGACACTTTCATTGATGGCTCGAGATGGTTTGAACATTCAAGTGTCGCCAATCGCGCCTGAAAGCGCTTTTTCGCAGTGATATCAAATAGAAGACCACAGACACTCACTAGCCGGAGACACTTGGAAATTGCGGTATTATTCAGAGATTGGATACGAGCGGAGCGAGAAGGTGCGGTCAACCTGAGATCAACGAAGAAGATGATGAAAACTACAACGAAATCTTAACCGAAGGTAGTGGAAGCGACGTGGATCAATTTGACCAACAAATACCAATTCCAACCGAAGAACCACATGAAATCATCAAGCAATTAGAACATGTTTTTTGAGAATGTAATTTTAATTGTAATTTTATTATGTAATTTGCAACTTTTGGACAACACCACAAAGTTGCAATTTAGATTTTAGACAATTGTATTTGTATTACAAAAAATTATGTCTATTAAATAATATAAGAGGCACAAAAACAACATTGGGATGTTTTTATTACACTATCTTGTTTTGTTTATTAAGTTTTTATACATATGTTATTTAAAAAAAAAAAAGGAATACCCGCCAGATCCTCGCCTCGCTTCGCCCGAGCCCGCCTCGACCGATACATCGACGGATCGGATCGGGACGGACTTGCTCCAATCCCGCTGCACCCGACTCCCGCCAGAGCCCGCCAGACCCGACCCCGCCAGAGCCCGCCAGACCCGACCCCGCCCCTTCTCTCGTCCCGCCCCGACCCCGACCCCGCCAGATCCGGCCCGCCAGACCCGAGCCCGGCCCACTGGCCACTCTTAGACCAAACGAGTGAAAGGAATAACAATAATAATACTAACAAAAGTTGGTCCCTTTGCGTATACTTTTACCAAACTCATCATTTCAACAACAGAGATGACCCTTTTTATTCCTGGCGTGCCCTCATTCTTGGCTAAAGGAATGACTACACGCCAACATCAGTGATGGGTAAGAGAAAAGATGCAAAGACCGCTCCATACCCCATATGTTAATTGTATGTATGTGGACCTGCTACTAGTCAATAATGTCAGTTACGTTTGTGCCTGTCTTACAGAATTTTTCGTAACAGCGTTACATTTTAACATGAGAACAAATAAACAAAACACTAAAACATCATATTAGAAAAAACACTATAAATATACACTTTATAAGGCGCAAATCAATCTCAATGACGAGAAAGATGATGAAAGGACATAAGAAATAGCATAAGAGCATCCTTCCTTTTCCAAATATTTTACATAATTTATGCTTGACTGATTGGTTCAGAGCTTTGTTAACTATCCAATTATCCTTTTTGTGTATATCAGGCGAAAAAGTATTAAATGAAGGCTGAAGCTGCTGAGTTTCTATCTCATTCATATATATGCACGTCTACTTTTTCTCCCTCGCACCAGTAGATAGTAACAGACCTGTGAAATTTGCTGGACTGTTTTACTAATACACCAATGAAAGCATTCTAAGAGGACCTATTCCCGAACATAAAACAAAGTGGCCCTCAAAAGAAATATGTCATCAAGCATCTTCTCTATTCCTACATATTTAGCCAGCTGGGTAATCAATTGCAATCTTTACTCTTTCCCGTCAACCCTCGAAATACACAAGTTATGATTTTGCAGCCAAGTACTTTAACCAGGAACATCTAAGTTGTAAACAGTAATTACTGTTGAAAGGTTACTACAAAAGACAAAAATGTGGATATTAATGATACTAACAAGTCAGCATTGTAATGACAGTATCTAAATCCCGAAACTTGGAGCTACGCAAATCAATCCCACAACTACAAGCATAGCCAAATTCTCCCTTCTAAATACAGTTCACTTCAGAATTTACTTATGGTCATCCTCAAGCCGTGGCGGAACTTGCCCAAAATATTAAGGGGCGGTAACTACTAACTAAAATATTATAATTGAAATTTATAAGAACAAAATATAATTTTATCAAAGATTCAAAATAACATCAACACAACAAAAATATAATATATAAAAGGAAAGACGTACCTAGAACTAAAGTGTCATTCGTTCTTTTAAAGACTTGAAATCATTAATAATTGAATCAGAGCTAAAGTTTTCATCTATCTCTTTTTCAATATAAACCATCATATTGTCAGCAAAAAATCATCCTCCATCTTATTACGCAACCTTGTCTTGATTATCTTCATTGCTGAAAATGATCTTTCTGTAGTAGTCATAGAAACTGAAAGAGTCAAGATAAGACGGATTATCCGGTCAATCAAGTAATATGTATTCGCCTTTCCTATTTTTTTCAAAGCTTCACACAATTCAAACATAGTTGACAAGTTATTCAATTCTGGATGACTAACAGCCTCACGAATAAAGTGTTGAAGTTGAAATCTCAAATTTGTTTTCTCTTGCTCACTAAAATCCATTGGATAGAATTTTTCTACAAGAGCACATATATCATCCATATTAAATGCTTCATAAATATCCTTAGGAATCAAACTATTGCTTAGGCTCAAAAGCTCCATTGTTTGCACGTTAAGCCTGTGATTCAATTCCTGCAATTGTTGATCAATTGTAACACAAAAGATATTCACTCTAAAATGTTAAAATGTTGACCCACTGTGATGTGATCCTTCTGATGACGAGCACGCCCTTGACGCTCTATATAAACATCATTACAATCAGGAGAATCAATATCATGTTGTTCACAAAATAATGTCACATTTTTCAATAATTGATCCCATCTTTCATCTCTCAACTTCTGAATTAATGTTTTTGTAGTGCTGACTAAATGTATAGCATTAAGTATATCTTGGGATTTCTGTTGTAAAGCTTGACAAAGACAATATGTAATTCTCATAATCTCTTTCATCATGTACAAAATCAATATGAACTCAAATGAATTCATAATCTTATAAGCAACATTAACATCCCCTCGTTGAGAGTAAGTTGATCCATTTTTCCTTATATTTTGAAGAACCGTACAAGTTGCATCATGCATATTTATCATACTACAAACAGAAGAAAAATATGAGCTCCAACGAGTATCTCCAACTCGTTTCAAAGTGCCCATCTGATTACCACTATCAAGTTCACCAATCTCTAGCAAAAGTGATATCTCCTCTAATTTGAGAGCTTGCAGCTCATCATGACGCTTACTAGAGGAACATACAATATTGATAACAAAAGTCAAGTTTGAGTAGGAATCATGAATAAGGAAAACTTCTCTGGAAGCAGCAACCAAAGCAAGTTGTAATCTATGTGCAAAACAATGTATGTAATAAGCATAAGGACAATCTTTGAGACGCTTTCCGGGGTCACGTTCTAAACAATTGACATCAAATTCATCCATGGTGACTTTTTGAATCTTGCAAGGTTGCTCATCCAGTTGAACCGTTTGATCATCGGAATGATGTTTTTTAAGTGTCGATGTTGAAGCTATACAATTTTCATCTTTGTTGGAAGTTTTCCTCTTGAAAAATGCATCAATTTTCTTAAGTTTGACCACCATACCACTCCTAAAAAATACATAAATCAACTATCAAAGATCATAATCAATTTATCACATTTTAACACACTTTTTTAGAGAGTTTCAACTCAGCTTATATTTTAAAACAATTACATATTATCCTTTTAAAAATAATTATTATATATTAAAACAAATTACAATCCACTTGAATTGTCAAAATAAGTAATAAAATATTAATTGTCTTTATGTGGTGGTGGCCGGTGGGGATGGAACCCACTAGCACATCACTCACCATTTGAAATCAATTTTAAAATAATGTGTAGTGGCACTGTGACAGGCAGCTAAATTTCTATTATTCGCCCCAAAAATTATTTACTGATGGTAGCAATTTCTTTTCCTCTCCAAAAAAAATTGATTTTTTACCAACATAAAGCTAAATAGAAGATTTACCACAGTTAAAAACATGTAAAATAAGAAAATTACAGTGAGTGAGAAGAAAATTTACCTGCATTAAGGCGACGGTGAATTTAGGGCAACTGGGGAAGGTTGGAATGCAAAGGAGAGAGAGGAGAGTCGTATTAAGAGAAGAGTTGTGCTTTGGAGAGGGCAAAAAATCACAATTATTAGATGAAGCCCAATATCTCTCAATACCCAATAGTAAGTAAGACCCATTTGTTTGTGGATTGAGTAGTATATAAAAAAAAATCTATTCTTTTTGAGGGATACCACGGCTCCCCTCCGCTCCTACAAACATCCGCCACTGTCCTCAAGATACTCATGCTTGTACTATAAATAAAATTCCGTGTAACCTTAACTGGACACCCTCCCTTCCTGTTGGACCTAAACAGAAAAAAATTGGATCCTTGTATTACATGAATCTTGAGAGGAATACTACTGAGTGGAAAAAAGAGAGAGACTCTTGAATGCAGTGTAAAATAGATTGCAAGCAGTAATATTAGACTGCGGGGAAGACTTCTCTCCAGTAACGGAAGAATCTCAACCAGTGCCCAATTTATCTCCGAGATGATTCCCATAGTTTTTGTTCAATGGTTTCCTTAGCTCCACTCCATCAGACCTTGCTCAACTAAAATATCAACCACAAAAACTATTAAAAAATGAATGAATCTTTATGTATAAGAGTTTAGAAGCACAAGGGATATTAACTAATAATATCAATATAGTAAGACAATTCAAAAAAGTAATCTCGGATAGTGTGTGTGTGTATGATATTATTGTGCATTAAATAGCTTATTTTATGTTTTTTTTATAAGTATGGCTTATTTTATGTGTATGTGTATGATATTACTGTGCATTAAATAGCTTATATTATGTTGATAATGATACATATCACGAAGTTTATGCAAAATAGTATATTACAAAATTAAGATTTGATATTTCAAACTCCAAAACTGTGTATTTACCGCTACTTTGCAAGTTATATTCCGTGTGTGGTGTGCTTACGCATGCATCGCACATAGACAGGCTTATTTTTGGGAGGGATATATGCACCAACTTAACAATGAAATCTTATTTTGTCTTAGACTTTGCTACTATTGTTGAAAGAAATAACCATATTAATTTACATATAATTACATTAAATTATACTGCTAATTCAACATATGTTGGAAAGCTTGCGCAACAATTTTGCTTAACTAGTAAGACTTACTCTACCTTTCTGAGTAATTCATTATACAATTTAATTTATCTTTCTGACTAATTCATTATGCAATTTTATATCAAGAAAAAGTAAAGTTGTTGGAGTCCTTAAACTTTTCAAAAGAGTCTCAGATAAGCGTAACTAAGTAATTTTTAGCTCTTTCCCTATGTTAACATTTTTCTCATCTTGTTGTTCATGCAGATTTGAAACTAATATAGAAAAATGATTGAGATCAATTTGCTGCAAACTCAAAAAGTCAAAATAAGACTAATGGAGTACTACCTTATATTTTAAACACCAAATTGCTTATTTACCAACTTAAGTTTTCACAACACAATCAAATTATTCTTGTGTGCAATACAGTACAGAGCACATGGTTGGTCTAACCAATTAAGTACTTCTAAACATGGGTTATCAAAAAAAATCTGGGTAATAAGCATTAAAAGTATGGAATGTACCATCAACAGCGTCATGAGAAGTTGGAGCATGCCCACTGCGACTACTCCAAAATTGAAGCATTTGTTGGCTTTCTCCGAGTATACCATGGGCTTTGGCTCTCCTCCAAAAGTAAGTTAGCCATGCCTAAGAAAATGAAATTTTGAAGGTAAACTTAATGTATAGAAAAGGAGGAGACAAGTTTGTGCTCATTGAAAGAGGTCATTCATCTCAATATTGTACTGATAAGAACACAGTTAAGCTGGACAGAAGACTCTGGAATCATAGGGTGATAAGATACAGACTCTTATGTAAGAGAAGGAAATTGCTATTTTGTAGTTTATATTTTGAAAATTGATAATTTTAATTAAGAATACAATTAAACTGTTATTAAATTTATCACAGTTTGCGGAGAAGTAAGCGGACTTCTGAAAAAATAAAAAAGGAAGTAGTCATTGACAAAATGGTAAAGGATCACAGTTCGCTAGATATGTTGTTTATAGCAGGAATCAGAAAGGTAAATGTAACTGCAGGATGGATTCAATACCTCCTTGAAAAGGACGTCCTCAGACTCCTCGAGGCTGAGTTCTGTAAAATGTGGAAAATTCAAATAATTCTCTCTAAAAAGGATCCAGGATGACATTACAAGATCAAGGCATCGCAAAACATTTAAATTAGGCAGGACCAGCGATATGTCCAAACAAGCTCAGGATAGGCACAGTGGCACACCCTTCTTTTGCCATGTCTAAGCCCAATAACCAATATGCAAATCAATGGACAAGTTTAGACCGGCACCTCATTGTTTTCCATGTTTAAGCCAACAAGCGAAATGTAAAAAATAAAACGGATAAATATCCAAAGGCAAGAAAACCTGAGGAAATTTAACACAATAAGCTACTTGTTTATTTCCAGCTAGTTAAGTAGAATTCTGAGTGGGACAATATTTGATGACGATAAAGGAAATCTAACAACCTAAATGCAAAAAGTTGTATACTCACTAGAATGACAGATCAGATGTACTTACCAAATGCCCCCATATACTTCGGATCACTAGGTGATTTGATGTCTGCAATAATTAAATCAGATAATAAAACACAATGAATCTAGAAGGATCATAGTCCTATTGTTAAAAGAGAAGATGACTTCGAGGTGTACAACAGATGGACGCAAAATTTTGAACTGTGTACATGCTTTCCCTACAATCGTTAGTTACCAAAAAACAGATGGATGCAATTAATGAAAGAAATAAATAAACAGAGAACGCCATCTGCATTTAAGATCAGCTGACAGGTTTGCATATGCCACAACATAGAAGATACTTATTGAGAAGGCAAACTTTGATGTGTTATGGATTTATAAATGATGTAATCAAGCGATTAAACTCATATGTATACTCCACTTGACTTTAATGATAATGGTCTTCTCCAACTGACCAGCCCTCCAGCAGAGAAAAAGTTTAGTAGTGAATCTATGTTAAGTCAATAGTTGCATGATAGCTCTACAGTACATTTTACATGGTTATTAACAGTGTCTCAAAAGGACAGAAAACCAGATGGTGTTACCTTTGAGGCACAGTATGTGATGAGTTTTATTTATATAGTTTTAACAATAAGGCTTAGAAATAGATCTTTTTAAGAAAAAAGCACATCAAAATTGTATATAAAAAAAAACTGTAGAAGTTAATTCAAATATGTAGGTGCAGTAACATGCGTACATTACAAAAACAGTCACCAAATAATAAATTATGGCGAGAAAAAAAGTCAAATACTCAAAAGAAAATTTAAGATGCTATGTTCTACGCTGTATAGTGCTAACAATAAAAAACGTGAAAGAGGCAACCGTCAATCTACTGGGGTATTAACCCCATGAGACTTTCTGTCCTTGTGATCGGCCCAAGACATTTAGGGTCTGCTTCACACAGGGCGAGCCCTGAGGTGAGCCCCATAGATTCCCACTTTTCCTTTCAAAATGCTGGTTATTAAGAGGAGACTTCAATTTATTGTTCAATGTTACCGCGAGAACATGTTGGTCGCTAATTACCATTTTAATTGTTAACAACCAAAAAGGGGGAAAAATTGTGTGTGAAACTGTCATGTAAGTTTCTGCATTACATAACGTGATGTAACATTTGCTTCCTACAATATAGAATTGAAAGGACATAACCGTACAGATAGATATCTATAGTAGGATACAGGGTGTAAGCCTATGTTGCTCGGACTAGGGTGCGGGTGTCGGATACGGGTACGGATCTAGTGGTCGGGTTCGTCATGATCTAAACATTAAGATTCTTGGGTACGGATACGGGTGTGGGGATTCGGCAAAAAATAACTCAATTCTAAAAATAGAGTTACAAAACCTAAATTATGGGATATTATGTGGAAAACTTGCGGAGAAAATATTGATCAAGAGGAGAATCACGGAAGGAGATATAAGGAAAAGGAGTGACATAGAAATTTCTATATACAAGTTATTCCATTTTCTTCAATTGCACCACAACTTTTGTTTTGATTACATAAATCATTGAATCTGTCCGGAATTTCTCCCTCGATTTTGGTCAAAGTACCCAAAATTGGTTGACCAGATCGGGTACGGATCCCACACTCATGTCGTGTCGACACGGGTGCGGCACTAAAAGTGAAGAGTCCGAGCAACATAGATGTAAGCAGCCTTGAGTTTATACTTAGATTTATGAAGCTGAACATCTATTTTTTAGACGACAGTGTTCAGACCAAATTGCCCGCAACTCAACTTCCTGGGTACGTGCAACCTCCCGTCAGCATAGGTATAATGTAACTCTTCCCACCAAGTCTTAGACAGATGGGGAAAAATCACCTAGTGTTTTTTGTCTCTATTGGGATTTGAACACAACCTCCAGGGTTTACACCGACTTCATTGACCACTAGGCTACACTCTTGGGTTACGAGGCAGAACATCTTCAAGCAGCAAACCACAATCCTTGACCTTTGAGTATCATTTCATTGACAGATATATAAACGTGCAAACAATGACAGCTGATTAGAGCATGTAACATATACATTTATTAGGGTTTAAGGCACTTCGGAGATCAAAAGACTTTTCATGTGAACATATCAGTAGTTAACTAGCAATGTTTTTTTTTTGAGAAAGGCTATCTAGCAATGTTTTTACACAACAAACAAGAGACAAACCTGAAATTGATGTTCGAGTGGAGTTTGGACGCCGTTGTTGGGCCAGCGCAAGCACTATGGCATCCTCAACCTGGATCAGGGATATCACTAAATGGTAAAGCAGTGCCCTATTCTTCTGACTAAAAAGGAGAACAAAAGAATACGCTCAACGACATTATTTCTATTTAGAAGAGATTATTTACACCCCCAACTCTTCTAGATGAATCTCACAAAAAGTAACAGATAGAGGAAAAAGTAACACAGAGATAAACTATGAAAATGAAGACTCGATAGATCGAGGTGTTGAATTACAACTTCTACAACAGACCAGGAAGTAAATCCTAAGAGATTTAACAAGTAGCCAGTTTCTTGAGCTATAGTCACTTTCTAAACAGAACCAACACAAATATTTAACAGATGCTCACTCCGTCCCAATTAAAGTGTTTTACTTTATTTTTTGGTATGTCGCAAAAAAATATCTTTTTCTATATTTAGTAAGTTTTTCAATTCCAAAACAAGTTTAAGATCACAAGATTTAAAAGACCCCACACACACTTTTTAATTTAACACCGCAAAATTCAAAAGTCTCCCCTTATTTTTTAAATTCCGTGTCAAGTCAAATTAAGACACTTAAATTGGGACGGAAGGAGTATCATTTGGGAAAGCTTCAATCTTTCTTGCCTTACGGTTATATAACTGAAATTACATACAAATCCAGTTCAATTTGAACACATTCATACTGGATTAATCAAGGTAGAATGATAAAGGTGAAACTGAATCTCACAAAAAGTAAGACTATGAGAATGAAGAGTGGATAGATGGAGGTTTTGAAATTACCGCAGGGGAAGATGATCTGTTAGAGGACAGAATAGGAGGCTTGATAGCATTGCTGTTGTTGCCATTGGACCTGGAAAAAGAGGGAGCGACAAATTGGAATCCAAGATCATCATCGTCATTGCCAGTGGCTGCTTGAGAGGCCATAACTTGAGCGAGGCGCTGAGCAGCAGCTTTGGCAGCAACATTCTGAGTGCGCTTAATGTTGGACATGCTTGAGACAGAGGAATACCGACGTCCTGGAGATGAAGAGTCGGAGCTCCATTTCCTTAACTGTCTCGGACTTGCATCCATTAATCCTTGTTTGAATTCAGTACAAAATCATTGAGAAAAGCAAATGAGCGAGAATGTAGGTAGAGAATGGCTACATTTGGGGGTTCATTTACAGTAGCTTCTCTGCCGGAGAGATTGACGGAGACACATATTTCCGCAAAATTTGGTTTCCCGTCTCTTATTTTTCTTTTCTATTTATTTCCTCTTTTAATACTAGAGGTGGCCAGTGGGCCGGGTTCGGGTCTGGCGGACCGGATCTGGCGGGATCGGGGGCAGGGCGGGACGGGCGAAGGGGTCGGGGTCGGGTCTGGCGGGTTTTCCTTTTTTTTTTTAATAACATATGTATAAAAAAAACTCAATAAATAAGACAAATAGCGTAATAAAAACATCTCAAGGTTGTTTTGTGCCTCTTATATTATTTAATAGACATAATTTTTTTGTAATATAAATACAATTGTCTAAAATCTAAATTGTAATTTTGTGGTGTTGTCTAAAAGTTGCAAATTACATAATAAAATACAATTAAAAAAATTACATTCTCAAAAAAAATATGTTTTAATTGCTTGATAATTTCCTGTGGTTCTTCGGTTGGAATTGATATTTGTTGGTCAAATTGATCCACGTCGCTTCCACCACCTTCGGATAAGATTTCGTTGTAGTTTTCGTCTTCTTCTTCGTTGATCTCCGGTTGACCGCACCTTCTCCGCTCCGCTCGTATCCAATCTCTGAATAATACTGTAATTTTCAAGATGTCTCCGGCTAATGAGTGTCTGTGGTCTCCTATTTGTTATCTGCCGGCAGAAAAAGCGCTTTCAGACGTTGTTGATGACGCTTGAATGTTCAAAACATCTCGAGCCATCAATGAAAGTGTCAGAAAGGTCTTCTCAATCCCCCTCCAGTATTTCAGCAAGTCTTCATGTCCATCTTCATTGATAACTTCTTGGTACGGTATGCAAAACAAAAATATCCAACTCGCTAATTTGGTTAGTAGTAGAGGTACGACCGCACATTCTATTTCTGAGGCTTTCAATACTAGCCGCAAAAACAGCATGTCTTTTGTGAGGTTGTGTTGAAGATGAAGAAGATGATATGGAAGCTGGTAAGTTACTAGCATTTTCTTGTTGATAAAACCTATATATTTTTTTTGCATTGGTGTTCTACGCTAGACAACACTTCTTCTTTAATTTGTTCAATAGGTGGTGGGTGATTTACATTTTTGGAACTTGGAGGTGGTAGTATTTCTATACAATTGTAAATAGTTTCAATTAGTGATTTAGTGTCGTCTATTTTAATAGTCGGATTTAATACAGAACCAATAATATAAATAGTGGGAATAAAAATAAAATATTTTCTTATTTTGATAAACATTTTTTTAATAGCTGTCATATAAGCTGGTTTTTCCATATATTCATTAAGTAATAAAAATATTAGAGTTATATAAAATAACATAGTTGAAATAGTAGGATAATATATACCGGAAAATTCTTTTGTTGCTTGAAAAAATTTCTCTAAAAATACAATTAGTTCGGAAATTTTTACCCAATCACTATCTACAATCATATCAACTGGATTTTGATTATGAGAGTTAAAAAATAAAGTTATAGGTTTTCTATAGTCATAAGCAACAAGTAGTTGCTCTATAAAGAATTCCACCTAGTGGATACTTCTTGTGGAATTTTTCCATAAGATAGTCCCCAATCGTGATAAGTTTTTTTATATTCTTTTCTACGTTGTACTTTATTACTTTTAAAAATAAAGTTTATAGCAAATTGTATTTTACTAAGAATGTCTTCAAAAAGTGATAGACCATCCTTTACAATTAAGTTATATATATGGCACGCGCATTTTATATGAAAATGATCTGGAAAAGATGGAGTTAAACTATTTTTAAAAATTGTAATTGCGTAATTGTTAGAAGAAGCGTTATCTAATGTAATAGTCATAATTTTATCGGTTATTCCGTAATAATGGCACACTTGATAAATATTATCTGCAATAAAAGTACCAGTGTGCCTATCATCTATATATCTATACGCTAAGATACGTTTTTGCATAGACCATTTATAATCTATCCAATGACAAGTTAAAGTTAAATAATCATGGTCGTTAGTACTACGACCTATATCAGACGTGATAGATACTTTGCCATTAAAATGATATAATAAATAACGTAAATATTGTTGATATTCATGCGCGAATTTAAATACATCTCTCTTAACAGTTGATCTAGGAAAACCGTTAAAAGCAGGATTATATATATCTCTAATGTAATGAATAAAATCGGGAGATGAAGGAAATTAAAAAGGCAAACCCTCCAAAGCAACTAATTTTGATATTGCTTTCCTATCTCTATGTTTATTGTATTTAGGACCTACAATTCCCCCCGTCATAGGGTTAATTTGACCCTATACTTGGTCCGGAACAGTATCAGTATGTGAACCTTGTCCCGATGGAGCGGGCGTTTGCGCACCCGATTTTGAAGCCTGGTATTGGGCATACCTAGCTGGATGAGCACTTACTACGTGTCTAATTAAACCCCCCGTCCCACCGTGACCTTTTCCAGTTTTAAATTTTAAAACATTTTGACAAAATTTACATATAGCTACTTGATTCTCTACGTCTCTATCAAAAAATATCCATGCATTTGATCTTAATGGTCGTTTTGCTGGACCTCGTCTCATACTAGGGGGAATAGGAGGTATTTCAGTTGAAGGTGCACTAGTGGGTGTGTTATCATCAACATTAGTGGGTGTATCATCTAGATCATCGTCTAAATTAAAGTCTTCTTGAGTTTCAGAAAATAGCTCCTCGTCTAAATCTAATGGTATTGTAGGAAAATGTTGAGTATCAACAAAATCATCATGTGTAGGAATAAGATGACTAGAAGAAGTACCCTTGCCCTGGTTGCCCCTACTAGAAGAAGCACTCTTACCCTTACCCTTAAACATACCTCTTAATCCTTCCATTTTAATTATGATAATAAATAATTAAAGATAATAAAATTAAGTACGCTAAATAAAATAAATAGACAATAATAATTTAATGAAGGAACGAATGTACCAAACGCCGACGTAACGTCGACGTGTAATCGAGAGGTTGAAAATTGAAACTTTGCTCGATGGAAGATCCTCAAGCTAGTTGCCAACTTCACTCCCAATTCCCAAATGAATAAATAAAATTGAATATTTAGTAAACAGTGTAGACTTGTAGAGAGAGATATTGAGATATTAGAGAGATTGTAGGAAGATTTGTGAGAAAAATGAAGAGAAAATGAGTTATTTATAGTTGGATAATTGGGTTAAAGTGTAAATATAATAACTTATGGGTTAAAAATAAATATTAAGGGGTAGGGGGGTTAGGGGAGGGGGGAGGCCTAAAATGGCCGTTGCCCAACGACCAAAATCTAAAATGGTCGTTGGTGCAACGACTATATTTGCAAAGGGGGGACTCTCGCTGGCCTGCCTGGACGGCTCGGGCGGGCGGGCGTGGGGCGGGCTCGGATATGGCGGGATGAGACATTGTCCCGTCCCGAATTCGAGTCCCGCTACCGTTTTTTTTTATGCTGGGTCAGGGCGGGCTCGGGTCGGGGTCGGGCCGTCCCGGCCCACTGGCCAACCTTATTTAATACTCCATCCCTCTCATATTAATTGTACATATTACTAAAAAAATATTCATTCCAAAATAATTATCCCAAGTTTTTCTATTTTAACTTTCATATTAATTATTTTATAATTTATCAGAGAGATAAGGATAATATAAAATTCTACTCTTCATTAAATTTAAATAAATAATATTTGGAGTTAAGACTTAGATGGCAAGATTTTGTAATATGAATATTGACTCATTTTATTTAGTGAAATTTTTCGAGTTAAAATCCTATTAAGGTATGTAGTCAACGGCACATTCCTTTTCTTTTATTTTCCTTTCCTTTCTTTTCTTTTCTTTTCTTTTGAGCCGATGGTATTTTGAAAACAGTCTTCACCACAAAGATAGGGGGAATTTATGGAATTACACTAGGTATGTTGTTGTTGTTATTATTGTAAGTAGTTCGTAGTTTTTACACCTTTAAAGCTGGGTAATTTTTCTCGTTAAATCATATATTTATTACTATTCTGCACTTCACAATTTTTTTAGTTATCTGAACTAAATACTCATAAGAACAAAGTATATTAGTTGAATTAGGTAAATTTTAAGAGGTGACAAAATTTTGGTACGCCGAATTCATCCCCCTCTTAAGTAGTAAGGTGCACCAAGCTAACGATTGATATTAGAGTTCTTCTGGACTAGGCACCACCTGATATTAACGAGGGACAGTATATTACTAAACCACAATTGTTCGAAGGCCAATATTATACAACAACGATAACATACCAAGGGTAATCCCATAATGTGGTCTGGGAAGGTAGAGTGTATGCAGATCTTACCCCTACCTCATAGAGATAGAAAGGTCAGTACTATAGCTAGTGCAAATTAAGAATGAAATGTTTTTTTATTGTAGAAGACTATGAGTTGGGGAATATTGTTATAAGAGGACCACTCATCCCGATGAAGGATAAAAAGATGGAAGATGTTCCTAAGAAGCCTATTAAATTCCTCTCTACTGACTTTAGGATGATGGAGAAAGCTACAAAGCTCGTGTAGTTGCCAAAGAACTACATCATATGAAGGTTCATGACTATTTTGAATCATTTAGCCTGCTTGTTAAACCCGCCACTATTCGGTTTGTTCTCACCATTACTGCTTCTCGAGGATGGCAACTACGCTAATTATATGTCCATAATGCCTCTTTACATTGTCACCTTCATGAACGTGTGTTCATGACTTAAACTGCAGGCTTTTTTCACCCGTCATTTCCCACTCATGTTTGTCAGTTGCATAAATCACTCTATGGTCTTAAACATGCGCCGAGAGTCTAGTAATATGTGCCTGCATGAATTTTTCACATCTCTTAGTTTTTATCCTTCTAAAACAGATACATCTCTGTTTGTCTATCGAGATCATAGAGTCACGACATATCTACTTGCCTCTGTAGATAATATTATCATCACCATAGCCACCCCACCCCTCTCGAATCTATTATCTCCGATATGGGAATTGAATTTTCAATTTGTGATTTAGGATGCTTGGGCTTCTTTCTAGGTGTTGAAGTGAAGTACATTGCCAATGGACTCTACCTTTCTCAACAACAATATATCGCGGACTTGCTAGTTAAGGCCGCAATGCAAAATTGCAAAACCGTGCATACACCTATGATACAAAATACTAAGCTCCATGTCATCGATGGCTCTCTGTTTGATGATCCTACCTTGTATCGTACAATTTTTGGGGTCTTACAATATGTCACTTTGACCCGACCTTATCTCGCGTTTGCCGTCAATAAGGTTTGCCAATATTTGCATTCTCCAAGTCAAAATCAGTGGGTTGTAGTTAAACGTTTTCTTCGATATCTCAAACTCACGATGAACCATCAGTTTGTAATCCCTCGCTCTCCCAATTTGGTGCTACATGACTTCACCGATTTGGATTGGGTGGGCTCTTTGGATGACCGAAAGTCTACTGGTAGTTATGCTATTTTTTTCAGAAATGTGCTAATCTCTTGATCTTATAAGAAGCAACGCACTATTGCTCGATCGTCCATAGAGTCCGAATATAAAGGGCTTGCCGATGCAATCGCTGAACTAACTTGGTTACAATCACTATTATTTGAGCTCGCATGCCTCTCCACGCTTCTCTTGTCCTTTGGTGTGACAATCTTGGTGCTGACTATCCATCCATTGATCCTGTCTTTTATGTTCCCACCAAGCACGTGAAAATTGATTATTACTCTGTCCGCAACAAAATTGCTCGCAAGGATCTCTCTGTCTAATTTCTATTCACCAAATATCAACTTGCCAATGTCCTCACCAAATCTCTTGCTTCGGCCAGATCTGAATTTCTCTGCTCCAAGTTGAATATTGTTCCTCCACCTTTAGCTTGCAAGGGGAGTATTGGAACATGTCGCACATCGTCGACTCCCGCTTCAACTCCTACTTTTGCTAGTAATCCTACGGACAATGGATAACTTGTTTCATGTATCTAAATCTCCTAGTTGAGATATAATTTATATTAGTATGTGTGTTTAAATAAATGGTGTAATAGGTTTTGCAATAAGCAAGAAAAAACATAACACACAAAGGTAGCAACTTATAGCCCTGTGTTAGCTTCAGCTATCTCACATTTTCTAGTTTGATTTTAGACCATAGTTCTTTGTGTCTTGTTAAGTCTAGTGTATTTTACCTAGTCGATGGATCCATTTGATTTTAACTGATAGCGTTCGCTTTTTGTGTTCTAAGACACTACTTTCTGACATAAAGTCTATTGGTTTTTTCTCGATTTTGCACTATATCGACGGGTGTCCGTAGGTTTTGTCCCGTTGTATTTGACATTTTTTAGTAGTGTGTACCTCTATTTGTGAGTTCTTGTTAATTCATAGTTTCCGTCAAATTGAACAAATAAATTTCGATGAATATTTTGCTAAAGACTAAAAGTGTTAACTTTTGGCGAACTTAAAGGACCAAAGTTGCTTAGTGCATACTTAGGGGATGATTTTTAACCTACCCTCATAATTAAGAGACCATTTTGTTAACTTGTGGCAAATTTAAAAGATCAAAACTGCTAATTGCATAGTTAAGAGACTATTTTGAACCTAACATCATAGTTAAGGGATCATTTATGTCATTTTCTCGACTATTGCATAAATGATCTGGATACTTTATTAATTTGAATTTACTAGTCTGAAGCTTACTCGGTATTGATGGATAAGACTAAAGCCATCAAAATGGGCTTGGCGCTTAAGGCTAGCCCAGTCCAGCCTGTTGTTGGGGTAGGGTTGGGCTAAGATTTCTTAAGTCCATTTAAAACTGAGGCTATTAAGCCCAACCCAAGTCAGCCCGCATGCCCTTGAGGCCTGGCCGAGGCCGGTCTGTGGACCAAAAAGCTATTTAGATTAATTAAAATTTTAAAAGAAGATTGTGAAAAAAGTAAAAATTAGAAATAGTGACTACCGAATAAGTCTTAGTATCTACACAATATTTTACTCATTTAAAGTTAAATCCTAATCACCAAATTAGAAGTTGTATTCATGATTGCAACTTATTTTTAACTTAAAATTTAAAAGAAAATTATGAAAAATAATAAAGAATAGGAATAGTGATTACCGAATTAGTTTTAGTATCTTACACAATACTTTTCTCATTTAGCGTGAAATTCCTAATCATCAAGTATACCTAAATACTAAAATTTCTAATCACAAAGCATATAAGTTGCATCTATCGTGAAATTGTCAAAAACTTGTTGTTACTCGAAATTAGTTGACAGAGCTTTACCAAATTCAAAGTTGTAATATTTTTAAGTGAATTTAAATATTATTAGTTTCTAAAAGTAGTTATTTGATAATGTTTAACTAATTAACTTTGTGTATTAATGTAAAAAATGGAGATGTTAAACCAATTTTATCACAAACATATTCAAATGTGCTTGACGATGTATAGGTGTTGAATATGATATAAGTTGTCGTATAATTATGTACTTCCATATAATTACATGTTAGAAATGTTAACAAATTAGCATACTTATAGGTTCGAATCTAATAAAAATTATTGAAAAAAATAAGAAGGGTTGGCCTGCCCTAGCCCACGACCCTTGTAGGCCTGGGTTGGGCTAGCCATTTTAAGGCCCTTTCAAATGAAGGGCCAGCCGGTCCCAGCCCATCAAATTCTTTGGCCCGCGAGGCTTGGGCTGGCCCATTTTGACATCATCAAAGACACATAAGAATATATTAGAAGTGAAACTTACATAAATAACTATAGTTTAGGGATTTTCAATTTGTCATAGCTATAGTTTCAATATTTACAATGCATAACTACTTTTTTACTCGTTGTATTCATGATTATAGAGAGTAAAAATGTATTCAATTTTTTTTCGTTGTATTCAAGTTATATGTATTCAACTCAATTATATTCACATCAAATGTATTCAACTCAATTATATTCACGTCAAATGTATTCAACTCAGGTATTTATTTGTAGCTACTTTTATATTGTATTTAAAAATCGGTTGTATTCAAACAACATAAATACAAAAAAAAAATTGTATTCAACTTATTATATTTTAAATTCGATTGTATTCAAATAACATAAATACAAAAAAAAAACAGATTCAATTGTAATAGATACACTAAAAATTTAACAAATACACTCAAATATTGAACACAAAAAAATAACAAATTGAATACAATCAAAAAATTTAACAAATAAACCCAAACACTGAATACAAAAAAATAACAAATACACAAAAAAATGTCGCTGAAGTGTGATCCCTCCACCGTTGAAGGAATCGGAACGTGATCGGAAGAAGCTCAGATCGGAACGATCCTCCGCCGTTGCACTTGTTATCTAAGGGTTCTGTCGTTCCCTCCCCCGCCACACTTGTCATCAATGTGGTGAAGGAACCAGAACGTGACCGGAAGAAGATGAAGAATGTGATTGAAACTCCAAATCTGGAACGTGACATTGGGTCAAGACGCATCGAAACTCCAGATCTGGAGGCATCGGCGGTGGGTCACGACGGGAGTGAAAACACAGATCTGGAGGCTCCGGCGGGCAGTGAGTCACGACGGAGTCCATTGCTATCAGATCTGGAGGCGCAGACGGTGGGTCACGACGGAGCGAAAAGTCAGATCTGATAGCAATGGATTTCGCCGGAGCTCCGGCAGCAGTTTGTTGTGGCCGATGGCGGCGGAGAATAGAAGCAGATTTTCAATCAAGATAAAAATAATAGAAATAGAATATTATACTTTAGAATATTATACTTTAAATATATATGTAGCTATGGTAGGTAATTTAAATACACATTATAGTTATGCTTTATAATTTAATTAAACAATAGTTATTAAAGGTTAATATGTCCTAGAGTTAGCTATTGAAGGTAATTATTCCATATTAGAATAGTTAAAGGGTGAATTAGTACCCGCAAGGGTAGCCAAGTTGGTGTAGCAGTAGAGCGCGGGACCGCAAGGTCACGAGTTCGATCCTCTGCATAAACCTTCTTGGTTGAGCCTGTCACACATGGCTTGCCAAGTGTGGTTAATCTACGCGTGGTTTGCGGCTATGCGTCAGTCCGGGGTTTATCTGTCTTTCGAAAAAGTAAGCCGGGTTTCTTCACAACAAAAAAGAAGAAGGGTGAATTAGTAAAATATTTTATTTATTTATGATAACGGAGAGAGTGGACATATGGGACGAGGGAGTAATAACAAACGCCGTATGTGTGTTTTTAAGGGTCGAAGGATAATCAACATCTCAATGGGATTGCTGCAACTTAAAACACAAAAACTGGAACCGCGTGTACCTGATTTGTGTCCTTTGACTTACCTTATCTCACGCTCCCTCACACTCCTCTTTACTCGCTCACTTTGCTTCCATGGCCGAGCTACAGCCGCCCGACGCCGCCGCTCCCCTCCCTTCTGCTGCCGCTACAACCACCACCACTTCCAACCCGACAACATCTATAGCTCCACCCCCTCCTCCATCCGATAACCCTCCAACCAACAGCAATTTAGGCCCCAGTTTGGCTCCGAAACGCCAGCGCCGACCAAGTGTTCGATTAGGCGAGATCGGCGACTCACCTTCCGACACTCACTTCCGGCGTGGCCCTAAAACTTGGCGTTTCCACAAGGACCCCACTCTCGCAGCTAAAACATCGAAGACCCGGCCTTTAACTAACCTCGTTAACGGTGGCGGGGATAATAATTATGACGACAACAACGACAGCCTTGATTTGGGAAATCGCAAGTCGAAATCGAGGAAACCCACCAAGAGAGTGAGGACAAATTGGCATTCCTCGTCAGCTAAGTTTGAGACGCCTAATGGCGGAGAAGATAACTTTTTCAGAGAAGATAACAACGATAACGATGAGTTTAGGGAATTCGAACCTGAGGGGTCGGAAAGCCCGGTGAAAGAGCACAGTCCAATTAACTCAATGGAGCATATGGGGCTTCAGTATTGGGATCGGAGAGGAATTAGGACTAGAGTGTCGGAGAGCAGAGATGACCTCAACAACGGAGGAGTTCATAACGAAATGAATTCTGGTTCCGGGGATAAGAGCATTGGTGTAAGGGATTGGTTGATTGGTTTGGGGCTGGGGAGATATGTTCCCGTTTTCGAGATACACGAGGTTGATGATGAGGTTTTGCCAATGTTGACTCTGGAGGATCTCAAGGATATGGGGATTAATGCTGTTGGTTCCAGGCGAAAAATGTTCAATGCCGTACTCAAGTTGCGAAAAAGGTTTTCGTGAGTTTACCCTTTATGGTTTTTGAATGTATGTTTATCTTTTATTTTCTGCCTACTTTCCTTTTTGCCGCTTAACATGGATAATTAAATATCAAGTGGTATTAGTTTTGCAGCTAGATTTTTTCTCCTTCATCTGCCTTTAGTATGTTAGTTATTGTGAAATGTAATCGTTGATATACAAATGAGAATGACATGAGAAGTACTTTTTACTGATTAAACTAGGTTTCTAATGTGTCTAAAGAAGTATTAAGATATAAGTTTGAATGAAGTTATTCACTTGTATTTAATTAAATGAATTAAAGTAAATTACCTTTTGAATCTGTTATATTCTGGAGTATTAATTTGTGTGCCAAATGGTTAGACTATATACATCTGTAGCACTTTAGCTGCAAGATGTCCTCTCTAACCTTCGTTTTTACCAGTGTTTAGTTCTTCTTTCCTCAATAAGATCCTTTGTATTCGTTATCAAAAAGGGATTTTCTCTAGTATTAACATGCATAGAGCTTAAAACCCTTAGTGTAGTTCGAAATTTGAATTACTTTGTGAACAACAAATGGTTAGTTATTTGACTATAAGAAAAATGGTGAATCATTCGATGAAACAGAGAATGACCTTCTGGGAAGTACATGAAATAAGAGCACAATGTTGGGTTTGAGTAAAGTTGTTCACCAAAGCATAGTTCAGATAGTCTTTGCTTTGTAGATTCCAACTGTACTATAAAAGATTTCCTTGTGGAAACCTTACATCTAGGGTTGACGATCTTATCGAGAGCCACTTTTGCAGCTTTTCTTTTTTTCCAGAGACTCTAATTTGTCTCCTCTGTAGGAAGGTAGATATAACTTGTAAGAAGAGGCTTCCTCATGCTTAATGATGGTTATGTTGTAGAATAATTTGTATACCCTTTAAAGGTCGTTGTTCCTCTTGTCTCATTCAGTTAATGATGGAAAAGCTTTATCTTTTTGCTTGTCATGACATTCTCTTTTGGTCGTATCTGCTTCCAGCATTCTCTTTTTGCTGGTTTACTAATGACAGTTACAAATTACCGATCATAAAAAAAAGCTTTATCTCCTGCATTCTGACACAACTCTCATTCAGCTGAAAAACACACAGGTAGTTAGCTTCGAAAGAGAGAAATCCAGTTTGTGGAATATATATGATATTTGTGACAGATGTCTTTGAAAACATGCTTCTAAAATGAGGTACTAACTTCGTATCCAAATTTCCAGTTTTGTGACAGATTGTTGAAAAAGGCTTTTAGGTGAGATAAATGCATTTCTATCTTCCCATCTTCCCTAACTAGCCATGCTTGACTGCCCTCACCTACATGGCCAAAACTCTCTCCTGACCTCAAATCTATCATTTTCGCTTGCAAGTGGTTGCACCACTCAGTTGCTGCTTTTGTTTTCTTGTCTCTTTGTTCTGCTTTCATTTGTTTATTTTCAGGCAGTCAAACTGTGGATGTTTCCTAGCCTAGATATATTTTTTGCTGATTACAGTATTTTTGGACATATTGTGTTGTTTCATGTGTTCTCCTTTTTCCCCCCTTTTGGAATGGAGAGCATTTGGGGGATGGGGGGAGGGGACGGGAATCTGAACCGTGGTAATAGTAGATTTCCATTTGCTTGCTATGAATGAGATGTAGTCTTATTTCCAGCTTCAAAAGTTGATTATGACATGGCTCACTTTTCTGGCAATGCCTTTTTTTTCTCTGTTTGATATGTACCTGTTATTAGCTTGCTGATCTCATATATTCTCAGAGACTGAGGACTGTATTTGCAGTCGCTTGGATGTTAAGTTTCCTCATTAATTCTTGAGTAGCACTAGTTTCACATACGGTCTTATCTACTTTTAACTATTCCTTTAGGCATTTGGTTGCTTGTGAGGGAATTATTCATGAAGTCTGATAACTCCTATTTTGTATGTGACTATTGGATTAGGGGTGATTGAGGTTCAGTTTAACTAGAAATTGGTGAGACTTATTTATAAAATTAAAATCACAGGCTAACTTACAATGCAAAGATTTACTAAAGAAGGATGAGGGGGACCTAGGATGGGAGCCACAAGGTATGTTGTGACAAGGGTATACCGAGTTTATTTTGACAGGAAGGTAAACTAGTTTGCCTGCTACTAGTTAGACATCAAAACACCATATGAATTAATCTATATTCTAAACTCACCTCACGAGAACTCAACTAAAAGTAGGCATTAGTTTGCTGCTACTAGTTAGACATCAAAACACCATATGAATTAATCTATATTCTAAATCACCTCACGAGAACTCAACTAAAGTAGGCATTAGTCCCCTTTAAGCTAATACCCAAATCTAGAAATGTTTATTCTCGAATGGGATTATCCAGATATTATCAGGTTATTCTAACTGAATTAGTTTTATGAGATTAGGCATGATAGTTGATGGATTTAAAGTTGTATTGCAATTAAGCCCTTGGCTTTATAAATCACAACTGAAGATTGAAAAGAAATTTAAAGTTGGTCGGTGTTTGCAGGGGAGGGATTAATTGTTGTCGGGAGGAAAAGCAAAGACATTTTGGGTCTTTGTCGGAACAGGTTTGACACCAAGATATTACACCCAAGAAGACCGTAGAAATCCATGAGTTCAACTTGGTGCATCCCGTGCAAAAAGAGCAAGTAGACCTGTATTTCCCATTTCAACAGCTACTTGCAGTAGGGCTATGGCAGAATTTATTTTAGTTTAGTGAAAGTTTCTTTTGTGCTTTCATATTTCAGTTAGCGAGTGTTTAGTGATTAAGCATCAGGGCTTTGGCGACATAGAGGGTGGTGACATTCTCTACCCAGAGCTGTACTGGTTTTTATATTGTATATTCTGGGTAGAGCATAAGTCTTGAATTTGCGAAGATATTTTGGTACGAAAAACGTGAACAATAGAGTATCCATTTATTCTTCTTTATGGTCTAGAGCAACAGGTCCTTTCCATGATCTTGCCCTGGAAGTCTTGAAGGGGATTGGAGACTTTGTGTATCTTTCTAGTTGTTTATTTCCTGATAAAGATCTTTATAGTTGTTTCTTATGTTGAGGTCATCTAAGTTCTTTCTTTATACTGTTCTTTATCAATACTAGCTGGTGGGGCTGCTGTCGGGTAAAGGAGGTTGAAAGTTTTGACAGAGCGAAATATGATTTCGTTGCTAGTCTAGGTGGACGGGATTAGAATCTCCTTCTTCACCCCACCCTGGATGGTCGTTGTCGTATGACAAAGATGGTAAGAGCTTCTATCTTATCAAAAATGCTAGTTGGTGAGTCATATGATGTATATCTTATTCCTTTCGCTGGTGAACTGAAGAAGTGCTGATCTTGCTGGAGCTCTTTCGTAAGGTTGGTGGTTGATTCTAAAATATTACTCCATTCATATGATACACTTTCCAAAATTGGATATCGTGAAATGTTTTAACACGGTTTTACAAGTAATTAAAAAAATATAAAGCCCACTTTCATAAAATATTTAGGTTCACTATCCTTCTCAAAAAAATTATTTGTAGAGGTAAGACCCTGTAACTTGTCCTGAATTTCCAACTACACACCTAAACTTTACAAGGAGTCAAGGACCTATTATCCCCGTATTATCGTTAAAAGTGGAAGTTTTACCTCCTTGAGATGCCACTTCGCATAAAGAGTGTATTCACTCTCTTAAAGAGCGTGAGAAGAAAAAAAGCTAAAATATTACTCGTATTTTGCAACATTTTCCTTTATGGAATCTATTTTCCAACCTTTTTAATTTCATTTAACTTTTTATGTTCTTATTCTTTTTCTTCTTTTCTTTACTTCTTTCCTTGACACTTCCTCACCAAAAAATATGGAGGTGAACATTTTCTCTGCTTTTTCATTTTTTCGTCTAACCTTTGTTTCAACTACCATAATGGAGACGAGATATTATCCATAGTGCGTTTTTCTACCATCCGTATAAACAAACACCAATATAACCTACCACAATAGATTCCCTTTTCTGCTTCTTCTCGAGATACACATACCTAGCTTCTCGAAATCACAGATCATTCCCCTTGAACCACCTCCTTTAATACTTAGACAACACCAACGACCTTCTAACCCGACCCTTCTCTGAAAACCTTTCCATAACCAGCCTCTCTCTCATCTGTCTCTCTCCAAAAAAAAAATAGCCCGTGACTTTTATCCTTCGAACGGCAAAGCCTCGCCAGCTTCACAAAATACATATCAAACACATACATGTCCATTCTTCACGATACTCACTTTTTCTCTCAAGAAAACCCAGAAAAATAACGCACTTGCAACCCCATTTCACTCATAAACACGATCCCAGCAACACCAACCCAAAGCATAGACCTGAGGTCAAATCTTTGCTGCAAAACTAAGGTAGATTTCTTAGGTACTGATAATAGGTGTCTTCAAGTGATTAACACATTAATTGTTTAAGTGTGGGTTACTCGAACAACATTGTGGGTTACTAGAACAACGTTTGATCAGAATCCAAGGGCAATATTTGGGGTGTTAAAAGTATTGTTGCCTAGTGAATTCTTTTGAGATAAATCCAATTGAAGTGAATAAGAAATTAATGTTGATGGAGAATTTGGGGTAGCCTCGCTACTGGAGATGTTAGTAAATTGCTATGTTGCTCGGACTCTTCACTTTCGGTGTCGCACCCGTGTCGACACGACATAGGTGTGCGTACCTGATTTGGTCAACCGATTTTGGGTACTTTGACCAAAATCGACGGAGAAATTTCGGACAGATTCAATGATTTCTTTAATCAAAACAAAAGCTAAGGTGAAATTGAAAAAAATGGAATACTTTGTATATAGAAATTTCTATGTCACTCCTTTTCCTTTTATCTCCTTCCGGGATTCTCCTCTTGATCAATATTTTCTCCTCAATTTTTTCACATAATATCTCATAATTTCGGTTTATAACTCTATTTATAGATATTTGAATGATTTTTAGCGGAATTCCCGTACCCGCATCCATACCGGGATCCGTATCTCCAAATCTTTTTTTTTGAGAAGGCTCCGTATCCCCAAATCTTAAAATTTAGATAATGAAGGATTCGACGTCTAGATTTGCACCCGTATCGGACATCCGCACCCGAGTTCGAGCAACTTAGGTAAATTGTGATAGGTGGAGTGGTGGTTAGGGTGCGGGATGGTAGAGGAAGAGAGGATAGTAGGCAAAGAAAGAACAAGAAGGGAGACAGGTGAAAAAAGTTCTGTGATAAAGTACAACGACATGTAACATAAAATATGATTTATCTCGTGGAAAGAGGGAACTTATTCCACTTCAAAAAAGTTTTAAAAGGATTAAGGGGTCAGGACTCCTGCAACGTTTAGGTGTATAGTTGAAAATTCGGAACAAGTTGAGGGTGTTATTTATGCATTATCTCATATTTGAATTCATTTAAACAATGTTGTGATGTTTCTACGATTGCTCTAGCATGTACTATTTAAGATCTTTTTTCTTGAACTTACTTTACCTTAAAAAGATCTTTTTTCTTGTACTATTATTTCAAACAAGTTGTATAAATTGAGTTGAGGGAGTAAGATGATCTTTCCCTAGGCACTTATGGTCCGAGACATCCGGTGTAAATCTTATTCTCTTTGTCTGTGAAGTGAAGAATTGGTCTTGTGCACCCAAGGGTATTGACCTAGTAGTCAATGAAGTGGGTTGAGAACCATGAGGTTTTAAGTTTTAAATTCAGAGGTGGCAAAAATACTAGGTGATTTTTCGCATATGTCGAATGTTTGGTGGACAGAGTTACCGGTACCTGTGTTGGTGGGAGATAGCAAGTACCTCGTGGAATTAGTCGAGGTGCGCTTAAGATGAACAACATACCATGGTTATAAAAAATAAAACTAAAAAATTGCTATTCTTGCTGAATCTTTTCTGCAAGGCTAGTGATTCATTACTTTGGATTTGTGCTTAAGCAATGTCATGAAGTTGGTAATTAACTAGGGAAGAAAAATATGTTTTTCCTCAAATTGATTTTAAATTTAGTGGGTAATTAACTAGGGAAGTAAAGTCACAATCATGCTTCTCCTTGAATTGATTTGTCATGAAGTGGGTAATTAACTTGGTTAATGCTGCACACCATAGCTGCAAGACAAAAAGAGTATACTAGTCAACTGTGATGTATGCAGTATCTTGTGTAAGCTGTCTTTGTTTATGGTGTGTGTGCATATTTTAAAAAATATCTAATTATATATTTAAAAATTTTCAGCGAGACAATGTTGGACAATACCCCATAATACAAGGTTTCTCCAACAACAACAACAAACGAGAAGTTTTTACGGGATCCCTATCTACCAAAATTTTAACTTCTGGTTCGGGCGAACGAATAATCATTGAGTCCTCCTCTTTCCGGGTCTGGGGAGGGTAGAATGTACGCAGACCTTACCCCTATCATGGTAGGGAGGCTGTTCCGATAGACCCTCGACATAAGAACAGACAATTCAAGGCAAGATGGAAAAAATAATGAATAAACCAGGAGAACAAAGTAATAGTCAAAGGACAAGAAACAACAAATAGTAACAGAGATCAAAGGACAAGAAACAATAAGTAGTAACAGAAATCGACAACAAATAGTAACATAGATCAAAAGACAAGAAACAACTAGTAACAGAAATTGAAGGGCAGGAAACTACCAGAATAATACTACGACTACTAGAATGTAAAGATAAGTGTGACAAGACTCAACTACCTACTAACCTTCTACTCTAATCTGTGTCCTCCAAAACCTCCTAACTATGATCATGTCATCGGTAAGCTGGGACTGCGCCATGTCCCGTCTAATCACCTCTCCCCAATACTTCTTTGGTCTACCTCTACCTCTTCTGAAATCGTCCATAGCCAACCTCTCACACCTCTTCATTGGGGCATCCGGACATCTCCTCTTCACATGTCCGAACCACCTCAGTCGCGCATCTTGTCCTCCACCGATGTCACCCCAACTTTGTCCCGGATATCGTCATTTCTAATCATATCTCTCCTAGTATGCCCATACATCCACCGCAACATCCTCATTTCCGCTACTTTCTCCAACATTGCTAGTAAAGGCCCTTGCCAGTAAAGTGATTTCTCAATTTATCTTCTTGAGAATAATTGCTCTTTTTAACTATTTCTTCTCCTGGTTGGTGTTCAGTGACAAGCATATTGGAACAAAAGAACCAGAGATTCTATTAAGGCAAAACTAACTCTATAATTAGGATGAGATCAAAATGTACATTCTTTCTGATTGCTTGGTGTGAATCAGCTGGAAGTGCTAATGTAGGTCATTTTCCTGTCTGATATCAGTATTGGCCATTGAATTTTCTGCTGATTTTATGGCGGTGGGTATCCTGGGGATAGATCATCATGCTAGTGGTTTCTGTATGACTGTATTGTGAACGCCAGTCATCTGATCATAACAAAGACTTGCAAGGATTTATGAGGTTTTAGTTCTCTTTTATGGGAGTTCTCTTTTACTTGGGTGGCTTTCTTGTAATGACCGTCAGTGTTTTTGGTGCCCTTGCATATTCTAATTAACTAACTGTAGTTCAAGATCGATTAGTTGTGTGGTTGTGCCGGCTCTCTTAGTTTTCAGTTGGCATGCCCTGATTTACATAATCGGAAGATAAAATAGTGCAACACAATATTTTCCAAGTTTCATTTGATGTGCACCATATTTTTTGTTTTTGATGACAAGGGAACCCGTAGCCGCTACCCTTCGGGTGCGCACTGGAGAGATAACCCGCAGGGGGCAGAGCTCGACCTAGAAGGCAAATCCCTTGCTATCGTAGGCAGGGGGTTTCGAACCTGAGACCTCCATTATGGAAGCCTCATGCTCAACCAACTGAGCTACCCTAAGGGTACCGCATTTTGTGTCCGCTACTGAGGTTTTCAGTGGTTACAGGATTATCATTGTATCTCTGGACCTCTTCCTTTTTTAGTTATATAGACTGCTGAATAATAGGCTGGCATTTTTGTAGAACTTCTCTCAATTGACTAACATATGAATGTTGCTCTTCCTCATCTTTAGTTACTCGAGAAAAAAGAAGAAATACCTAGGATATCCCTGACCCCCGCATTAGACCTTTCGCAAGAAGATGCAATCGTTTTATATTGCTTTGCTTGAGATTAATAGAAGTGAGGACGTATAATTTTGGTTATATGCTCTCTTGGATTTGACTGCTTATTTGGGCTGGAGAACTTGCACTTGGTGTTTTGTGTCTCATATTTCTTTTTTTATTTTTTTGACAAGTTTCTCTTTCATATTTCTAGGAGCTCTTAGCATCTGTTTTTCATTCTAGCTCTTTATATCTGTACCTTAATCTTATTATTTGGACTTTGTTATAATTTGTTGCTCTTAAGTATCTGTGTGTGTGTGTGTGTGTGTTTTGCCTAATTCAGCAGAGCCTGTACCAGAAAAGTCAAACACTCCCCACTCCCCCCTCTCAGGTGACTGCTGTGCTTTAGAGAGAATCTCCTTTGAAGTCTCTGATAGTCAAGCGAAGGTTTTTATTTGATGAAATATTTAACTAGTTTCGTTACTAACACGGTGGATAAAAATTCATCTTCAATGACAGAGTTGATTAGAACTCATGGCCAGAGATAGATGGGCACAGAGCATTTAAATTCATCTATGGTCAAACATAAACTTGCGACAATTCTGATCTGGGAACTCTTATCAACTGCATGAAAACAAGATTAAATGCCGGTTGGGAAGAGTATACAAGGCAAATAGCAATTAGAATTTGTAAAGTAAAAGAAGCAACATAACTCAGCACTCTGTTTCAATTAAGTATCACAATTCCGGTTAAACAGTAAGATCCAAAACATTGTTAACATCGCTTTGGGATAAACTGTCTCCAAACCATGTTTTCTTCTTCATCAAATTAGAGAAGAAAGCAGAGGACCCAACCCCTTAAAAAAGAGTAGAAAAATCAAATGCCTTGGTCAGGATAATTAAGAACTAGCAAAAGCAAAGAAGGAAATGGAAATAAACAGAAGGGTGGGTAATAAGTTAAAGGTTAATACAGTGATCAAAATGAAATGACGGAAAAAAGGTGAAATGATTGTAGTTAGTTTATGGAGCACTTGTACCATAATGTAATACCATGACATGATTAGAAGCTGTAGTGGTTGAGGATTGTGGAGGAAGCAAAGTGAGAGTGTCCCCAGTATTAATCCATATATGATCTCTTACATGCTGCAGCGTCAAGGAAGGCTGTAGCTGTTGCCCTCTACATGTTATCTCTATCTGAAGTTACCACCAATTTTGTACATGCAACAAACAGCACCCCAGCTCTATTAGTGAACTGAAATAACTCTTGAGTTAAATACAAGCACAACTTATGACATACTCATAAATTAACTTCATTACGTGTTGACAAAGTTCAAACTACAATTAGTAACCATGATCAAGGGGTAATATCATAGATGTATTTTATTGCATTTTTCTCAACTTTGCTCAAGTATCACTAGAGAGTTGATAACCAATAAATGAATAAGCCGGATTCATCCCACCCACAGCTGATTTTGTTACTTCTATGTCGAGGCACTTGCCAAACTAGGAAGACAACAAAAGAGTATAAAAGAAATACTAGTGAAGGACTACATGCATACTTATTCATTTAAGACGGGACTAGAATATTTAAGTCGGCCCTCTTTAACCTTATTTTGCTTTGTGCAAATCAAATAGCGTCAGCTTATTCTCTCCTTCGTTTTCTTTTTCCCAGTCCATTTTTGCCTTATCAGATACTAATAAATTACTCCTAGTAGAGAAGATAAAATGAAAAGAGAGAAAGGGGTGAGCAATGAAACCGACCAACTGGGTCGGGTCCCACGATTGAAACTGATCCACCTATAATCATACCCTGGGACCCACTTATTAGACTTTGCTCCTAAGCCTAAATGATTATACCTTAGACTTCATTTGTAAAATAAATACTCCCTGATTATCATGTAAAGACTTCCTGTATTTGATTATTTTTTGGACCTTCAATTAACATAAAATGGAAGTATGACAAAATAAGAATTTAAAAAGGGATGGATCCAAAAAGTACGGCGAGAAATCGGCACACTATATTTCTTCCGTCGTTATAGTAGTTATCAAAATCAAATAGTACTTAGCTTTACATGGGTATATACGTCCCATATATTACCCGGTTCATGCACGCCGCGCTTACGTTACTTTCTCGTTTGTTCTCTTTTCTTTAGAATAGAATAATCTAATCAGGAAAAAAAAGAAAAAGAAAAGGAAAACACACACTTAATAAACACATAAAACAAAAATAGGTACTTTTCTACAAGGTCTACTTTCATACTGGGCCAAGCCTTTAGGTTGTTTAAGTAGGTTTGGGCTAAGGTCGTTGCGCTCCTGCCACCTCTTGGCAAAGTAAGCTGATGGGCAAGCCCCCTCCTATCGCAATGGTGTGGGGCGTTGTTACCCCGTGGCCAACTCGAAGGGGCTGAAGTTCGACGCAGAGCTTTTTGGTTGTTAAGTTATAGCAGGACTAAGCAACATCCAACAACTCCAGTCCTTCTGGTTTGCACTAAAGTGGCTTAAGTAGTCCTCTAGGAGTCCGTTTATTCTCTCCGTCTGAGCAGCCAATCGAGAAACGGAATGTTGCAAGCAAAGAAGAAGTTAATACGAAAGGGAGCAAAAAGAAAACGTAGGCTTTGATTTTCCTTTATCTCTCATCGAATTGAGCCGATTGGATGATACGTGGCGTGGTATACCTGATCGTTTAGTCAACAAAACGTACGTAAGTCGACATAGCTTCATGTATATGTTCTTTGGAGCTAGAACCAATCAATAGAATTAAATGAAATATTGGAGTTAAGCTCCGTCTCAGAACCTTCCTCATCTGGCATAGCTGTTAGGAAAGCATTGTCATCATCGGATACCACTGGAGGCTTTGATAAAATCAGGAGTTCCAGTGAAAATGCCTACAAGATTGAACTACCAGCTGAGTGGGAGACTCAACCGTCTTCCGAAAAGAGACGCAGCTATGTTGAAAAGACACCATCCCTTTGTGTTAAAGTAGCATCGAGTTTCGCTTGGAAACCGGCAAGTTTCGAGTTTCCAAATAAGTGGTACCTTTTCTCTAGAGTCCGGTAGGTCAATGTTGATAACTTTGCTTGGAAATTAAAATCAACTTCTTTGATGCCGACCAAGAAGATATTTCCCAATAGTGGTCCTCCTTCTTTTGTCCCTTCTAGGCGATCGGAAAATAAAGAAATGGTTAAGCCATATTTCGACCCGGACGTTTTCGGGATGCCGCTAATAACAAATGAATGATAAATGCTTTTCCTTGTGTGGATCCTATTTCAATGGAAACTTGATGAGTCGATCCTACCCATAGTTAGCATGTATCTCCCCCGATCATACTTTAGTATCACATCGTAGACCCCCACCCCAACACTATTTTCTTCATATTGACTATCGAAGTATGTTCCACTTTGGACTTGGTCATGCAAGGGATCTCGACCCCGTACATCTGTAATAGTGACAATGGTATTATTGAACCAACTACTCGTACTTGGGAAGTGGTACAGAGGGGGCAGGAAGTAATCATTCGATTCTGACAACGGGTAAAGCTACTGCCCAGCCCCTACCTTTATGCAGGAATTGACCAAATAAGGAAGATTGTGACCCCCAAGCTTGCAGGAATCTTGTTCAAAGGGATTGGCTAAAGACTGGAATAAACCATGAAATTGAGTTTCTTCAACAATTCTAAAAAGAGGAGTTGCTCTTAGAAAATTCCTAATTAAAGAAGAAATAAGATAAGTAATTAATTTAGAATTTCCCGTCATCTTTTTGAAGATCGAAGAAATTCCCCGCCATTATCTTCGCTTTTCAGATATGGTGACATTACTTGTATGGGGGGAAGTGCCAGATCTTCGATATATTTCTTGCTGGAAGTACCCCTGATCCCATTGATAACGAGTTTAGGAATCTGGGTGATCACGCGCTTAACGTGGTATTTATTAGGATTAGGACTGAGAAAAATGACCGTTGATTGTATAGTGTATACCCGTTATGTACACAAAATTGGCAGGGCCTGGTGTCACTATGTTAATAAAAAATGGCTTGGCTGTATGTTAACGAATTGGTCCCACTCGGACCAAGACAAAACTTTTACTTGTTCAAATAACAATTAAGGTAAAGCAAGGTCTGAATAAATCAATGAAGTGATTTTTTCAAGGCGCTACCTGCGCTACATCCCTTTCAATTGGTCTACAACAGTGTCATTGTATGTATGTGTCCATAAGCACATTGTGTGTGTGTGCGCGCGTAAATTGAAGGTCAATATTCCTTCATGGATCATGAAATGGTTGTCCTGCATACTATTAGCGAACATTCTCCGAATATTCACAGTATATTTTGTAATTATGATAGGTGTATATTTAACGTATCTTAGGATTCTTATTGTATTAGGAATCAACCTCTGTACAACTATATATATATATATTGTGATTAATGAAAGGAATTCCTAAGGGAGATTATTCCAATCTTACATGTATCAAGAGCCAAACCCTAATCCCTACTCTTCTCCTACCAAAAGCCACCGACCACCACTATATTTTTTTTCTTTTTTTCTCGGTCGATGACAACCATAGCCACCATGTCTCGTCCCACTTCCCCTACCAATTCCGGTTCTTCCACTGGTATTTTTGACAAACTCCCTTCACGTTCATCGTCTTCTTTTCATCCGGCTTTCGCCGTTACCAACATCAAGAATTTTATCCCTATAATTCTTGACCAAGAAGATTGTCAATATTCCATGTGGATAAAACTGTTCTATATTCATGCATGTGCGTACAATGTGCTAGACCATATTGATGATTCTGTTCCTCGTCCCACCGATGTTGCAGACTCGACATGGTGTCGCCTTGACTCTATCGTCAAACAGTGGATATACGACACCATCTCAAAAGACTTGATGTGTAATATCATGAAAACAAGTGCTACAACACGTGAACTTTAGGTACGGTTAAAAGAAAATTTTCAGGATAATAAAAATACTCGGGCCGTGTATTTGGAAGAGCAGTTCAACAATACGCGTCTCGAGAATTTTAACATGTCCGAATGTTGTAAACAATTGAAACTCATAGCCGACCAACTTTCCAACGCAGGGACATCTGTTTCAGAAACCAAGATGGTACTTCAACTAGTAGCTGGTTTACCGAAAGGTGAATATGATACACTTGCGATGATGATTCAACAGGCCGACACACTATCAAGTTTCAACAAGGCGCGTACACAACTATTGTTGGAAGAGACCCGATGTGCTAAACAAGAGGAGCACAATCAAAATGCATTAACCGTTGACAGCATGGCACCACCGGCGGCCAACACCACCCATCCACCACCGCCAGACCACCAGCAACAGCAGTCCCGCGGCGGAGGACGTGGCGACAGAGACCGCGGTAATAACAACAAATTGAAGGGCCGCGACAAGCGCCAAAGGAACCAACAGTCAGGCCTAACCCCTGCTCCCTATTTTCAGTGGGCTGGGCAGCCATCATAACCCAATACCGGGAACTAGGCTTCGCCTGCATGCCCCTACCCAACATCAGGGGCCCAATTCCAGCAAGCTTGGTCACCAGGTATTTTGGGCTCCGCCCCAGCTAACAAGCAGACCCACCAGCCCACCTAGCAGGCCCACCTGGTCTCGGCCCCTCAGCATCCGCAAACCAGCAGCCTGGCCCCCACTGATTTGGGCCAGGCCTTCAACGCCTTGAACCTTCAACAACCCGATGACAATTGGTACATGGACACCGAAGCCACATATCACCTCACCCGGTCGTCAGGTAATTTATCTCGAATGCTTCGGTTAAAGTGTCCTCAATTTATTACTGTTGGCAATGGTCACCGCATTCCAATTGAAGGTTACGGTAACACGCATACCAAACATCCCCATCCGCCTTTCTCCCTAAATCATGTCCTTTACACCCCTAACATCATTAAAAACTTAATCTCTGTTAGAAAATTCACTCGCAATAATTCCGTGTCTGTCGAATTTGATCATTTTGGTTTTTCTGTGAAGAATCTCAATACGGAGAAAATTCTTACGCGCTGCAATAGTGTGGGAGACCTCTACCCCTTCACTCAATCTTCCGCTGTCAGACCACACCCACCTATCTCCCTTGTTGCAAGCTCTCCGTCAACTTGGCATAACAAACTCGGACACCCAGGAGAATATGTTTTTAAATTTCTTACGATTAATCAGCTTATTCAATGTAATAATGGAAAACTTGCCCAAAATTATTTTTTCTTGTCCGCTTGGCAAGCATACTCGTATTACGTTTACGTCTTCCACGAGTACTACTTTTTCTCTATTTGATATTGTTCATGTTGATTTGTGGACATCTCCTGTTGTTAGCTCTTTAGGTCACACATTTTATCTAGTTCTATTAGATGATTTTTCTCATTTTATCTGGATTTACCCATTAAAATTCAAATCCGAAGTGTTTGCCAAGTTTCTTGAGTTTCAAAAATTCATTACAACTCAATTTGAAAAACCCATAAAATCTTTTCAATGTGATAACGGACGTGAATTTAATAATTTGGCCTTTCATAATTTTTGTTCTAATCACGGTATGGTTTTTCGCTCTTCATGTCCCCACACTTCACCTCAAAATGAAAAGGCTGAACGAATTATACGTACCATCAATAACATGGTTCGCACTCTCCTGTTTCATGCCTGTCTTCCACCATCTTTTTGGGTCTATGCTGTTAAAATGGTAGAAACCCTTCTTTATTTTACCCACTAACACTCTCCAAAACAAGACCTCTACCAAAATTTTTACCGTAGGATCCCGTTCTATGACCAACTCAGAATTTTCAGTTGCCTATGCTAGCCCCAATCTAGCCTCTGTTGCCCCTCACAAATTAGCACCACGAACTACTCCAGGTGTCTTCGCTGGTCTCGCATCTAATCATAGGGGTTACATGTGCTATGACTTGTCCACTCGTAAAATCATTATCTCCCGTCACGTCACATTTGACGAGACATGTTTTCCATTTTCAAATCTTCGGAAATTTCAAACCACGGACTACACATTTCTCGATGAGACAGATCTGTCCCCGCCAGTCAAATCAATATTCCAACTCCAGTCCACTGTTCCGTCATCACCGTCGTCGGCTCCAGTGGCCTCATCTCCACCAGTGACCAACACCGACGACGTCCTTGCACCATAGAGGTCCCAATCACCCATTCCCACGGTCAATCCACCACCCTCACCACCAAACCACCACCAATCACTCGAGAGGTTGTCCAGAAACCCTCTAGCCGCCACATCGCCGATCCACACTCATATCGGTAACCTGCAACCACTACCAACGCCTGAACTGCCAAGCTCTACCACCTTGCCACACAACCCACAAACACCGACAACCAACCCAGACCCCACCCAATCTCCTCAACCCCCCTCACCGGCGACACCCACAATCCAATATTGGATTTTGACCCCGAAACCCCGTAGCGACTGACCACACCCAATACAAATCATACACCACTACCTACCCATCGTATGAAAACTCGTGCTCAACACGGGATTTTCAAACCCAAGGTTCATTTTAACCTCTCCACACAAACCATATCGCCTATTCCCAAAAATCCAAAAACTAGCCAAATTGGACCCTAATTGGAATGCGACCATGTGCGAGGAATTTAATGCTTTAACAAAGAAGACTACCTGGGATTTGGTACCTAGACCGGACGGGGTGAATGTTATCCGGTGCATGTGGTTATTTTATCACAAGTTCAGAGATTGTGGTGACTTGGAGCGGTATAAGGCGAGACTGGTTGCTAACGACACTAATCAGCAGGAGGAAATTGATTGTGGTGAGACATTCAGTCCGGTTGTTAAACTGGCTACTATTCGTACTGTTCTCAGTATCGCTATGGGCAAGAATTGGCCGATTCATCAGCTTGATGTCAAGAATGCATTTCTTCATGGAGATTTGAAAGAAACTGTGTACATGCATCATCCACCTGGTTTTGTTCATCCTGTAGTCCCTCAGTATGTATGTCGTCTCCGAAAGTCACTTTATGGCTTGAAACAGGCACCCCGCGCTTGGTATGATCGCTTTGCCAAGTATATTATGCAGATTGAGTTTATATGTAGCAAGTGTGATAACTCTCTCTTCACCTTTCATCGCGGTAGCAGCACTGCTTATTTGATATGTGGATGACATTGTTCTTACTGCCTCCTCTGACGGTATGAAGAATGAAATCATTGGTCTACTCAAAACTGGATTTGCTATGACTGATTTGGGCAAACTGAGTTATTTCTTGGGTATATCAGTGACTAGATCTACAACTAATATGTTTCTGAGTCAGCGTAAATATGCGGAAGAGATAGCGTACACGGCTAAGATGGCAAATTGTAAAGTTATGCCAACTCCGGTTGACTCGAAATCCAAGCTTAGTGTTACTGATGGTGCTCCAGTTTCTGATCCCACCCTATATCGGAGTCTTGCATGTGCCATTCAGTATCTTACATTCAGTAGACCTGATATTGCATATGCCGTTCAGCAGGCGTGTCAGTTTATGCACGCCTCGCGAGAATCCCCCTTTGCTGCCCTCAAGCGTATTGTCATACATTAAGGGCACACTTGACTATGGACTACATCTCTACCCCTCTGCACCGACCAAATTGCTCTCTTACACAGATGCAGATTGGGCAGGGCGCCCGGACACACGTCGCTCCACCTCGGACTATTGTGTATTTCTAGGGGATAGTCTTATTTCATGGTCCGCCAAGCGGCAAGGCACACTATCCCGTTCGAGTGCTGAAGCAGAGTATCGAGGAGTTGCTAATGTAGTTGCTGAGATCTGTTGGTTCCGAAATCTTCTTTTGGAGCTCCAGTGTCCACTGCGAAAGGTGTCTATAGTCTACTGTGACAACATATCTGCCATATATCTGTCTCACAATCCGGTCCAACAGCAGCGGCCCAGACATATCGAGATGGATATTCACTTTGTGCGTGAGAAGATCGCTCTTGGTCAGGTCAAATTATTGCATGTGCCTTATCATTATGCAGATATTTTCACAAAGGGACTACCGAGACATCTATTCATCAATTTCAGATTCAGCCTTAGCGTCCGGCCTCCTCCCGCTCCGACTGAGTGGGAGTATTAGCGAATATTCTCCGAATATTCACAGTATATTATGTAATTATGATAGGTGTATATTTAAGACATATTAGGATTCTTATTGTATTAGGAATCAACATCTGTACAACTATATATATATATATATATATATATATATATATATATATATATATATATATATTGTGATTAATAAAAGAAATCACTAAGAAAGATTATTCCAATCTTACACGTAGCTTTATCTTCCTAATTTGTTTTTGTTTTTGCTTATTAAATTTATCGTTCTAGTTACATCCACATCCTTAAAGCAACTAGTTCATTTACTTCTTTTGTTAATCTATTAAACTACTTGTGTATATATTCTGTTCTACTGTTGTCACTTTTGAAAGGTTAAAAAACGATTCTGCTGTATATTATGAATGACTCATGCGTTGCTTATTTCCACGACGTGAAGAAATTAAAGGGGTCTAGGTTATATTTTTCTAATTAATTATGGAAAAGGTAGGTGTTGTGGAAATATGGGATATGATAGAATCTTTTCAATTCTATCAAAGTGCAGCACTAAGAGAAAGAAATAGAGGATTAATAGAGGGCCCTACAATCCGCCATGGAAAAGCTGACTTAAAACAAGCGAAAGCATGACGAAAATGAGTATATATAATAGGGGCATGCAATATATATTGAGAAAGACAGGGTCCACGTGTGTTCTTCATGGCCCTACGATATGATTCCCATGTCTTGTCAATATCAAACTTTTTCCTGATTTATGTTTTATTATATACAAATGCATTTATGTCGTGTCATGTTGGGGTTTTTTGTCAACTAGCTATAGCATACCAAACAAGATAAAGCCAAGTTGAACATGTTCTTTTTCCCTTCTCTTAAAAAGTCAATGCACCATTTCACATTTGCACTCAACAAAGTCATTATCAACTTCTGCATATACACTGTAGTAAAAGGACAAAAGAAAAGAAGCTATCCATTTCTATGGTTATCTTTTTTCTGTAATTCATCATTACCCTTCGACTGTTATCCTTAATTTCTTTGTCCTTGTAATGAACAATATCTCTATTAATTCCTCACGTACGTACCTTGTGCTTAATGATTGCGACATATATACATATGCGTGTGCCTACGTGTATGATGCCTTGTGTGAAAATAAACGTACAGCCGAAAAGCTACCAAATCCATACTAAGATCTATTATCACTACCGAGAAAATTAAAAGATAAAATTGGACTCAAGAATTTCAGTCATCACTAAATAACGAAAATTCATCGCTAATTTTATTTAGTGACAAATTATTAAAAATTCTAATAGCTACTGGCTTTTTAGAGACAGAGATTAACAAAAGGTTATATCTAATTTCTGTTTTTTTGTAGTGAATATGATCCAGTAGAATGTTTATCTTTATATGTAAAGTTGCTAAAATCATACGTCTCTCTCACATAGCCATATGTAGACAAGACCAAAAGTTTGAGTAGTACACAAAAATACCTATATATCGATGAGCCATAGATGACGATTTAGGTCCAATTCATGACGTCCTTAATTATGTACATCATATCGATGGTCCCAAATGGTTATTGGGCCTAATTCTAATATGAAAATGAAAAGGGTAAATTAGGTTGATGGAGAAGGGAGCTTATTACGCAAAGGAAGAAGGCAGAAGACGAAACAGTATAAACTATTATATATATATATATATATATATATATATATATTCCTACCACTTAAAACCTCAATGATTGGTAATTTAGTTGCATGACATGTATGGTCAGTAGGGTTTTTAGAAGCTTGGGTGCATAGACATGATGGCCATGTCCATCTAACAACAAGACTCAAGTCAACTAAATTAGGAGAATAACAATTAAGAAACGACTTAAGAAGCAATATTTTAATAGAATAAATACAACCTATATTCTTCTAAGCAGGCCTCTATTACATAATTCAGACTTACCAGAAATATGTCTGGTGAGTAACACGTAGACTACAAAAATCCCCTTTTCCTTCATAAAATTTGATTCTATTTCCCCCCTCCAATAAGAGACTAACAAAAACATAATTGTTTTTATAATTTTTATTCTTGTTGATGCAGATAGGTGATTTATTTGAAACAAAAAAAAGGTAATTTTTAATATTATTCTTCTTCTCTTCAGGATATGAAGTGTAAAGACACATTAATGAAACCATATGGTTTCTTATTAGCCGGGTGTAGAGGAGTTGACCTCCTCAGATCTGTGTACCTCTTCTTGTTGATGAAATAAAAGGCCTCGCCTCCTTAAGGCGTGAAATTTTTTTTTTTTTAAAAAAAAACCTTCCTAACAAAACAATAGGAATGTTTAGGAACAGAATGTTGTTCTGTCGAAATAAAAATAAACGAACAGAATGTTGTATGTCATGCCATCTAACAACTCTCAGATTAATTATATAATTTGGTAGTATTGGCTTACTATGTGCTAAAGAAAACCCTAATAGCAGTTGTTTCCGGTAGGTGAGGGGAAAAAAACTTATTATAGGAAAGCATCTTGGACAAATTTAAAACAACACACACTTGTGTATCTCTTCGTAAGCGGAGGAGGTTGTTTACAAATATTATAATTTCAATTAGTATGAATGAATCTTTAGTAATCCTAATATCAAATTAAGAAATATTGAAGAGGAATAACTATTTGATTGGAAGAATTTGTTCGGTCTACATGCATGCAAATCACTAATTAAGGTCAAAGAAGCAGACATAAAAAAGAATTGATATCCTCATTCATCAAATATCTTTGGAAATTCTTTGCTAGCTAAAAAAGGCAGCTAAAGATAAATAGCAACTGGAAAATTCATGTTCCTAACACCAAATGACATTATCTTACATTTTCTATTAAAGGACTAATCAGCAGAAATTTTATGTAGATAATAAATTAAGAAATACTGCCAAAGTAAATCCTCCTCAATACGCCAGATTGACTAATTACAAATAGATTAAAAACACAAGATGCATCTTCGATGGAACAAAAATTAGTACGCTTCAATCCAAAACTAATCAAAGTAAGCTACATGAATCTTTATATCTAATCCTCTCCATTTAGCCAACTTAACTAACCTACATCTACAACAAAAATCTCTCCCCCCCCATCTTGACAAGTCAGTGTTCGTCGCTTCTTTTCTCTATGGCATATGATTTTTTCCCAATCTAATAACTAGAAGAAAAATTGCAAGAAACCAATAAACTCTCTCTATAGGACATTATTAATAGTTAGAGAAATATTCTTGTCTCTCATCAATTGTGTAAGGATTCTCAAAGAGATTTATAATATACCGAGCGACTCCACTCATTACCTTAAGATTTTGGGTTGATTTTCAAATTCGTTCACACTAACCTTTCAAGTTTTTCAAAACGATACTTAAATTTCTCTAATTTTAATCTTCACCTGGAGAAAAGAAGAAGATGAAGCCCTTTCCTATCACTAGTAGCTTCTGCAAATTGTGTGCAAGTGTTAAGATTTAAATGTTTTCGACTATATTTTGGTCTAACGAGGAAAAGAAAGAGAAGAAGAAAAGATTCATTTGAAACTTCCAATGTGTTTAATTAGGACTGATATTCCATCAGAGGAAAACACATGCATGAAATAGGAGAACATATATATAACTTAATAGTCATGGACGAAAAAGAATTGAGAAAAAAGATCGTATTTCTTATCACCAAAGAAGTGGAGGAGTCCTCTATAAATACAAGTTACAAGATCTTCTAGTAGAGATAGAACTCAATAAGATGAACCTCATCTCTAACTAACAATATCAAACATACATGCAGTCTTTGAATTTAAGAATTTATCTACAACATCTCTAAGTGATGATACAATAATGATCTAATCCCTAATACGCCAATTCTTCATTGAGGGTCAACGTAAGATAAAATAGAATGCCATAGAGATTGGGATACGTACCTTGTTTTTCTCATTCTTGATGTTTTTCTTTGGAAGGAAGCTAACAATGATGGACTTAGTTAGGTAGTTCCAATTTCTTGCTATTTAATCTAACTAAAAGTTAAACTGTTAGCGAAAGTATGTTTTTATTTAACTTAATTATGCCTCCAACACTCCTCAAACCTCAAAATTTAAGAATATACGTGTAAGCAAGCTACGAATTATTTTCTTTCTGCCATGGATAACCTGCTACTTGATTCAAATTACTAAAGACTCTTTATCCTTGACTATGAGCTACTCAGGTTTCCAAGAATTACTATCTCAAATTAGAGCTATCCAAGGAAATATAATATGGATGAGCAACAAATGGGGTCGTTTCAGGAAAGATTGAGATGTTACTATCACCCAAAGTAGATGGAAAGAGGAGAACAGTTCTTGTATATATAGTAGTGGTTTTTGCGGGCTGATCATAAGGTGGTATGCAGCTTTCTAATTTTACAGTTCTTGCTTCAGTCCTACTTCTAAATCATTCCTCCATAGAATAATAGTACTCTCTCCATCCCAATTTATATGAGATTTGACTAGTTTGGGCAGTTAAACAATTCTTTTTTTGACTATGAGTTTTTCGAACTCTTTTAATATATTACGAATTATTAATTATGCAGATTTATAATACTTTTATGTATTTCAAATATGTAAAATTTATTATAAGATACTCAAAGAATCTATGTATGAAATTAAGTAAAAAAAAGAATTATTTGACTCCCAAAACTGGTCAACCTCGCATAAATTGAGACAGAGGGAATACTAAATAACTTAAAAGCATGGAGCTAAAGACCCCATTTCTTGAGACAATGCATTTCCATAATTAGACAAAAAGAACAAAATCCACTCGATAGGTTTTAGGCACTTCAAGATCAATAAGTTAAGGGATTAAGCTAAATACAAAAGTAGAAGACCGAACATCGATGCCTAGCTAGAACTAGAAATATACTGCTCACCTAATTATAAACTGTTGTCTCAATTCATAAACATTACCCAAAAGAAAGCATTATATTTAGCTCTGCTGTTCCTTTCATGTAATTTCCGACAACAACCTTGTAATTATATGTTACTGATTAATTAATGGTTCAAACACTGTGGTCTTAATTTCTTTGAATCCTTGATACTCCAGGTGAAATATGAAGCTTTTACGCTAGCTAACAACAGAAGAAATATTTCAAACTAGAAAAAAGAAAAGGCCAAGTAAATACCTCTGATTCGTTTTCCAGTTGGAGCTTATTCACCAAATATTTTACGACTAATCGTATTGTCATCCTCCCATCTCTGAAAGAAATATCAAGAAATAAACAGGAAGTAATACACAGCCAGAACAAATTAACAAATAAATTGAAAAAATTATTTACATTAAAAGTTGAAAAGAAGAAAGGAAAAAGTTGAAAAGAAAGAGAAGTACTCAAAAGTAGATAGGGAGCTTACTTGATTCTGAGGTAGCTCTTGGATATCTGATGTAAAAATGGCTGTTTCGCTCTGCATCGTAAAACAGTTACAACATTTTTATGAACGATGATCAATTTTGATGCTAAAACTAAGTAGACAGAAAACAAAATGACACAAAAAAGAAAAGAGAAGAAACAATTAAATAAGATTGTAGTTTAGGCTTACTGGTTTAAGGATGCTTGTAGGGAAAACCATGTTCCAGAATGTGGTCTCCTCGGAGGATAAATAACCCTGAAATATATACTTGGTCCCGTTACTGATCCTATTCCCGCATGAAGAACCGGATATGGCCGACCACTAAACTGTGAGCCTCCTGCTGGCGCTATTGGCAGCTGATTATAAGAAGATGACGCCGACATAGGCCTAAAAGCCCAGTTAATCTCTTGGGGATTATATGGGAAATTAGTTCCAGTTCCAGAATATAGTTGTTGTTGCAAAAATAAGGATGTACTAGTCATATACGCTGGCGGAGGAGGCGGCGCCGCTGGAAATTGATATTGATGAGGAAATAATATATGTGTTGGGGCTGGGGCTAATAAGGTTTTATTTCCGTGTTCATAACTAGTACCAGTACCACCTGGTCCTGGTGGTAATAGATCAAGCTCAACCAATCCTAATCTGCCACCTGTCTGTTTCTTCTCATGATGGCTGCTCCCACCACCAATACTGAGCTGCAGCCACCCTTCTTCCTCCTCCTCTTTCTCCTTTTCTGATTCGTCTTGAACGGTGTTGACATTGTTATTATTATATTTGGAGCTGGCCGAGTGGGCTTCTTCGTTAATACTTTCTGTTCTTGATTCATCTTCAGCCATCGAACAATCTGGAGGTGCAAGATCAGATCCTAAACAAACTTGTTGGCCTTGATGATGATGATAATTACACTCATACCCTTCTTCTTCTTCTAATCGGCTCATAAGAACAAAATTTTGGTAACTACCAAAACCATAACTATGGAAATGCTTTTTAGAGAGGTTATGAGAAGGATTAACCATGGTCATATTGAAATCCCCCAAAACCAATAGCTAACAAACTGATCTTGATTAATATTAGAAAGAAGAGAGAAGAAGAAGAAGTTAATGTTGTTGATAATAGACTCTTTAATGTAAGCCATGGAATACAAGAGATCTGGTTTAGCAGTTTTGGGCATGTTTTTTTGGTAATATTATGGAGATAGAGATAGAGATACCCATTGACTAGCTAGATAAAAAGTCTTTTACGTAGTACTATACGTGCTCTTTTTATCCTCTACAAAAAACTAATGGACAACCAGAATAATACCTGCAAATCTCACTTTCCATTAATTCTCTTGGTTTGGAAGCTTGTGAGGGATGATATTGCTTCTTCTTCTTTTTTCGCACGGGTAAAATAGAATAGATGGTGGTCAGTCACTTGCAAAGCTGTTTTAATACTCCCTCCGTCCCAATTTATTTCCTTTATGATATTTGACGGGATATTAAGTTTTTAAAAAAATTAAATATTTTTGAAATTTGTGATTTATAATATTATATTTAATAGATATTTTTGTATTAATAAAATTATCTCATTAATGATAAAATAAAATAAAAGTCTTGGAGCAATAATAAAATTTTCTTTGTATGACATATATGTAACAGATTTGAACAGTGTAAACAGCTCAATTTACGATCGATTATTTGGCTCATCTTGGCCCAATTATTTTGCCCAAGTAAACTAGGAATGAGTTGAATCACAATATATTTATTAATGTGACACATTTTGATCCACAATTGACCCAAACCCCAATTTATACCTCGAATATTTTTGTATTCTCTAACCTCTCTCCACATATATTTAGATGATTCTCATTTTTTTTATTTTAATTTTTGGGAAGTCAATTGATTGATACTGTTTGATTTAATCGATAATGTAGTATTCCCTCGATTTTATTTTATTTCTCAAATATTTTAAAATAGATTTTCCCCATTATTTGTATCTTAACAAATTGAAAGATCATTTTTTCATGTTATATTATTTTTAATAAAATAAATATTTAGTTAGTAATACTTTTTAAAGGAAATGTAAAATACAAACAGGATAAAGCCTGGGCGCTATAAGGCGCTCTGGCATGGGACAACGTGGGTTCGATTCCCCGCAAGCACGAAGAAATTCTGCATGTTGGGGAATTTGACCTTGTCTCATTGATTAGTTGTACTCTCCCAGAAAACTGGCTACCGGAGCACATCCCGCGATTTACCTAGTGATAGTTGTTGAAGGACCGGTGCTATTACCTCCAGGACGTCTGGGTAATACCAGTGAAGTAGTCAAGCGCAAGCCTGAAAACCTGGATTATAAAAAAAAAAAAGGTCTAATACCTCATGTTCCAAGAAGAACCTCAAATTACCATAAAGTTCTCTTTTTCTCCAGATATCACAAAAAGGTCCCTTTTCGCTTTTATTCCATCTCTTTAGGGCACTAATCCATTGCTTAGGAATTCTGGCGTCTGCACTCAATTCCTCTTTGATTAGAAATTTAATCTTCGATTATTAATCTTAATAACGTACACACGCACAAACATTTGGTGTCCTATGAAAAGGGTTGTTTCTTTTTCTCATCTAAAATGTCTTCAAACAAGTATTTTTCTAAATGTAATTATTAGAGTAGCATACTTGATGTACATCGGAAACATCACCTTCCTTTAGCAAGGGATATATGCGCCCCTAAAAAAAAAAAACAAATAAGAAATGTGAAAAAAATATTCTATTTTATTCCTTCAACAGTTAAGCGTCGTTTGCTAGCCAGTAAATAGAAATTTTATTCATTATTAATTTCTAAATAATTTACACCACATTTGATAGTTAGTAAAGAGACACCTTATTTATATATTAATTTCAACATATTTATACCGCATTTTTTAGCTAGTTAAGAAGTAAATTATTCATGTATAAAATTAGTACGATGTTTGGTATGCAATTTAGAAACCGCATAACTAATACATGTATAAGCTATGTGGATACTAATTATTTTAAAAAGCAGGAGCACGAGGCGAGACGTAAGTCCCGAGACACAGGGCGTAAGTCCCATGGATCTACGGGGAGTATGTCTCATGTATCTTCAACTTTATAATTTTAATACTAAAATACAAGCAAAATTAAAATTTTCATTAAAATTCTACAAATAAATTCAAATAAATCACCAATAATATGCAGAAATTATTATAATTATTATATGAGGAAGGTAACAAAACAAAAAATGATACTCCGTAATACATTAGATAATCCTTAAAATAACATCTCCATCCACTTAAAATAACAAATAGATGACACTAATATTATCACAATAAACCAATGTAGTTTTCTGAATAGGACAATGAAGCTCTAAAAGAAGATTACGTAACCAACATGATTCAGACACCACATTGGCTACCCCTCGATACTCGACCTCTGCACTAGAGCGTGATAAAGTTGACTGACGCTTGACATACCATGAGACCAAGTTATTACCAAGAAACATACAATATCCAGACGTAAACCATCTGGTGTCTGGACAACCACCCCAATCAGCATCTGTATACGAGACAAGTGTAGATGTCGACGAAGGATATAAATGTAAGCCATAGTCAAGTGTCCCTGGATGTATCGAATGATGCGTTTGAGCACATTCATGTGCTCAATCTTGGGATCATGCATAAACAAACACACCTGCTGTACGGTATATGTAATATTTGGTCTCGTGAACGTAAGATACTGAAGGGACCCTGCAAGACTGCGATAGCGGGTCGGATCCTCATACGGTGATCCAGCCACAACACCCAACTTGGGTTTAGTATCAATTGGAGTGGAAGTGGACTTACAATATGACATCCCGACCCTTTCAATGAGCTCAAATGCATACTTCCTCTGGGATAAGAACAATCCACCGACATGACGAGTGACATCAATCCCCAAAAAACAACTCAATGACCCCAAGTCTTTCATAGCAAACTTAGAACTGAGCAGTCATGATAGACTGACGTAAGGCATCGGAAGAGGCAGTCAAAATAATATCATCCACATATAAAAGTATATAAGCCAAGGATGAACCACGATGATAAATGAATAATGAATTATCCGACCTGCTGTGTGTGAATCCAATAGTCGAAACATAGTCGGCAAACCTCTTATACCAGGTCCGAGGAGACTGCTTAAGCCCATATAAGGACTTCTTCAACAAACAGACATGATGAGGATGTTTGGAATTTCTAAACCCCAATGGCTGATGCATATAGACTGTCTCCTTGAGATCACCGTGTAGAAAAACATTCTTCACATCTAACTGATAAATGGGTCATGCTTTCGAAAGAGCCAAGCTGAGCACAATGCGAATGGTAGCCGGTTTACCACTGGACTAAACGTCTCACCACAGTCCACACCAACCTGCTGAGTCTTATCATCACCTACAAGCCGAGCCTTATGTCGTGCAAATGAACTGTCTGAATTGTCCTTATGAGCAAAAATCCACATAGACCTAATAATAGTAATACCAGATAGACGGGATACCAACTCCCACGTCTTATTATCAATAAGAGCATTATATCACCGGTCATAGTAATTTTCCAATTCGGATCATTTAATGTAGACACATGATTACGGGATAAGGGTGATTTAAGAGCATTAGAATGTAAATTAAAATGCCTTTTAGGTTAAAAAAATATCCCGTTGACTACGAGTGACTGGTCTATAACTCGAGGACGGATTGGGCAGAATTTGGGAAGTTTCTGGACTCGGTATGGACTGGCCAGCAGGCCGAAGCAGAAATAGTGGGGGATGCATGAACTGGACGGACCAGTGGGACTAGCGGGCAGTGGGCCCGCTGGAGAATTTTGGGTGCGGGACATGTTCGAAAAATGGTGAATAATATACGGGGATAAACCATCATCCAAAAAATTATACGAACTAGCACGTGATTACTCACTTTAGCAAATGAAAATTGGGATTCATAAAAAATGACATGACGACTAATGGTGATTTTATTAGAGGATAAATTAAAGCATTTATAACCACGATGATTACATGGAAAACCTAAAAACACACATGGAGTAGACCGAGCCTGAAGTTTGTTAATTGTGGTGGACGGAAATAGCGGATAACACAAACACCCAAAGATCCTAAGATGTGAATACGAATGAGTTTTATTATATAGAATGTGAAGGGGGAAGAATATGTCAAACCTTTGGAAGGAATTATGTTAAGGAGATATGTAGCCATTTGTAGAGCATGATCCCAAAAGGACGGGGGTGCGGAAACATGAATCAATAAATTTCGGACAATGTTATTAATTGTACGAATTTTACGTTCGGCTTTTCCATTTTGTGAAGAAGTATGAGGACAAGAAAAATGAAAATTGATCCCATTATTAGCACAGAATTCCCGAAACACCCCATTGTCATACTTTTTGCCATTATCACATTGAATATTTTTTATTTTCCGTTCGAATTGGGTTCTAATGAATGCTCTAAATTTTAAGAAGATGGAAAAAACTTAGAATTTTTCCGTTATCGGTAAAGTCCATAAAAACTTAGAATACTCATCCAAAAAGAGAACATAATACCGATGACCCAAAGAACTAAGAACATGAGACGTCCATAAATTACTATGAATAATATCAAATGACATTAAAGTATGAGAATTGGAGTTTACAAATGGCAACTTAACTATTTTTCCTAAAGAACAAGATTGACAATTCGGAGTACTACGCACACTCTTACAAGAAATAAAATTGTTTTTATCTAAGGAAGACAAAATAGATGATCCCGAATGACCTAGACGAGCATGCCACAAGGAAGAAGCCAGAGCGGCAAAAGTGGATGGCATTGCGTGACTCGAGAAACCGGAACGCGGCGTGATAGGATAAAGATTACCCCTACTATCACACCTCATGAGAGGACTTCCCGTTTTGAAATCCTTCACAGAAAAACCAAATGGATCAAATTCTATGGACACAGAATTATCAGTGGTGAACTTTCGGACAGACACCAAATTTTTAATCAATTTTGGGGCGTGAATGGTATTTTTTAAAATAAGGGGTGGATGAGGGGGGAGACAATGTTTTCTGACCATAACCACGAATTGGAATTGAATTACCATTACCAATAATTATACCATGATTGTTGCTCAAATTGGAATAAGACGAGAGAGTACCTGAGTCGGACGTCATGTGAGTAGTGGCGCCGGTGTCCATGTACCAATTTCGATCCGAAGAATTTATTCCAAGCGTGTGCATCGCAGGTTCAATGTCGGAAGGAGTTGGGCCCGCTGCATGATTGGCCTGAGGGGGCTGGGGCCCAAGTACACCGGGTTGCTGTCCCGGCCCAGAACTAGGGCGAGAACCACTGGGCCAAACTGGATTGGGCCTGAAAAATGCTGCTAGGCAGTCCAATGGCCAGAATGCGAAACTGCTGGGCCGTAGGGATTGTTGGGTCACTGCCCACTGGCCAAGGCCCACGGTCAGGGGGCCCAAGGCTGGGACCAGTTGGGTTATGGCCCATTGCCGATATTTCGAGACCTACTGCCACCGTGATCATCTCCGAAACCACTGCGTTTGCCCCCGCAATTTTTGGCATTGTTTTTCCGACTATTTTTGCCGCCACCATGAGTATGGTTTTGGCCGGAATTATCAACACCACTCGGAGGTTTTGTAGAGGACGTCATCATGACTACGGGACTAGCACTGGTAGCCGCCTTTTTGGCCAACCCGGCTTCTTCGAGGGTAAGCATAGAACGAGCCTGATAAAATTGTGGAAGAGGGCTGCTCTGACGAAGAAGTGTGCCAACACCACTATATGCCTTTGAAAGGCCTGCAACCATTTGTAGGACAAAACGATCATTCGAAACAGGCGCGCTAACATTGCGGAGTTGATCCGCCAATTCCTTTAACCTTTTGCAATATACTGAAGCGTTTGAGAAATTTTCCATATAGATGTGGGAAAATTCCTGCTCAAGGGTAACAACAAGAGAATTCTGATTATCTTGGAATATACCACGTACTCTATTCCATGCCTCCATCGCCGTAGCGTCGGGTTCGATAATCGTTTGCAAGAGGTCGCTAGAAATAGTGGAGTAAATTCACTGATGAACAATAGCATCAAGAGTCGTCCATAACGTAGGATCATCCTCTGGTTTGGGCACCTTCGTATCTGTAGGAGCCGTGGGGATAATATGATGGAGAATTTGATGCGAGCGTGCATGTATTTTGAGCAGTTCGTCCCACGTCGCGTATTGAACGTTTTCTATTTCAAGAATGATAGAGATGTGTTCTTGATATTAGAAACAGTAAGGGCAAGGTGAAATATGTTTCTAGACATAATAGCAACGCAAGACGTGACGTAGGGATTGGGGAGAAAAAAATGGGGAAGAGAAAAATAATTTCCGGGCACGGAAACCGAGGAAGGGGAAGAGAAAAATAATTTCCGGGCACGAAAACCGAGGAAGGGGCTCAGATTTGGTGGTTGGACGGAAATAGTAGGGAGAAAGTGGGAGAAAATATTAATCTAGACTCTTGATACCATGAAAGAAATAATCCATTGATTATTTTCATTAATTGAAAGAGTATGTATACAATTTACATATTTCCATAATAGGAAAATCATTTTCCTATTCTACTCCTAAAATCCTATTATAGTAGTACAAAACTTCTATAATTATGGTAAGTGTACAATATTAAGTAATACAAATATTCTAGACTAATTACAATACTAAAAAGGACCAAAGTCCCGTGATATACACTAGTATATCACGGGAATATGTCAATATACAGTGTTTAACAGGGTCGATCACTGTTGGTACTGAAAATCTCCAATTCACATATTAAAAATGCAGGCATGCTTACATAAAAGGCTATAATCAAGCATTTACCTGTCCATAACTGATAATCGTACCATTTATTGCATCTACAACAACTATTTTCACCATCATCCCAACAACGAATATTCTAAGTGAAAAGAGTAATTGAATTTAAAACTAGTTCACTTTTTTTTATTTTTTTTAATAACTCTTACACAATTCAACTCGTACCTTGGACTATAGGCAGAGCTGAAAGTTCATATATATCAGCTTGTTCAGAACCTTAATAGAAAACTCTGTCAAAGCTAAAGTCAAATTTCTGCTCCTTTTCATTCTACAATGATTGAAATATAAAAAGTATAACATTTGGATTTACTGGGTGACCTGAAAATGCGAGCAGTGAGGAATTTTTGAGTAGGGATGCAAAAGGGAGATAGAGCGGCCTTGGGCTGGGCACGGACGGCAAGTCTCGTGGCGGCGATTCTGGGGGAGGAAGTGGCGGAGTGAAGGACTGACCTAGCAGCGAAACTAGCCATTTTTTGGATTGCAAGGGCACTGAGGTAAAGGACGGAAGGAGAAGATGAAAGAGGTGGTGGTAGAAGTTTTGGAGGCGGAGATGAAAGAGCTCGTCTGCATGTTTGGTGGTGTTGCAGTTGAAGTTTTTCACAGAAAAACATTTTTAGAAATGAGATAGAAACAAATAAGAAAAATGATATATTTATTAAAAAAATATTAAAAATAAAGTTTTAATATTTATTTTTGGTACCCACTCTCTCGAGGAGAGCAAAATACACTCACTTTGCCCCATAAGCATTTAAGAAGGTAACTATTTCATTTTTAAACAATTCATGGGGTAATAGGACCCGTGTAGAATATGTGTAGTTGATAATCTGATTATATGTCGGGGGATATTTGATCATTTTTCTCTAAAAGAATACATAAATTTCTTCATAATTTATACATGTGTTAGTTATGCATATTTCTAAATTGCAAACAAAACACCGTACTAATTTTATACATAAATAACTCATCTCATAACTAGTTACCAAACACAATATTACTTATGCAGGATTTTAATACATGAATAACTTACTTCTAACCAGCTACCAAACGACTCCTTAATACATGAATAAAAAATTGAAATGACAATATTGTTGGAAATTTACTAAGTATATCCCATTATTTATGACTCAAACAATTGGGGCCTCGCACGTCGGAAACGTCGTTTCCACACACGTGCACACGTAGTGCAAAGTATCGCAAATTTCATTAGTGAAAGAGATATTGGTATATATGTAATACGTTTGAGACATAGAATGATGGACGGTTATTGGCCAAATGACAAAGTATTCCACCTTGGTAAACGAAGGAAGAAGTGTACGAAATGTAAGATGAATCAAGTCGAAAATCACTGCGGAGCCGTGAAGGGCCGCAGCGCAACACCGTCGGAGCCGTGACGCCTCCCACGCAGCGCCGCAGCGCTAATTGGGTGGTCAGTCACTGGAGCCGCGACGCTAATTCATAGACCCGCGGTGTTTCGGAGGCAGAATGCTGCGACGGGAAGTTGGAAAGTTCTGACCTTTGGGCTGGTATTGGAGCATTGAATCTCCATTACTTGGCACATGAATTCAGCCATTATTTGGCTGAATGTAACCCCTCAATAAGTGTCATTACATTGGCTAATGAAGGTTATTACTTGGCTAGTTGAGGGGTCATCTCCTTACACTATAAATTGAGGCATTTGGCTTAATTGTTGAACACTACACTTAGAAATATTTACAGAATTTTCTAACATCTTCTTCCTATTTAGCAAGTTTACTACACTCAAAGTTCTTCAAGAGTAACACTTGAGTTTCCTTTGCTCAATTGTTAAGTTGATGTTGTATCTTGGGAGACTATTGCCCGACAACGTAAAAGGAGATATACGGGGCAATCTTGTCTTAAAGACAGAGTGCCATCACTCGACTCAACAAATCACACAAGGAGTTTGTTTCATTCTTGATTTCCAGTTTTATTGTAATCTTTAGTTTATCCTTTCTAACAATTGTAATATTTACTTACTTCCCATTTCCTGCAATTGTTGTATCCCACAATTTTAAGATAAGATTATTGTAAGTGCTTAGAAAGATGACTGGAAGAGAACAACTTGCTTCTGATTCTGCTACTGCTGCTGCTACTCAAGGCAACCTCTCTGCCTTCCCCACTGCTCAAGGCACACCCAATGTTTTTTCGGTTGCTCAAGGCTCATCCAACGCCTTTCCGGATGCTCAAGGGAACGTTACAGTTTCTCTACCCGCTGGATTCCACCATGAACGCCCATAAAAGTTCATGGGCTCCAACTTCAAGAGATAGCAGCAGAAGATGCTCTTTTATCTGACTGTTATGGGAATGACTCGTTTCCTAACAGAAGATCCTCCACATGCTGGAGATGAAATAGATCCTTCGCCTACTGAAATGACTGAAGGGGGCCAATGTATCCATGTCATTAATGGCATGGAGATGGTTCTTGATGCATGGAGTCATAGTGATTTCATGTGTAAGAACTATATTTTAAACTGCATGTCAGACACACTCTACACGGTGTATTGCACCGTAGGCACCGCCAAAGAGTTATGGAAGAAGCTGCAAAAAAAGTACAACACACAAGACGCTAGTACAAAGAAATTCATTGTTGTGAAATTCCTGAAATTTCAAATAGTGGATAGTAAAACAGTGATGTCCCAAGTCATCACCTAGATTTGGAAGGTATGAAACCAAATGAGCAGTTTTTTGTTGCATCACTGATTGAAAAGTTACCTCCCTCGTGGAATGAGTTACTTAAAACTCAAGACAATTGAGATGACCTTTGAAGAACTTATTATCACACTCCAGATTCAGAAAGATTATAAGAAGGTCTTGCCTAGGGGAAAACAACCCGCTGAGGCAAAGTCAAATCTGGCAGAGGCCAAAGGGAACCCAAGCAAGAAGCGCAAGTTCCAGAAAGACGGCAAGACCTAAGCGGCGGAGAAGTTCAAAGGAAACTGTCACCATTGTGGGAAACCTGGTCACATGATCAAGGACTGCCGCAAGCTCAAGACTGAGCAACAAGAGAAGGCCAAGGCCAAAGGCAAGGCTCAGGCTAACGTCGTCAAAGACAGGTTTCTGGACGACATGATTGAGGAGTTCCCGGCAGTGGTGCTTGAAGCAAACCTTGTTGAGAATCCCATGCAATGGTGGATGGACACGGGTGCTACCAGACACATCTGTTCCAACAGAGATGCCTTCTCCACTTATACACCAGTTACTAACAAGAAGCTGTTCATGGGTAACAACGCTTCTTCTGACGTGCTTGGGGTAGCAAAGGTAGTCCTGAAGATGACTTCTGGAAATGAGCTCACTCTGAAGGAGGTGATGCATGTTCCTGAGATTAGGAGAAATTTAATTTCAGGTCATTTATTGGTTAATGCTGGTTTTAGGCTAGTATTTGAGTCCAATAAGTTTGTAATCACCAAGAATGGAACCTTTGTGGGAAGAGGCTTCTTCTGTGAAGGCCTCTTCAAAGTTAACGCCAAGTCTGTAATACGTGTAAGCAATAATATTGAAGTTTCTTCTTCTTACTTGCTTGAGTCATCTAATTTATGGCATCATAGATTAGGACATGTTAACTACAAGTTCATCCAAAGGTTGGTTAAGTTGAAGTTGTTGCCGTCTATTGATGTAAACCCTCAACATAAGTGTGAGGTGTGCGTAGAGGCAAAACTCACAAAGCTTCCTTTTCGATCCGTCGAAAGGAATACCGCTCCTTTAGAACTTATTCACATAGATATATGTGATTTGAAGTTTGCATAAACTAGGGGAGAGAATAAGTATTTTGTGACATTCATTGATGATAGCACAAGGTATTGTTACCTTTACTTGTTGAAAATTAAAGATGAATCCTTTGAAGCGTTCCGACATTACAAAGCTTAAGTTGAAAACCAACTAAGCATGCAGATTATATCCATTCGTAGCGATAGAGGGGGGGAATACGTAGCGCCATTTGAGGAATATTGTACCGAATCGGGCATTGTTCATAAAACAACGGCTCCATACTCACCTCAGTCGAACGGTGTTGCGGAATGCAAGAACCACACATTGAAGAAAATAATGAATGCCTTGCTCATCAACTCCGATCTTCCCCAAAACATGTGGGGAGAGCCGTTCTTACCGCTAATACGATTCTTAATAGAGTCTTACATAAGGGTAAGGACAAAACTACATATGAATTATGGAAAGAAAAGAAACCCACCTATAAATATTTAAAGGTGTGTGGTTGTTTGGCAAAGGTCGAAGTATCCAAGCCAAAACAGGTCAAGATTGGGCCTAAGATTGTAGATTGCATTTTCATCGGATATGCAAATAACAATAGTGCTTATCTCTTCTTAGTGCATAAGTCAGATGTTCCCGATATCCACGGGGGTACAATCATGGAATAAAGGAATGCTCAATGCTTTGAGGATACTTTTCTTAGAAAGGAAAAAGACATAACCTCTCGCAAATGAAGTTATGAACAAAGCTCTCAGGAACCGAGAGTCGTTGACTGCCCGGATCTAGATGGTTTAGATCTAGTGGACTTCGAAGTGGCTGAATATCAGGAATCTAGTGTTCCAGATTCTCAGAACTTGGAGACTCCAGAGATGGAACCAAGGCGAAGTAAAAGGGCCAATAAGGATAATCCTTCGGTCCTGACTTTGTAGCTTATATGGTTGATGACGAACCAAGGACAATTGCTGAAGCATTGTCAACTCCAGAGGCACCGTTCTAGAAAGAAGCTATTGAGAGTGAAATAGACTCCATCCTGCATAACCATAGATAAGTACAAGGACAGGTTGGTAGTCAAGGGCTATCGACAGAAAGAAGGCCTTGACTATTTTGACACGTACTCCCCGGTGTCTAGGATGACGTCCATACGAGTATTCATTGCGATTGCAGTATTGCGTGACCTTAAGATACATCAAATGGATGTCAAGATAACCTTTCTAAATGGTGATTTGGAAGAAGAAATCTATATGGAACAACCCGAGGAGTATATGGTTCCAAGGCAAGAGAAGAAAGTCCATCGGCTTGTCAAATCTCTTTACAGGCTGAAACAAGCCCCAAAGTAATGACATGAAAAATTTGATAGTACTCTACTATCGAAGGGTTTCTCCATTAATGAATATGATAAATGTGTATACACGAAAGGTAACTCTGACTCGTTTGTCATGATATACCTGTATGTAGATGACATGTTGATCATAGGGAGCAATCCTAGTTTGATCCTAGAGACTAAGAACATGTTGAAATAATGCTTCGACATGAAGGATATGGGTATCACAGATGTCATCTTAGGGATAAAGATCCCTAAGACGTCTGACAGACTGGTCTTATCTCAGTCTCACTACATGACAGTTCGCCAATGAAGTCACCAATGGATAGAAATTAAAAGCTTGATAAAAATTGTGGTGCATCCGTATGCCAGGAGCAATATGCATAGGTGATTGGGCGTTTGATGTACATAACAAACTGCACCCGACCTAATATTGCTTAAGCAGTCAATAAGTTGGCTAGGTTTACCCGTAATCGAGTAATGATCATTGGAAGGCGTTGAATCGGGTACTACGATACCCGAAATACACGCTAACTTACGGGTTGCATTATTTGAGATATCCAGCTGTACTAGAGGGGTACAATGATGCAAACTGGATATCTGATATAGAGAACACCAAGTCCACTAGTGGGTATGTATTTACAATTGGTGGTGGGGCTGTGTCTTGGAAATCCTCTAAGAAAGCTTGCATCGCCCAATCCACGATGGAATCAGAGTTTATAGCTTTAGACAAAGTAGGAGAAGAAGCTGAGTGACTTCACGACTTCTTAGAGGATGTCCCTTGTTGGGACAAACTCGTACCTTCTGTAATGATCCACTGCGACAGTCAGTCGGCTCTAGGAAGGGCATAAAATTCTATGTATAACGGCAAGTCTCGTCATATTCGACGGAGACATAAGACCGTTAGGCAGCTGATCACCACGGGTATAATATCCATTGATTACATAAAATTAAAGGATAACGTAGCGGACCCATTGACAAAGGGCTTACCCAAAGATCAGATGTTCTGCCTATCTACGGAAATGGGCTTAAAACCCAAGCTATAAGGACCAATATGGTGGTAACCCAACCTTACTGACTGGAGATCCCAGGAATTAGGTTCAATGGGAAAACTAAGTTGTAAAGGTTCAGTTGAGCGCTTCGGTGGAAGCATGAGCACTCCGGATAGTGATTTCTATAAAGAAACACCAAATCCAAAACCATTCCCAAGATAGACTATAAGTGTTATCTGCAGTGTGGGTAAATGTTAAGTTTCCAATACCTTTAATGATCATCACCGGTTGAAGTTAGGTTCTGGAAAACTTTTAATGGTTCCAAACACTTGTAAAATGGGGTATAACAGGATACCTTGTAGGAGACCACCTATTTAAATGTGAGGACATGCCGCCTCAAATGAACTCACTTAAGAATCTAAGAAGTGTCCACGGTCACAACGGACAAAATATTACGAAGAACAGAGTAAGGAAAGTTGTTATGTTGGTACCGTTGATTTGGATTATACTAAACACTGACGGTTCAAGACATCACATTCACCGCGCAGTAAGTAAGTCCAATGGTATTCAACTATGGAAGGTTCAAAGCGGAAACTACATATCCAGGTGCAACATCGGTCCGCTGAAGGATTGTTGAAAAAGGCACCATGTGAGTGCGCCAAAATCTCTTTCAAGAAGGGATTGTTGGAAATTTACTAATGTGGAATTAAGTATATCCCATTATTAATGACTTAAATAATTGGGGCCCCGCACGTCGAAAACGTCGTTTCCACACACGTGCACACATAGTGCCAAATATCGCAAATTTCATTAGTGAAAGAGATATTGGTACGTATGTAATACATTTGAGACATAGAATGATGGATGGTTATTGACCAAATGATAAAGTATTCCACGTTGGTAAACGAAGGAAGAAGTGTACGAAATGTGGGATGAATCGAGTCAGAAATCGTTACGGAGCTGTGAAGGGCCACGTCGCAACACCCTAGGAGACGCGGCTCTAATTGGGTGGCCAGTCACTGGAGTCGCGACGCTTCGGAGGCAGAATACTGCGATGGAAAGTTGGAAAGTTCTGACCTTTGGGCTGGTTTTGGAGCATTGAATCTCCATTACTTGGCACATGAATTTAGCCATTATTTGGCTGAATGTAACCCCTCAATAAGTGTCACTACATTGGCTATTGAAGGCCATTAGTTGGATAGTTGAGGGGTCATCTCCTTACACTATAAATTGAGGCCTTTGTCTAAATTGTTGAACACTACATTTAGAAATATTTACAGAATTTTCTAACATCTTCTTCTTCCTCTCTAGCAAGTTTACTACACTCAAAGTTCTTCAAGAGTAACACTTGAGTTTCCTTTGCTCAATTGTTAAGTTGCTGTTGTATCTTGGGAGACTATTGCCTGACAACGTAAAAGGAGATATACGGGGCAATCTTGTCTTAAAGACAGAGTGCCATCACTCGACTCAGCAAATCACACAAGGAGTTTGTTTCATTCTTGATTTCCAGTTTTGTTGTAATCTTTAGTTTATAATTTCTAGCAATTGTAATATTTACTTACTTCCCGTTTCCTGCAATTGTTGCATAGCACAATTTTAAGACAAGATTGTTGTAAGTGCTTAGAAAGATGACTGGAAGAGAACAACTCGCTTCTGATTCTGCTACTACTGCTGCTACTCAAGGCAATCCCTCTGCCTTCCCCACTGCTTAAGGCACACCCAATGCTTTTTCGGTTGCTCAAAGCTCATCCAACGCCTTTCCGGATGCTCAAGGGAACGTTATAGTTCCTCCACCCGCTGAATTCCACCATGAACGCCCAGAAAAGTTCATGGGCTCCAACTTCAAGAGATGGCAGCAGAAGATGCTCTTTTATCTGACTGTTATGGGAATGACTTGTTTCCTAACAGAAGATCCTACACAAGCTGGAGATGAAATAGACCCTTCGCCTACTGAAACGGCTGAAGGGGGCCAAACTATTCATGTCATTAATGGCATGAAGATGGTTCTTGATGCATGGAGTCATGATGATTTCATTTGTAAGAACTATATACTTTCCTTAAATACTTTCCTTTTCTAAAAAAATATTTTTATATAAACTTTTAATATAATATTGTAATATTTTGTTAAAAAAATATAATATTTTAATTTTAATTGTAAGTAAATACTTTAAGTATAAAAAGTATATAATATTTATTAAATTTTAATATAACAAATCAATATCCAAAGAAATATTTTATGCATAACTAAACTCTGTATAAGTAAACCCTGCATTACCTGCATAATTAATATCTACATTACTAATATCTGTTTAACTAATAGCTACATTATTAATACATGCATAATCTTAACCAACTATCAAACTACCCTTAAAAGTTTAAAATAATATCCCTCATCTTTCGAATAGGGCCGATTACCTTTTTGAATATATATTTTTTGGTGAGATAAGTTTCATTTTACTCCCTTAAATATTAAAGGGCTAAATGAAATTTACCTCTTTTTTTCTTTCAAAATTAGGCTTATAATGGGCAATAGGTGGACAAAGTGTGTGTGTGTGACAGAGAAGTTCAAAGAGGGAAGCCTTAGAGAGAGATGTACAAAGAGGTAAAAACATATCTTTATACCAAAAGTGCCCCCCTAGCGTAGCAATGGGATAAAATGATCTACATATAATTTGCGTAATATATTTACGTACACTACCAAAATTTCTTTATTTTCTCACTGAAAGAAAAAAAAAGTGGATATTTCACATTGAATCTCAGTGAAAAATATCTAAATATTAGTATTTTCACATAAAAAATTAAGATTTTATCAGCATTTAAATGGGAGCCTATTTCTCATCATGCATTTTTTTAGTGAGTTGGTTCGGTAGGAATGAAGTGAAGAAATTATGTTTTATAGCATAAGTTTCTCACTGAATATCGCTGTAAAATACACTTCTAGCCGTGGTAGTTCCTCCGTCCACTTTTACTTCTTTACTATACTAAAAAGAGATGTCTATTTTTACTTGTCCAGTTTGAAAAATCAAGAGATAATTTATCATTTTATACCTATTTTACCCTTATTATTAAGTAGTATTCCCTCGGATTCAAAATAAGTGTCCACTTACAAAATCAAGAAGAAATTAACTTTATTTTTCTAGATTTACCTCTATTTACTCAAGGCAATAAATAAGAGTCTTATTAATTAAGGGTAATCAAAATACCTTTTTTCTTCTAGGAGTTACGTAGTATTTTCTTTAAGGGAAAAGAACACGCATGCCCCATCAAACCAAAATAATTACCCGCTCATACCCTAAGAAAATTTCAAAACTATTTTGCCAAAATGCCCCTAAAATTATTATACCAATGTGGTATATAAATATACTGAGATGGTATCATGGAAGACTGCTTCAGTTCTTCTCTTAGTCCTCCATGATATCATCACGATATATAAATATATTGAAATTGTATCATGGAGGATCATGTTCATTTGTTCAAAAAGACACACTTTTATAAAAAAACCATCTATGATACCATTATCTTATATTTATACACTGTGATGGTATCATGGATAGGGGTGAGCACGGGTACAGGGTATCCAGATATACCCGATCGGAACCGACACTAACGGATAGGTTTCGGGTAGATATATTATAATAACGGGTAGATTCCGGGTAGTAAAATTAGGAACCGACCAATGTCGCGTCTGATTCTGGCAAATAGAGACAGGGTACCCGGACCCGGAACTGATACCCGAAACCTATGAAATATTAAATATTTTTACTTTTTTAATTTTATTATTTTTAGTTAATAAAAAAAGAAAGAAAAAGGTCATACTAAAGTACACAATTTAAGGGGGAAAAAACCAAATGGAGAATAGTCACTTTCACCATCAAGAAATAAATCAAATAATACAAAATGACAATCATAAGCAGAGAAAAAGTCAAAAGCGGTAGAAAACTGAAAAACTGAATTTTTAAACTATGTACTCCTTTAAGTTATTGAAAAAGAAAGTTGAAACGAAAACCAAAGCAAATCTTTGAAACATTCTTGGGATGAAAATGTCCGTTTGGCATGAAAATGTCCGTTTTCCCAATCAATTTGTGTTTTCTCCCAAATCAATTTTTAATTTTCCTTTTTCTTTAGTAAACATCTCACGATACACAATAGATTTCAACGTCGAAATTTCATGATAGTGTAGGTGTGAATGTCAATTTCACTTTTGGAAATTCAATTTTTTTTTAAAAAAATAAAAAATCCTCGACCCGACCTGGACCACTAGAAAAAATTGATATAATCCGATACGTTCGGCGATATAAACCGAACATATCATTTTTTTTAAAAGTTGGATTCAAATTTTTTTTTAAAACAATTTTTATTCGGTTCATATTTTTCAGATACAAAGCTGATATACAACCACCCCTAATGATACCATCATGATATATATAAATATACCGCGATGGTATCAAGAGAAAGAGTTTTGGGTGAGGGGGTACTCGGATAAATATTTTCGGCCGGTTGATTAAGAAGCGTAATTAGTTTAGGAGTAGCATGGAGCGGGTAAATATTTTACATTTTTGGGGTATTTGGTGTTGTTTTCCCTTTTCTTAAGAGGTGTGAAAAAGATTAATTGGACACTTATTTTGAACCGGAGGAAGTAAACATGTTTATTTGACTGCACAAGGGGAGTAATTCAATTCACTTCCTATAAAAATTATATTGCACAAATAAGACATTTTGCCTTTTTTGGAGTTCGTAAAATTCCTCTAACATTAGAGAAGATTCAAATAATACAATGATAACAAAAATTCAAAAAATATTTTAGATCAAATATTCCAAGATGACATTCTTATAAGTATCTTTTTGGATCCCTTGTTTGATTTCAATTTTTTTTTGGATCTTCTGCCAATATAAAGTTCATGAGCTCTCCAAAAATAAGCTAAAGGTATTGTTCAATGGCATGGCATGGCATAATGAGATATAATCTGTCTATATAGGACGAGAGTATATGGTTTGTCTATAAATTTGAAGTACCAAGGAAAAAGGTGCAAATTATTCACTGATTAATAACAAAGAAATGAATGATAGTAGTAGTAGTACAAAAAAAAGGGGGAGTTTTTTTTTTGTCCCCCGGCATAGCTGAATGGCAAAGGAGGCAAACTTAAAATCAGCTGGAGGCCTGCAGCGTGGGTTCGAACCCTGGTGAGAGCAATTTGCTCTCTTCTAGGGTAGGACCTTGTAGGTTAGTGCTGAGGTGTCACACCCCCAACCGGAGGGTCATGACGGGCATCCGGACCTTACTTGCCGAGTACCACTAATCCTATAATTAGCATCTAATCATAATTAATCATGGCCACGAGCACCGTCACCAAATATCCTGCTGACACATGGAAACAATAAACTGGAAAGGTACTGTGTAAACTCTTGCAAACGGAAGAACCCAACCTATGCATATATACATACTAAGGCCGACAAGGCCATACACGACTACTATACACATGATAACTGTGTATAAGCCTCTAAAGAGTACGTAACATCATAAGGTCGGGACAGGGCCCCGCCATACCCATATGCATATCCAAAATATCATACCACGATCAGACTGCAACTATGGAACAAATATAGTGCTCCAATATCAGCTGAACCAACAACTTACTAGTGCGAACCGTCACCCTCTTTACCTGAGCCTGCGGGCATGAAACGCAGCGTCCCCCGACAAAAGGAACGTCAGTACGACTGATGTACCGAATATGTCAGGCATGAAGAATAACATAATAGATACATGAAAGTAACATGAGACAAGAAACAACCAACCAGTAGAGAATGCCTCTGAGGGCCATACTATGCCTAAGTACCATGTCTGTGCCGAATGCCTCTGAGGGCCATAGTATGCATAAGTATCGGGCCATAATATGCATAAGTATCATGTCTGTGTAGAATGCCTCCGAGGGCCATAATATGCCTAAATGCTATGCACAATGCGGTCATACATATACATCTGCGTATATAACGCCATCAAGCTTCTGTGGGCATCCCATCATATCATATCAGCCTCTGTGGACATAATCATCATCGTGTATATCTGTACCAGCTGCAGGTGGAGTGCGTATATAACGCCGTATCCCTTTTTACATGCCCCACACATATATAATGCATACATATAGTAGAGTATATAACTCATTTGAGGTCAAGGTATGTACATGAATATAATGCATGAATGATATGATAATATAAGACTATAAGTTTGTCGGAGTGATGTAATGTCGCTTCACCTCCGATTAATATTATGAATACTAACATCTTTCCCATATACCTCAATAAGGATTTAGGAACGTATTTAGACATGCTTTGACAATAGGAATGAATAAGATGAACATTCTTCACTACTAATAGTAGAATCGTTTATGTGACATTATTACGTTTACGTTTCGTACTAAGAGTAGACATGATTCATTTTTTTTTTAAAAAACCGATTTTTATTCGGTTCATATTTTTCGGATACAAAACCGATATACGCCTACCCCTAATGATACCATCATGATATATATAAATATACCGCGATGGTATCAAGAGAAAGAGTTTTGGGCGAGGGGGTACTCGGACAAATATTTTCGGCCGGTTGAGTAAGAAGCGTAATTAGTTTAGGAGTGGCATGGAGCGAGTAAATATTTTACATTTTTGGGGTATTTGGTGTTGTTTTCCCTTTTCTTAAGAGGTGTGAAAAAGATTAATTGGACACTTATTTTGAACCGGAGGGAGTATTAATTATTTTTAATTTATTTTTAAATCATTTGAATTATTATAATAATTAGAAATGATATAGTACAATTAACATTTTATTTAATTGCAAGAGATGTGCCAAGTCTAGAATAATCAATGACGGAGGGGGTACTTAAATAATGGAGTCAAAACTGATCACTTTTAAGTTTTAAGGCTTGAGAAAACATCACATGAGCTTCTAGCCTGCCATAACTCATCTCGAGACCAACTTTAATATCGCGTTAACATAATTCAATAATTATGTTAACAAAAGAAAGGAGGATAAGTGGTGTGTGTGTGGGGGAGGGGGTAGGGTTAGAGTATTACTCATTAACACTTTAAGGGAGAAGAATCATCTCTGAAATTGATAATTAGCTCAGTTATATTGACATGTAATAGACGGTATCTACCATTATTTTGATGAACTAAAATTGACAGTAGAGTGTATTATTAGGGAAACATTTTTTTAATATATATCGAAAATTGTCCCGGAAAACATCGTAGCGACGGATAATTCAGAATTTTAATACGTCCAGTCTCAGCGTTTAATGTTTGTTTTGCTTTTAAAATGAACATTTATTGTAATTTCAGATAAAAATGCATTGCTTTTACCAAAACAAGTTATCACACTAGAGGGTTAGTAAACGCGTTGCTTTTACTAAAACTTTTATCCTAAGTTATACAACACTAGAGAGGAAGTAAACATGTTTATTTGACTGCACAAGGGGAGTAATTGAATTCACTTCCTATAAAAATTATATTGCACAAATAAGACATTTTGCCTTTTTTGGAATTCGTAAAATTCCTCTAACATTAGAGAAGATTCAAATAATACAATGATAACAAAAATTCAAAAAATATTTTAGATCAAATATTCCAAGATGACATTCTTATAAGTATCTTTTTGGATCCCTTGTTTGATTTCAATTTTTTTTTGGATCTTCTGCCAATATAAAGTTCATGAGCTCTCCAAAAATAAGCTAAAGGTATTGTTCAATGGCATGGCATAATGAGATGGTGAGTGGTGGGATTTTGTGTTGACCTACCATAGCATGGCCGGGTCCGCCATGGCGAGTAGAGGGATTTTGTGTTGAGCCGTCATAGAGGGCATATGTTCGTGGGTGCGGGCTCGCTGCAGCGGTAGTCGGGGACCAGGATTCATTTATTTCACTAGTAAAAACCCTTCATTTTCTATCACTTCATATATCATTCCTAAGCATCTTGGAGGCGAATTGAAGGGGGTTTTGGCTGATTTCTCTTGTGGGTAAGTTTCTCTAACCTAGAATTCATTCCTTTACCTTTTCTAAACTTGAACCCATGCTAAAAATTCTGTAGAACTTAAGAGGGAAACTGAGTTTTGATGGTTATTTCACTACTTGAGTTTTAATTGTTCTAAATTATTATTGTTGGTGGATTTGACTAATCTAAGTATGGAGTTTGATGATTTAGTAACTAATAGGCTTGAATCTTCCATTTGGTTGATGAATTGAAAGCCTGAAAGTTAGGGTTTATACCAAATTGAGTTTTTTTACTTGAATAATGGAATTGATCTATTCTTGAGTTAATTTAGCAATTCAATTGTAGAATTAGACTTCTAGAACATTGGATTACCAATTTCACTTTCGAATTACCCATTTTACCCTTGTGGGCTCATTTTCCCCTTTTTCCATAATTGGTTGGATTCAAAGAATAGTAGAGCGGTATGGGTATTGTTAGTTTCCACTTCTAACTTAGATTTCAATGATGAATAGACTTCGAGTATAACCGAGATCCTTAGAAAGGCAAGTCTCCAGTATGACTGTTTATGACACCAGCTCGACATCTAGGCATGTTACGACTTACCTTATATTTAGACTCCGGTTTGCGAAGCATATGTAGAGTTAGGATTTGTTAGAGAAAGCATGTTACACATTCGGGTATGAAGTTGGTATGGAATACTTAGGTTGGTACTGTTGCTTTATTGTGGTTGGTTTCCTTACTTGATCTAGTGGCTCATCGCCACGTATATGATACTAGACTTTACCGTGTATAGAGGAACGATGATTCATTCTTGACATGATGTTATGTGTCCACGTGTGGCACGATTGACTTGCTATATTCCCATTGATGTTGATATATTTTCATTGGTATTTGACATCATTCATACATTCATACATTCATGTTCATACATTTGGATCGGGTTGCGCGCCACAACATATACACATTTATTGGATTGGGTTGCACGTTCTACAATATATCCATATATTGTATCAGGTTGTACGTTCCACAACATATACTTATATTGGATCGATATATGCGCCACAACAGGTACATAGATTTCGCGGGTCCCTCATGGGTCATGACTATCGAGACGTAGAGGTATTTCTCTCGGAGCGTGTGTGTATCACTGCATGTCATATGCATTCACATTCATATATTCATACTTATTGGATTTGGACTTGGTATTTGTAATTGTGATGCTATTTGTGGACTGTGTAATCTTTATATCTGATTGTAAGCATGTCTATCTTTCAGTATCGTACTTTATATATGTTATCTAACTGTTTTTGGTCTATGATACTTACCGGTACATAGTGTTTGTACTGATACTACCTTGCTGCATTCTTTTATGAGTGTAAAGTTCATGACAAGGTCTACTTCCTCTCCTCGTGACTGATTGTCGAGGCTTTGTTGATGAGCATCTTGGGTGAGCACATGGACGACTCTGCAGCCCGGATGTCTCTCTTATTTACTTGTCTTATTTTGCTATTCCGAGATAGTATTGTACCTTGCAAACTATGTATTAGTATTCAGACTTGTAGTTATATAATAGTGGATCTTGTACGACCTTAGACCAGATTTATTGGGATTGTTGTATTACTTCCGCACTATTTTCTTATATATCCTAGACTTATTATGTATATTTAATGGTTTGGGTTTTACTTTATTCTTGATTGAGCTGTAATTAAGGGACGGGTACACCTACCAAGTGGGAAAGGGGTAGGTGCTCACATTCCCAGATTTGGGACGTGACAGGTTGGTATTAGAACCCTAGGTTACCGGTCTATAAGTACAATAGCATGTCTAGTAGAGTCTTACGGATCGGTACGATGAGCTTCGTACTTATCTGCGGGAGGCTATGAGACATTTAGAAAATACCAATTTCTTCATTATTTCATGCTATTTTATTCAAATTGGTATCTGGAATGTTCGAATTGGTATCTGATTTATTTATATTCTCTCATAGATGGTGAGGACACGAGCTAATATCGCGAGGGACGATGCGCCAGAGCCCGCTGCTGGGACCAGCGTGAGAGGACAAGGACAAGCTAGATGTCGTGGTGCAGCACCGGCCAGAGGCAGGGCCTCTGTAGCTGGACAGATACGAACATGATCATCTTCTCTAGAGCGTCAGCCCAAGAGAGAGAGCAGACAGTTAGGGGAGGTATGTGCCATCCCAAACTCACCCCAAGGTTGTGTCCGACCTAGTATTCCAAGACACCTTGGCTCGTATTCTTCTACATCTCGATGCCCAGCATGCCAAGGACAATATTACTACTCCAGGTGATTCCCAGGCCATAGCAGGATTACAGACTCTTGAGCAGGGGCAAACACCGGGGATACAACCTGTTGCTGCCATGTCCCCTTGCATTGATGGTATACCAGCCCCTGAGGGTGCTCCTAGGACAGTAGCAACTCAGACTTTGACACTTGGGGATCAAGAGCTCATCGACAGGTTTTTGAAGATTGAGGCGCCCAGATTCTATGGTACACGTAGCGATGATGGATACGAGTTCATTATGGATATGCATGAGAGACTTTACAAGATGGGTATTGTGGAGTCTCATGGTGTGGATTATGTGTCTTTCCAATTTGTTGAGATGCGAAAATGTGGTGGAGGTATTATATTGAGGGTAGAACTACTGGTTCACCTCCACTTACTTAGGTACAGTTCCACCAGGCCTTTTTGGAGAAGTATGTGTCACGTACCTTGAGGGATCAACTCAGGGATGAGTTCTCCCATTTGTGGCAGAGAGGTATGTATGTGGCAGAGTATGAGGCCAGGTTCTTGTTTTTGGCTCGGTATGCAACACAATTGATTTTGACAGAGGCAGAGAGGGTTCATAGATTTATTGGTGGACTTGTGTTTCCACTTCATATTGCTTGTATTCAACTTGTGGTTATTGGGTCTTCCTTCCAGGCAGTAGTGGATTACGTTGTGAGTGTCGAGTCTGCCACAACTCGATATTTTAGAGGGTTTAGTAAGAAGAGGCCTCATCAGTATGGTGGGTTTAGTGGTTCCAGTCATAGAGGCGGGGGTCAGTCTTTTAGTACCTATCAGTCATCCTCTAGGCAATCTGTGTAGTCCGCACTGCAGGCATAGAGGGAAAAGAAAGCTTGACCTACAGGTAGCTCCTACTCCTTTAGGATAGGACCCGACTGCTGCTTCAGAGCATCAGATACCAATTCTGGTGGCCCTTCTAGATAGAGTGATTATGGGGCCGGACAATCTCATTGAGGTTCTTTATCTTGGCCAATTGACCGAGATGGTCCTTCTAGTTCTTCAGCCTTCGTGTATCATCCTCCATCACCCATACTTTGTTATGGTTGTGGTGAGCCCGGTCACCTTATGAGAGATTGCACCCGATCTAGATCGAGTCAGACTCAACATTGTTTCAGGTTCCAGACCCTAAGGACTCCGACATCTTCTGGTAGCCGATGTGGTTCTTCAGTGAGAGGCGGTGCTCAGTCAGGCTACGGTGGTTCTCATTCATCCATGGGTGGACATCTATCCGGTAGGGGTTGTTCTTAAGTCTGCAGGAGAGGGGCGCAGTCTGGTCAGAGTGGCAGTGGTGGTGCTTATTGCTATGTTTTTCCTGGTAGGCCCGAGGTCGAGGCTTCTAATATTGTGATATCAGGAAATATTTCTGTTTGTTATCAGCTGGCTACGGTCTTGTTTGATCCCGAGTCTACTTTCTCATATGTGTCTACTTATCATTCGATTGGTTGGGATTTGACTTGTGATCCTCTTGACATACCTATTCATGTGTCTACGCCGATTGGGGATTCGGTATTGGTCGATCGAGTCTATCAGTCTTGCTTGATTATATTTATGGGGTTCGAAATGTGTGTAGACTTGATGATCTTATATATGTTAGACTTTGATATTATTTTGGGTATGCGTTGGTTGTCACCGTACCATGCGATCTTAGACTATCACACCAAGAGAGTTACCTTAGCTATTCCTGGGATTCCTAGACTTGAGTGGAGGAGTACTTCGAGTCCTACTCTGAAGAAGATCATTTCATACCTAGGCGCGAAGAAACTTGTCGACAAGTGGTGTTTGGCCTACTTGGCCCATATTCGTGGTACTAGTGTTGGTTCTCCACCCTTTGAGTCCATGCCTATTGTGTGTGAGTTCACAGAGGTATTCCCTTCCAATTTTCCGATATGCCACCCTATCGTGACATTGATTTCTGCATCGATGTAGAGCCATACACGCACCCTATTTTTATTCCACCATATAGGTTGGCACCTGTCGAGTTGATAGAGTTGAAAGAGAAGTTGTAGGATATATTCAGTAAGAGGTTCATTAGACTGAGTGTCTCCCCTTGGGGTACTCACGTTTTGTTCGTGAAGAAGAAAGACGGTACGATGAGGATGAACATATATTACCGTCAGTTGAATAAGGTCACTATTCATACTAAGTATCTGATTTCTCATATTGATGACTTATTTGACCAACTTCAGGGTGCTTCGATATTTTCAAAGGTTGATTTGAGGTCCGGCTATCACCAACTGAAGATTCGGGCAGAAGATGTTCCGAAGATGGCCTTTAGGACTCTTTATGGTCATTACGAGTTCCTTGTGATGTCATTTGGGCTTACGAATGCCCCGGTAGCTTTCATGGACCTGATGAATGGCATGTTTAAGCCATATTTAGATTCCTTTGTCATTGTCTTTATCGATGATATCTTGGTGTATTCGAAGAGTAATGAAGAGCACGAACGCCATTTGATGATTGTCCTTGGGTTGTTAAGAGAGAAAGAATATTATGCCAAGTTTTCGAAGTATGAGTTATGGCTTGATTCTATGGCATTCTTGGGTCATGTGGTGTCAAAGGTTGGGATTGTGGTTGATCCCAAAAAGATTAAGGATATTAGGGATTGGGCAAAGCCTACTTTTATGACTGAGATTCATAGCTTCGTGGTGGTGGCCGGTTACTACTGTCGGTTCGTGAAATAATTTACTTCTATTGCGTCTCACCTGACCAGATTGGCTCAGAAGGAGGTTCCTTTTCAGTGGTCCGATGCTTGTGAAGAGAGCTTTCAAAAGACTAAGACCCTGTTGACTTCTGCTTCGATTTTGGCATTACTCATGGAGGGTAAGGATTTCTCAGTTTATTGTGATGCATCCCGTGTTAGTTTGGGCGCTATGTTCATGCACTAAGGCAAGGTCATTTCTTATGCTTCAAGACAGTTGAAGATCCATGAGAAGAACTACCCAACCCATGATTTGGAGTTGTTAGCGGTAGTCTTCGCTTTCAAGATATGAAGGCATTATCTATAAGGGGTCCATTGGGAGGTGTTTACTGATCACTGCAACCTTCAATACGTGTTCATTTAGAGAGATCTCAATTCTAGGTAGCACATGTGGATGGAGCTTCTGAAAGATTATGATATCACTAATCATACCAGTATCAAACAACATGAAGGCGTAACGACAAAATGACAAGCAACCAGCCCATTAAATTACAAATAAATGGCAATTCTCCACATCATCCCTACTTTCAAACTCCATAAAAATAATACAACAACAAAGCAACCCAAACACAAAACAAACAGCCAACACTAAGTTCAACAACTCGGACTCACGAGTTCTGATCATCATCTCGTGAGTCTTATATGATAACCACATCAACAACGATCTTTACAACTTCTTTTACGAAGTTAGGAAAAAGGATACATACCTTTAACAAGTTTGAACTATCCCGCTCTGCCCTAAGTTTTCAGTATACAGGCAATTACCATAACTACGAGAGGGAGAACAATGAGAACTTGAGGATTCAAAGGATAATCAAAGAGGAAATTTAGTTTTAACTTACGTTATGTTTCTTTGATGTTTGGATGTGAAATTAGGATAGAAAATGAGTTGATATCATCCAATAACGAAGTGGAAAGGAGCTGAAATGAAATAGAAATAGTGAAACTTTATCTTATATTCTTGCCACAATTTAATCCTTCTACACCGCCCCATGCATCGCGCCAACACTATCTACCTCTGCGAAGTTGCGCATTCATGTCTTAAAACTCGCAATGTCCCTACTCTAACATTGTATCAATGAATGGTTTAACATGTTCGAAACTAGACTCGTACTACTTCTATTTGATAGGTGGATCTCCCCATAACTCCAAGTATATTGGAGAAATGATCATCGGAACATGACCCATAAACACATGAACTTATAAACATTAGTTTACAACGACCTTTGTCGACTTTTAAATTGGAACCTGATACTCTTCAAAACATAACGTACAACAATTAGAAAATTCAAATACCTTATGTCATCACCTTCTTTGCATGACGAGAACTTCTAGTCTTATCCCGAAAGTACGGGTTATAACACATAGCTCCCAACTGACCAATTTGTTAAGTATAAATCAACTGACCACTCATGAAGTAACTGTCCAATATAATGAAGATTGAGTTAGTTGCATCACCTTGTAAATGAATATTTAGTATAAATCAATAATGTATAATTCACACTTACTTAAAAAGATATTTAACTTTTGGGGAATTCAGCAAGACATGTCTCGTTGTTGGCTTTTTCACCATTTCAGTAAGAGTTCTTCCTGTATGTTTTTAGAACCCTTACCTAGTTGATTGAAGATGGATATCGATGGGGCCAAAAGAACACTCTCACCTTCATTGTCATGTTGATTGAGTCCTTTTCTCAATCATGACACATGATCTTTGAAGTAGTAAGAATAGAAATGAGTTGTTTCCTTAGGAAGATAGGCTTCGCATATCGAGCCTTCCACCCTATTTTCTGCCTGGCGAACCATTTACACTGGCCAATAGTCCTGCATAATATTATATTAGGCATTAATTTCAAAAACTAAATGATACAAATATTGGATATGTACAGCAATACGAGAAGTAAATAAATATTACAAGTGTTCGAAAGGATAAATAAATAGGCAATTCAGAACAGTCGCAAGCTTATTGAGTCTTGAATCTTGATAACCTGAAATCAAGAAACACTAAATCTGGATTGTTACAACTGTGGCTGAGTCGAGCGATGACTCTCTGTCTTTAAGATAAGATTTCCCCGTATATATGTTTTTACGTTAACGGGCAATAGTCTCCCAAGATAAAATAACAACTAATCAACACTACAAAGCAAATAGGTTGATTCTGACAAAGAAAATAAAACACGAAATGACTTGCTGAAGAACGGAAAAGGAAGGAAGAGTTTTGAGTTTTCTGTTCGCTATTTGTGCTCACGTTTGTGGATAGAATTTCAGTTGTTCTCTCTTCTTCTATTTTTGTGTTGTATATCTTGTATATCTTCATCTCTGCAATTGAGTCAAAAGGCTCCAATATATAACATAAGAGAAGGGACTCCTCAACTGCCAAGTAATGGCAGTTTATGGCCAAGTAATGGCTGTTTATGGCCATTAGTGAGGGAGTTAATCAGCCAAGTAATGGTTGATTTAATGTGCAACATAAATGAGCTATTAGAGAGGTTTAAGGTGCATATTAATGGAGTTTTAACGCTCCAAAAATCAACTCCAACGGCAGGCAGAAATTGTCTGCCTTCCGTCGTTCCCAATTTCAGCTTTCCAGAAACTCCAGGGACCAAACTGTAAATATTAAGCAATTTGGGGTCCAAAAAGATAATATCAGAAGAAGCCCAAGCCCCAAGCCCCACGACCCGAGCTCGAACGGGACGGGATGGGCGGGCGGCGGCGACGACGCGCGTGTTGGCTTAGCCTTGAACCCAAGCACATCTAGGTCCTCCCTAATTCAAACACATGGGTTACCCCTTGGGGTCCCAAACCCTTAGCCAATTTTGAGACTTATAAAGAGAAAAATTCTTCATTTTCCCACTGAATTGATAGATTTGTCTCACACCATATTTTCATACCTCAAACACCTTACTTCGTGGACCAATATCTCTTTCATTTCTCAATGAAATTTAACGATTCTTGGCCCTACGGTCATCTACTCACTTAGTAAATTATGCACGTGTGAAGAGACAAAGCCTCCAACATATGGAACCCTAGTTTTTAAGTCATTAAATACGGGTGGACGCACCTCCCCACCAATGACAAATTTCCAACAATCCCCTATTGAAAGAGATTTTGGCGCACACACAAGGTGCCTACTTTCAGCGAAAAGATATTGCATCAGGAGAGGTAGATTCTGCTTTGAACCTTCCCTAGTTAAATACCACCTGACTTACTTACTGCGCGGTGAACGTGATGTCTTGAACTGTCAGTGTTTAGTGTAAGCCAAACAATGATACCAATATAATAACTCTCCTTATTCGTTTTCTTCCTATTGTTTTATCCGTTGTGGCCGTGGACACACTTGGATTCTTAAGTGCGTTCATTTGAGGTGGCCTGTCCTCGCACTTAAATAGGTGATTTCCTACAAGGTATCCTTCTATACCCAACTTCACAAGTGTTAGAAATCATTAAAAGTTCCCCAACCTTAACCTCAACCGTTTGAGGATCGTTAAAGGTTTGGAAGCTTAACCTTTACCCACCATGCATGTAGCACTTTAATGTCTATCGCGGGAACAACTTTGGATTCATGTTTCCCTGCAGAAATCATCATCCGAAGTGCTCTTGCTTCCACCGAAGCGATCAACTGAACCTTTTGTAGCTTAGTTTTCCCATTGAACCAAATTCTTGGGATCTTCAGTCAATATGGTTGGGTTACCACCGCAAAGGTTCATATTATTTGGGTTTTAAGCTCATCCCCCTAGACAGGAAGAACACTTGATCTTTGGGTAGTCCTTTAATTAAAGGGTCCGCTATATCCTTTGATTAGTAATCAAGGAAGTGACACTCGTGATGATCAACTTCCATACGGTCTTATATCTTCTACAGATCCTGACAGATATGTCCAGACGCCGTCATTCGTGTGCTTTCTAAAGCCGATCGGCTAGCCACAATGTATAACTGCTGAAGACATGGATTTCTCCCAATAAGGGACGTCCTCTAAGGAGTCGTGAAGTTGTGAAGTTGCTCAACTTCTTTCATTCTTTGTATAAAGCGATAAACTCCGATTCCATCATGAATCGGCCGATTCAAGTTTGCTTAGAGGATTTTCTAAGACCCACCATACATATTTACTTGTGGCTTTGGTGTTCTTCATATCTGATGTCCAGTTTGCATCACTATGTTCTCTCAGAACTGCTGGACATCCAGAATACCATGATCCGTAGATAATCGAATATTTCAGATATCGTCATATCCGACTTAACGCCTTCTATCGACCATTTTTAGAATCATCAGTGAACTTTAGTTCAACTGATCTGCTCTGTAAGTCGATACCAGGTCGGTTGTAGTGTGTAACATATATTGAACTACATGTGACCTGCGCATATCACTCCTTGTATATGGGTGCACCATGATTTCAATAAGTTATATGATTCATATCCATTTGTGGCTTCAACGAGACTGTCAACTATCTCACAACTGAGTTTGGAGTTAGACCAGTCCGTTAGATGTCTTAGAAATCCAATTCCTAAGATGTCATTTGTGATACCCATATCTTTTGTTTCAATATAACTTCCACTCTCAGACTGTTGGTTTTCCAACTGTTGGCTTTCTAACTTCAGAGTCAATGTTTCTGTGGTCAGATTCATTGTTTCTATTTTATCTAAAACTTCCAGGACCAAAATGTAAACATTTCAAGGACCAAAATGAAAGTTCAGGAAGAAGCCCAACAGTCCAGCAAACCAACTCTGATTCTCCCCTTCCAACTCTACGGTTAGGGAGGTTGTTTCAATATCTATGCCACATAAGACTGCAATGGCCCTGGATGTTAATCTATTTACAGGGAAGCACATGTACAAGTAGCCGAGGCCTTATACTCGTCAGTAGATCCATCTACTTTGTACTCACTTTTGAGTATCCTTTTTTCACAACCCAAATGTTCTTTTTCCGGAGGAAAATCAACCATTACACAAGTATGGTTCTATATGATGGAATCTATTTCTCTCTTTGTAGCTTCTTTCCAAAGCAGTGCTTTTGGAGATGACAATTATTTGCTAATTATTCATGGTTCGTTCTCAACCATACAAGCTAGAAGGCATGGAACAAGTCTTTGTCCCCTATTTGCTCAGTCTCGGTTCAATATCTAGAATCCCTAAGTTCTGTAGATCCGGAATATTAAGTTTCGGATAGACAACAACTTTCGATTCCTATAGATATGGAACGTCTAGTTTCGGACAGTCAGGCCCTAGCGGGTTCTTGTTAACCTCGAGCAATTACTTCTTTTTCCTTCTCAAGGAAAGTTATCCTCAAAGAATTCATCATTCTTTGACACCAAGAGGCGATAAGCACTACTGTTATTTGCAGATCCAGTGGATATGCAATCTACAGTCTTAGGTCCAACTTGACCAGTTTTGGTATTCCAACTTCTACCAAGCCACCACACATCACAACATTTGTATGTGAGATCCTTTCCATGTCTCACACGGAGGGTTATCCTTATCCTTATGCGTAGTTCTATTGAGAATCGCATTAGCGGTAAGGATTGCCTTGCCCCACATAATTTGGGCGTACGACTTTGCGCTTGGCTAACACCGTTGGACTGAGGTGAGTAATGAGCAGTCATTTAATGAACGATGCTTCACATTCTCCCCCTCTATCACTACGAATTCCTCAATCCGTAGGCTTAGTTGATTTTCAACTTCTGCTTTGTAGCGCTTATCCGCTTCAACAACTTCAACCTTGCTTTTCAACAAATAAAGAATTCAATACGTTGTACCATCATCAATGAAGGTCACAAAGTACTTGTCTCCCCCCTCTATTTTGTATAAATTTCACATCACCTATGTAGGTGTGACGAAGTTCTAGAGGAGTGGTGCTTCTTTCGCTATTCCTTTGATGGAACTTGGAAAGGTGATTTTGCCTCTTCGCCTACCTCACATTCATTTTGAGGATTTATGTCGACAGAAGACAACAATCTCAACTTCGTTAGCTTTTGAATGACTTTCTATTTAACGTGTCTTAATCTATGATGTCATAGATGCATGGATTACAAATATATCATTCATTTGGCTACAGACATACTGTACCATTCTTAGTTATTACAAACATGTTGGACTAGTCTCAAACCAGCTTGACCAACATCGTCTCTCAAACCAAGTTTGGGACATGTATCACCTCATTTGAGAGTGATCCCATTCCCTAAAGTCGTATTGAGGACAACCTCTCCAACCCCTTCTACTTTAGAGATGGTGTTGCTTCACATGAACAACCTCTTGCCTGTGGTTAGGGCGTAATCGGATCATATGTGATCTGGACACTCTGGCTCACTCCAGTTGCTTTGGCAGACTGAGTGTCCAATTTCTTTTATGCCTTTCTTTTGGCCTTCAGATCATTTAAGACCTGAAAACTCTGGCCCACCTCACTAGGTGTCCATTACTCTTCTGCCTTTCTTTTGGCCTTCAGATCATTAGAGACCTGGAAATTCTGGCCCACCACTCCAGTCGCCCGTAGGCTTTGTATGACTGAGTGTCCAATATCATCCTATCAAATGAATTTTGGCCCCACTCTAGTCGCCCGTAGGCTTTGTATGACTGAGTGTCCAATATCATCCTATCAAATGAATTTTGGCCCCACTCCAGTCGCCCATAGGCTTTGTATAACTGAGTGTCCAATATCGTCCTATGAAGGATCTTCTGCCAAATAGTGTGACAGGCTCAACGTCTTTAGCTTTTAGTCTTCTTCCCTTATGATTGGTGCCCAAACAATTCTTGGCGCTTACTTAAGAGTGGTAACAGTTTACGCACAGTCATTGGATCTTTCTCCCTCGTATGTGCGAACATACGTTACACACTTTTAATAAATACACTTAATGGAACAGATCTTTTAAAGTCGTTTACAAAATCCAATCTTTAAATGGGAAGGAAGATGAGATTAAACTTCTGATTTTAAAGCGTACGGAATATAAATTATTTCGGAAAATATTTTCATATTTCTTCTTACTTTAAACCCCTTTTAATCAGACATCATTTAATCTTATTTTTGACAAGGAAGAAAAATTACTTATCCCAATTTCATATTCTGGCCCACTTCAGTCACTTAATCGGACTGAGTGTCCATTTCCTCCTTACCATAATTCGGATCCTTTGTCTGGGACAGATATAGGCCTTCTGCTACAAGATAGAACCATATCTCCAGCCTTCTCCTCTTGTCCTAGTTGACATCCCCAGCCTCTCGTTGGCGCTTGTTCCCACCACTCTCAGGAGCGGTGACACCATGAACACGTTGACCTTCAACAACATAATCACAAGCCTCTTCTACCAGAAAACTACAGCTATATCCAGATTTGGTCACACAATTGTTGATCGATATCTTTTGAACACTAATACAATAATGTCTTAAAATTGTTAGATATGTACATCAATACAGGAAGTAAATAATTATTACAAGTGTTCGAAAGGATAAACAAATAGGCAATTTAGAACTGCCGCAAGCTTGTTGAGTCTTGAATCTTGATAACCTGAAATCAAGAAACACTAAATTTGGATTGTTACAACTGTGACTGAGTCGAGAGATGACTCTCTGTCTTTAAGACAAGATTGCCCCCTATATATGCTTTTACGTTAACGGGCAATAGTCTCCCAAGATAAAACATAAACTAATCAACACTATAAAGCAAATATGTTGATTCTGACGAAGAAAACAAAACACGAAATGACTTGCTAAAGAACGGAAAAGGAAGGAAGAGTTTTGAGTTTTCTGTTCACTGTTTTTGCTCACGTTTGTGGACAGAATTTCAGTTGTTCTCTGTTCTTCTATTTCTGTGTTGTATATCTTGTATATATTCGTCTCTGCAATTGAGTCAAAAGGCTCTAATATATAGCATAAGGGAAGGGACTCCTCAACTGCCAAGTAATGGCAGATTATGGCTAAGTAATGGCTGTTTATGGCCATTAGTGAGGGAGTTAATCAGCCAAGTATTGGTTGATTTAATGTACAACATAAAGGAGATGTTAGGGAGGTTTAAGGTGATTTTCAACGCTCCAAAAATCAACTCCAACGGCAGGCAGAAATTGTCTGCCTTCCGTCGTTCCCAATTTCAGCTTTCCAGAAACTCCAGGGACCAAACTGTAAATATTAAGCAATTTGGGGTCCAAAGAGATAATATCAGAAGAATCCCAAGCCCCAAGCCCCACGACCCGAGCCCGGACGGGACGGGCGGGCGGCGACGGCGCGCGTGTGGGCTTAGCGTTGAACCCAAGCACATCTAGGTCCTCCCCCATTCAAACACATAGGTTACCCCTTGGGGTCCCAAACCCTTAGCGAATTTTGAGACTTATAAAGAGAATAATTCTTCCTTTTCCCACCAATGTGGTAGATTTGTCCCACACCATATTTCTATGCCTCAAACACCTTACTTCGTGGACCAATATCTCTTTCATTTCTCAACGAAATTTGACGATTCTTGGCCCTACGGTCATCTACTCACTTAGTAGATTATGCACGTGTGAAGAGACAAAGCCTCCAATATACGAAACCCTAGTGTTTAAGTCATTAAATACGGGTGGACGCACCTCCCCACCAAAGGCAAATTTCCAACAACAAATGCTTTAAATAATAATCTAGCAATATTACCTCTCATAAGGGATGCATCCACCTATATTGAATAGGGCACCCAAATTGTGCTTCGTTAACAAATTGAATGAGAAGATATATTATTGAGTTGTTGTTGACCCAATAACGTTTCCAAGTTTAAAATTATGTTTTGATGATTTGACAAAGAATGCATCCAAAAAATAAATAGATCCAAGTCAAACAAAGATTAGTTTTCGGGTGCAGTTATGAAACCAATACTTAGTTGGATTCGTACAAGACAAGGCAACAACTAATTCTATATAAACACAACACCAACAATATTTGGAGCTTAAACATAACCATAATAATAATAGTTCAACGTAAGGCCTTAAGTGAATGTGGAGTCAACACCAGAGTCTCTGGAGAGTCGACTACACATTGACGAAGAACCTGAGCTTATCAAGATTTATCATTATGTTCTTTTGTTATAATCGTTAGGTTCTAGTTGTGGTTCTATCTATTTACCTTTGTGAGAATTGTGTAATAGGTTTTTAGTGTTGAGTTGTATGGTACTTCTTTGACTGAGTTGAGTAATTTAAGTATGGCGAGTTGTTTGGAATAGTTCCTTAGATAATTCAAGCAAGATTGTAAACTTTAAATTTGTGGGTTCATTTAGTGAAGTGTTTGGAAAAAATTCTATTGGGTAGGTCATGGTTTTTCCTTCCTTGAGCAAGGAGTATCTCCAAGTTAAATTCTCGTGTTGATTTATTATTCCACAATTTACCTTCTTGCATTGTTGCTAAAAAACCTGGCTCTTTAGGTGCATAGGTAGTAGCCAGATCCTAACAAGTGGTATCAGAACTAGATCTTTTTACAAAGGCTAGAACCTTGAAATATGGATACACATCCTATATTTCAAGAAGGGCAATCAATCACAAGATCAACATACTTTAACTGAGAACACTATCAATGGTGGAAATCAAGTATGAAGGAATTTATCATCTCTCCAGACATTAAGGTCTGGGATATAATTCAAGATGGCCCAAAAGTACCTTAAGCGTAGGTAAAAAAAGATGAAGGAGTTGGTCCCAAAATATCTGAGCAAGCAAGAAAGAAGATATAAAGTTGGCTCAGTTAAATGCCAAAGCAAAAGGACATTTAAGCACGGGTACTGCTCCATCATACACGAACAAATCCTCTCATGCATAAGCACAAAACAAATATGGGACATTCTTCAAGCAATTTATGAAGAAGAAAAGAGTACCCCACCATGCAAGAACAAGAAAGAGATCTCTGATGGAGATAATTCAAAAAACTAATCTCATGAAAAACAGTCATAGCTCTTAAAAAGGCATTGAAGGAATTAGAGAGAGAAGAGGAAACATCAAAGACTCATCAAAATCATGATGATCAACGCTCAATAGAAGACATGAAAGATCTTGCACTAATGGCCACTTCAGACACTAAAGACGAAGACCAAGATTTTATGGAAGATTCGCCTTCAAGAATTCAGGCCTTGATCAATGATTAAGAAATTCTTATATCAGTGGCAGACACAGTTAGAGTAGTAGATAACCCCACAACTCTAACTGTTCTAACAAGATTCCCATGAGCATTTATGAACTGACCAAAGGTTCTACGAGATAGATAAAGTAATGGATTTACAGCTTAACGAGATCAGGAAATCTTTTTCCAAAGCACCATTGATAGAAAGTCTTAGCCATGAGGCTAGTAAAGGAATTCGAGTTTAAGTATAATGACCAGGTTTGGATATAGTAGGCCAACATCATGTAATGCAAATTCTTTAGATAGTAACGCCAATGATTGAAATCAAGAGCAATGTTTGAAATTATGTGTGTAATTGGGTATATGTTGAATCAGTGGAAGACATGGAGAATTAATTAGTGGGATACAAAGTATTAATTACAATTACAGTGGGAGACAAGGTGGATAAGTGTAAGTCCACATGTCATCTTGGTATATATATCAACATATGACTATTGTGATGGACATATCCATTAGTGGACACGTTTGGTTAAGGAAATATGCATTATAAGCATGAAGTGGTTAATGGAGTTTACTCATTTCAATCCCTTAATAATTCAGCAAAGTTCTCCAATGTAAAGAGAACAACAAGTAGAATTGAATACGGACCAAATACACCTCTTATAGATAAAGATTTTGGGGCTGGACACGTGAATGTTTAAAGAGGAATCAACACTAACTTGATGATATTCAAGTCTCATTTATATCTATACACATATCCTTCATTCTTTAGGTCTCACAAAATTTCATTCACCCTGGATCTATTATGATGTGTTATGATTTAAAAGGGTATGTACTGGTGGAACAACATGAAGAGGAACATCGCGGAGTTTGTAGCTCAGTATCCTAATCATTAGCAAGTACAAGCAGAGCACCAAAAGCCCGACGGCGTGACTCAGAACATTGAGGTCCCGATATGGGAAGGGGAAATGATTAACATAGATTTCGTTAGGGAGTTACCTCGCTCTTATCATAAATTTGATTCTATTTGGGTGATTATTGGTAAACTGACTACCTACACAGCCAAGGACTACGCATATTTCTACGTTAAGGAAATTTTTTGCCTTCAGGCTATGCCTATTTCTATTATATCTGATCGAGGCGTGCAGTTCATAGCTAATTTTCAGAGATCATTTCAAAAAGGTTTGGACACTCAAGTTAATCCTATACAGCTTTTCATCCTCCGATAGATGGGCAGGCCGAGCGTATGATTCAGATGCTCAAAGACAAGGAAAGTTGGGATGAGCACTTACCCCTTATTGGATTTGTGTACAATAGCAGTTATTATAAAAGTATCAAGATGGCTCCATGTGAAGCTTTGTATGGACGAAAATATAGATTTCCTATCAGATGGTTCGAGGTGGGTGAATCAGAGTTATTTGGGCCAGACTTAGTACACCAAGCCATAGAGAAGGTGAATCTTATCCAAGAACGGTTGTTAACCGCTTTGAGTCGTCAGAAGTCGTATTCAGATGTGCAGCGGTGGGACTTAGAGTTCCAAATGGATGATTAGGTCTCCTTGGGGATTTCTCCTATGAAGGGTGTAATGAGATTTGGAAGAAAAAAAAAAGACAGCTCAATTCGAGGTACACTGGGCCATATCGCATAATTAGACGAATCAGTCAAGTAGCTTATGAATTGGACTTATCTTTGGAGTTAGAGGTTGTTTGTCTGAGTTTTTTTATGTTTCTATGTTAAGAGCGTGTGTTAGAGATCCTTTCCGGATTGTACCGATTGATGATGTGACGGTTACAGAGGATTTAACATATGAAGAGGTTCCTATTGCTATCTTAGATCGACAAGTCCGCAAGTTAAGGACTAAAGAAGTAGCCTCCGTGAAAGTTCTTTGGCGAAATAAGAACATAGAAGAAATGACATGAGAGGCGAAATAGGAGATGAAATACAAATATCCCTACCTATTACAGATCAACACCGAGGTTCCGAGAAAGGTATAAGGTGGATTTTATTTTGTAATGCTTAAGGACCATGAGAGGTCTGATATAATAATATATGTTATGTTATATAGCACGTGAAGCAGTGGATGTGTTTTTTGACTACGTGACAGGGATTAGATATGCCACCCAACATTCGAGGACTAATGTTTCTAAGGAGGGAAGGATGTAACATCCCGTATTTTTTGGGTCATGGTTTAAATCGTTAGGCATATGTAAAATCACTAGGCGTATGTAAATAGACCCGAGCGTTGGAGGATTTTTGGTCATATTCACGTATGCAAATGAAGATCTTAGTATATAAAAAGATAAAACCCCGAAATAATTTTGGACGTAACAAGTGTGACGACGGGGATCGAAAATAATATTTTGTATGTGCCAAAAGAGGTTATGGACTATATCGCACGATTATGACATTGAGTATATGAAGGTTTTATAAGTCACTAAGATTTAAGTGAATTGGGACCAAAAAATTAATTATGTGGGTAATTGGTTAATTGTTGAATTTTAGCGGAAGACTAATGAATTAGTTGGATAAATATCATGGGACGTTCCATGTGTCCCATGACACAACAAGTAGTGGACTACAAAAAGGCCACGTGTAAAGGGGTTAATGTATGTGTATCTTTTATCAAAACTCTTTGTGAATTCATTTAAGCAAATATGAGTAGCACGTATAGTATAGAGTAGTAGGTCGGTGATGTGTGTTTCAGTTGCTTAGCCTTTAATTCGTCGTGTAAGTTATCAGTGTAGTTTTATTTTGAAAATGGTTCAGTTGGTGGAACTATCTCGTTGTGCATGTCCGTTTAGAAGGGACTCCATTATTCCTTTTTTGCTTGTGCCCTCCTTAAATGAGAACAGGAAATTTAAATCTTGACATCTGTTTTTTTCAAATGTCATTGGTTTGGGTTTTTTCGAAGAGAAATAAGGTAGAAGAAGAGTAGTTCTTGGAATATGAGGTGCTAGACGAACTGTATGAATTGTGTTGTTAGGTGACTCGACACATGTATGTTAAGGAAAATTATTTCTTTCTTTTGGCATGCTCCATGTAACGAAACTTAAATGTAATATTATTCCATAAATTATTTTACTCTTAGTAGTTAAGGATGTTATTGTTATTCATTCCTATGTGAAAGCATGTCTAAATATGTTTCTAAATCTTTATTAAGGTATATTGGAAAGATGTTAATATTTCCAATGTTAGCCGAAGGTACAAGGATATTGTGTCATCCGATAAGTTTAGAATGTTTTATTGTCATTCATGCATTTGCATTATGTTCATGTATTACCCTAGACCCATATGTGTTATATACACTACTATATGCTACGCATTATATATATGTAGGGGAGGCGAATATGATATGATGCCCACGGAGGCCGGTATAACCTAATGCCCACAGAGGCGGTTATGGGAAAGGAAGGTGCCCTTATGTGGCTAATATTTATATGTATACCTCATATGCATTGCGAATGATATTTAGGCATATTATAGCCCTCAGAGGCATTCACTACTGTCAGATGTTTCTGTCAGCTAATACAATCAGTTGTTACTATCGGTGAATTATGTCAGTTGTTTCTGTCTCAGTTTATGTTTATATCTCTACTATGTTACTCTTTATGCCTGACATACTCAGTACATCAGTCGTACTGACGTCCCTTTTGTCAGGGGATGCTGCGTTTCATGCCCGCAGGTTCAGATAGGTAGGACAACGGTTCGCACTAGTAGGTTGTTGGTTCAGCTGATATTGGAGCACTCTACTTGTTTCAGAGTTGCAGTCTGATTGTGGCATGATGTTTTTGCATATACATATGGGTATGGCGGGGCCATGTCCCAACCTTGTGATATCATGTACTTTTAGAGACTTGTAGATAGTTGTCCTGTGTATAGTAGTCGTGTATGGCCATGTCGGCCTTGATGTGTATGTCGGCATGATAATTGATAACGATCCTTGTGTCCATGATTGATTACAGCTATATGTTAATTATATTATTAGCGGTGCCCAGCAGGTAGGGTCAGGGTGCCCGTTATGGCCCTCCAGTTTGGATCTTGACAGGAATAACTCAAAGAAACTTATCATTATTACGCAACACTAGAGACTGCGAAAGCTATTTTATGCCAACTAGGAGAAACAAAATATTAATTGATTCTTGTTTGATGAAAGATTGGATTTCAAAGTTATGAAAATATTATCATAAGTTTATCAACATGGAATTAGCATTGAAATAAAGGATCATTCCCACTTAGAAGTACTGGCATAAGAGATATGGGGGAAAAGGAATAAAAAGTACATTCTAGTTGCGACTTAGGATACATTGTAAAGAAACTTATTATTATGTATAAAACAACTCATTCCTATTTAGAAGTCATTGGAGGAGGAGTATAAGGGGGAGAAAATAATATCCAAAAGAAGAATAAAATAACCTAGTCCTTATAATCATTTGAATCACATTTTACAGGTTTCACATAACCTAGCCGCCTATAAGGTTGAACAGAGTGGAATGTTAGTCCTATCAGATTAAGCAGGACATCATACTTTCTTAGTCATGCAACCTAGCCATCAAGCAAGCTGCAATGAATGGAAGGAGAAGTTATAGCATCCGACTCAGTAGGCTTACAAACCTCATTGTGCTCGAGGGTGAACTACTGCGAGCTTACAAACCTCGTGTAGTCAACCTTAGTTGTATCAACACGATGCGTGTCAAGTTATGAAAATATATCATAAGTATATCAACGTGGAATTAGCATTGAAGTAGTAAATATGAAGTCGGTGAACATACAAGGAAAGAAGGAAGATCCAAGTCAAACAAGGTTTAGATTTATGGTACAATTAATAAAACCAAAACTTGGTTGGATTCAACAATTCAAGGGCGACAACTACTTTTATAAAAACACAACATGAATAATTTGGAGCTTAACCAAAACCACAGTCAAAAGTCCAACGTGAAGCATCAAGTGAGCACAACTAACACCTGAGTCTCTAGCATAACCAACTTCAAAGAACCTGAGCGTATTATGTAATAGTTAGGTTCATTGTGTGTAATGACCAGTCCGATCATTTTTAGCTTAAGATCATTATTTGCTTGTTTGGCCCTTCCCGTAGACTCTATGTGGGGCTTGTGATGTGCGGGGATGGGTGGCATGGATCCCAAGGTCAATTTATATAATTTACGGATGAAAAACCCAAAACATAGAAACTTAGAGTTGGATAGTCTGACTCAAGGTTAACTTTTGAGTAGATGAGTTCGTTTCTGAGTTTCGTCACTTCTGGTAACTCCAAATGGTCATTTATGACTTAGTTGAGTCATTGATTCACTTCCGAGACAATCAGATGTATTTTGTGGTGCTATTTGTGAAATTGGGATATTTGTTTTTTTCAGGTGATTCTTTAAAAAAGTATGTCTTAGCTTAGTCAAATGGGAAATCCTAGGGTACAAATGAGTTCGTAGAACTGTTAACCTTAGACGAGCATGTCTAATTTGTTTCTGGGGGGGTCTCATTAGTGTTTCGGGTGTTTGATGGGAGTTTGAGGCTATTTTCCATGTTCTGGTGTCTGGTGTCTGCCTCAGCGGCACCTGTTCACACTCCGGCGTGTCCTCCTCGATGAGAGGTTGGCTCGCCAAAGCGAAGGTTGTGAAAGTGTGGAGTTTCTACCTTAGCAGAGGGTTGGTTCGCATGGGCGAGTTCGCCTCTGCGGAGTCGAGTACGCCGTGGCGCAGAGGCAATGTAACATCCCATAATTTTGGACGATGATTTGAACAACTAGACGTATGCAAGTAGACCTGAGTCCAGGGAAAATTTTTGTTATAAGTAGGTATTCACCGCAAGAGCCTAGTATATAAAATGATGTGACTCCGAAATAATTTAGGATTTAACAAGTGTGATGACGGAGATTAATAATAATATTTACTATGCTCCAAATAATGTTATGGACTAGTACTATATCGCACGATTATGACATTGAGTTTATGGAGGTTTTATAAGTTATCAAGATTTAAATGAATTGGGATCAAGAATTAATTAAGGGGACAAGTGTTATATTAATTACTAGAATGGCACGTGGTTTCCTGGCAAAGATTGTTTTAAGTGACTAAGCATAAAAAAGAATAGGTGTCAAATCTCAAGCTCTATAGATGGTCTTCCCCTTATTGTTCAGGGTTGATACGGCAGGGGTATCTTGAGGGTAGATATATTTTGAATCTGATGAGATTGGTATCCACAACAATAATATGTCTTAGCAACTTTCATAGAAAAACAAAAGGTCCACTCAAAGTTAATATGGCCCTGAAACTCAAAGGTCTTCAATATGAATACATGGAAGAAAATATTTCGTTTAATAAGAGTCCTGGACTTCTTAAATATAATCCTATTTACAAGAAAATTCCAGTGCTCTTGCATAATGGAAAGCCAATTGTTGAGTCTTTTGTGATTCTTGAATATATTGATGAAACTTGTAAAGAAGGCACTCCTCTATTACCAAAAAATCCTAAGCAAAGAGCCATGACGCGTTTCTGGGCTAAGTTTATTGAGGAAAAGGTATGTTAAGGCAAATTATTTCTTTCTTTTGACATGTTTCATGTAACGAAATACAACCGTGATATTATTCCATAAATTATTCTACTCCTAGTAGTTAATAATATTCATGTTGTTGATTTCTATTTTAAAAGCATGTCTAAATATGTTCATAAATCCTTATTGAGGTATATATGAGAAATGTTGATATTCCCAATATTAGCCGAAGGTACATGTTAAGTACTACCAATGTTAGCCAAAGGGGCAAAGATATTATGTCATCCGATAAGTTCAGAATGTTTCATTGTCATTCATGCATATATACATATAACATATATTGGATCGTGTTGCACGTTCCGCAACACTAACATATATTGGATCGGGTTGCACGTTCCGCAACACTAACATATATTGGATCGGGTTGCACGTTCTGCAACACTAACATATATTGGATCGAGTTGCACATTCCGCAACACTAACATATATTGGATCGGATTGCACGTTCCGCAACACTAACATATATTGGATCGGGTTTCACGTTCTGCAACATACATATATATATATATACCACATTTTCATTATGCATAACAGTTAGGCATATGTATTAGGGCCCTCAGATGCATTTACTACTGGTCAGATGTTTCCGTTGGTTGGTGGTGTTGTCGGTTGTTTCTATCAGCTATCTTCGTCGACTGTTTTCTGTTTCAGATTATTATGTATCTCTATGATGATATCTATTATTCCTGACATACTCAGTACATCAGTTGTACTGACGTTCCTTTTGTCGGGGGACGCTGCATTTCATGCCCGCATGTTCAGTTAAAGAGGGTGATGGTTCACACTAGTAGTTTGCTGGTTCAGCTGGTATTGGAGCACTCTACTTGTTTCAGAATTGTAGTCTGGTCGTGGTATGATATTTTGCATATTTATTTGGGGTATGACAGGGCCCTGTCCCATCCTTGTGATGTCATGTATTCTTTATAGGCTTGTAAACAGATGTCATGTGTATAGTAGTCATGTGAGGCCCTGTCGGCTGTGATGTATGTGTCAGCCGAATATTCGGTAACGACCCTTGTGGCTATGATTGATTTTGGTTAGTTGGCTAGTATGTGAAGAGTGGTGCTCGGCAGGTAAGGTTTGGGTGTCCGTCATGGCCCTCCGATTTGGGTCGTGACAGGCAAGATGTCAAGTGACACTACCTCAACGAGGTCTTTTCACGTCGTAGCGGGTTCGCGTCAGCGGATTCGATTCTGCTGGGGGAGGAATCACTGTATCAGGTGTCCTATATAATTTTCTAGGTCAGATTTCATTTCCTAAATAGTATATCTCGAACCTAGAGCCGCCAAGGGAGATATTTCAGAGGTTTATAAGGGAAATTCATCTTTGAGTTAACAATTCAATCCTTTATGATTTGATTCCATATTTCTAAGTCTCTTAATGGTAGTCTAGTATGTTTATGAGTTGGGTAAAATGAAGTATGATCTCATTTGAGAATAAGAGAGTTAAATTATTGATTAATGAAGATTTTATGGGATAGATTATTTTAATATTGTGAATTAGTGATGGGTTATACTAGATAATCATATTGTAGAGCTTAATTTGAATATCGAAACCTATTCCAATTGGGGGGGGGGGAATCTAGGGTTCCAAATTGAGGCTTTTTGTATATTGTTCAATTAAAGGCTTAAATATGTATAGTTTCCTAATTAACTTAAGGATATGATTACGTAGTATGTGTTCTTGATTTTTGGGTAATAACGTTTGAGACTTGGTGATGTGGGCCCGGGGTTCATATTTAAAGTCTTGCCTTTTTAAGAATTATATCCTTGTATGGTGTGTAAGCTCTTCATTAATGAATCGTATATGCGTGATTAGACTTTGATTATCATAAGGCGCAACGGAAGGGCAAGGCGATCACCGAGATTTAATTGGTTAGCTCTTATGTTTGGCCCAGAGGTAGGCTACGATTTACTTTCACTAGACTTCAATAGAAGAGCGTAATTAGTTATAAATATTGAGGGGTATTAGGCATGTTTGGGGGTCTCACTCAGCCGGTTGTGATGAATGGTTGAGTGGGTACCGTTGTTGAACTGTGTTGATAGATGATTTGGGGAATTAGCCTTGCATTGGTTCCGACTGCTGATTTATTTGGGCTTGTCGCCATATGTGGGTTTGTCACCATATTTGCAAATTATTTGTTTATTTATCACACCTGCTTCCGATATGATATCCTGATTTGTACTTGGATTGTTTTGTTGTTAAATTCTTTGAAGCATGTGAAATTTATCTCTATACTTGGTTGCATCTCATTATATCATGATTCCTTTCCTTATACTGTCATTTGCATTCATACACTCATAGTTCTGAGATATTGATATGAGAGTGATATGGAATGTTGTGGGTCCAAGATATCAGAAAGGTGAGATTACTTATGAAATCATGACAACACTGAGATGATGATGATATTCGAGGAGACGGGTTGCATGCCTCCTGCAACATGATATTATTTAGCTAAGAGTTGATCTCCAATGGAAAATTCCGAAGGAATATATGGACTTCGGGGGTCCTCCATGGGTGTGTGTCTCATAATAAAAAATTGAGCGCCTGTATACTGGAAGATCAAGGTACCTGCATTTGCATTGCATTCATAACATATCATACACATATCATTCATAGATTATATGTCGATGAAATAAGTGTTGAATTGATTGAATTTCTATAATAAGGAAGCATGTTGCTACTCAATGATACTCGAATTGCTATTATTGAACTCTTATGAATTTGAATGATCTAGGTGATTATGAAATCTTCTTTAAGAAGGAAATTGTGAACTCTATGAAATATGTTGTGAACAATGTTATCTTACTTGGATATTTAATTGTTAGAATAGGACTATTTGGCATCAACTTGGTATTTATCTTTTTACGTATCTTCCGTCGTTGTCGACCTATGATGCCTACGGGAGTACATTGTGTACTCATGCAATGCTTGCTGCATTCTTTTTGGATGAAGATTCAGTGTCTTCTACTAGTGCGGGACAACGTAGTTGAGTCTGGTTGGTTGATTTTCCAGCATTCAGGGTGAGGATGCTACTTCCAGTATACCCTTAGATGTTTATTCTCTACTTCAGTTTTTTACTTGCACTTGTGAAACATGACAGATCTCTTTAGCTTATGTATTGATTTTGGCAATATGTTGCCCTCGTTTTCAGACTTGTATCATTTTACTAGCATTCTTGTAAATACATACTAGATCACTTGGGGGATGTTGTTGATGTATCAGAATTATATTTTTTTCGCATTTATATTATGAGACCGTTTATGTAGTAATTGTTATCCTTCCGCTTTTACTTATGTTATATCATGTGAATGATTTGGGAATGGTTTACCTATCGGTGTGGATTGCGTAGGTGCCACCACGATTTCTGAAATGGGGTCCTGACATTGTGGTTCAATCTATATTTATCTTTGCAAATATTGTGTAATAGGTGTTTCATTGATGTTGAGTTGTAAAGGAACTCTTGACTGGGTAGAGTGATTGAGGCGGTTGTATAAGGGGATAGAGGTGAGACTGTTAGGAACAATTCCTTAGATGTTACAAGAAAGTTTGTAAGCCTTAAACTGCTCGTATTTAGAGAAGGTGAGAGAAATCCTATAAGAGATAGGTCGTGGCTTTTGCCTCTCTTGAGAAATGAGTTTTCCGCATAAAAAATTCTCGTGTTGATTACTTATGTTTAGCTATGTTTCGCCTCATGTTTTGATCGGTTTTCTTGTGTTTAAGATGATTTGTTTCATTCTATATTTACTATGTAAGAGATGATTTTGTAAATAAAAATGTGATAATTCGACGCAGAAAGTATGAAAATGGGGCTTTGAAGTATGAGTAAAACTCCAAAGCTTAGAACGAGATCAATCTAACCTGAGCATCAAGAGCTCATGAAGGAAGATGAAAAAGTGGGGAAAAAAAACGCTTGCAATTGCACTAGCACGGCATGTCAGTGCACAAGTAGGCCCTGCCTGAGAAAATAAAACCCTCTGAAATGTGGCTTAATAAGCTGCACCACATGTCATGACCCGTGTTGTGTTAGTGCAAATTTTTGCCAGTCGGAATTTAGTTGGTTCATTCAGAGCGTTTTGGTCCGGCTTCATTCTAGCATAGTATAAATAATCCCCAACACGTTTTTGAGAAAAAAATTGACCAACGAAGATCATAAGGAGGTTTCATATAATTTATCTCTTTCTTTCTTCTATTTCTTGTAATTGAATGATTTATGACTTGTGTTTTCACCACGAACATGAGTGGCTAGTTTTCTTAGTTTTAGGGTTGCATGATATTCATGAATGTGTAGTTGAAGCTTTGTAAACCTTTGATTATCACTATTGATTTATTTATTCAATTTTGTGTTTAATTATTTAATTATTTGATCACCAACTCAATATTATTTACAAATCTAGAATTGAACTCGGTTGAGGGAATTCTAGATTGCATATAAGATTGAATAGAGTTTGTTCTTGAACACGGGCTTCAAGGGATAGATTCACGGATCCCCTTGCTTAGTCATTATGCATGAAATATATATATGTTCTTTTTATTGTTAATTCTATAAGTATATAGGTGTTAGCATAATTTGAATAGGTGAGTAAGAACTCAGAAGGTTCTTAGATGCAAAAATTAACTCGGTGACTTGAAACCAGATAATAAAATTAGTTAACTGAATGTGGATACTTAACAAAATTGATATTCTACTTGTAATCCTTGAATCTCTCCTTCTGTTGATTTATTCAAAAGCGTATTACATTAGTTTACAAATTCAGTTTTTGGATTAATAATAAATCAACTCTAGTAAAACTTCTTGAATAAATTAATATTTTGTAACTATTTGATTTAATTGAAGAGTTAATCAAGTAAGTCCTCCTGGGAACGATAATTTATTCGCTACATATTATGGGAGGTGAAGCCTGAACGTATGGTGTTAATTGAAAGAAATATAGTATATAGGTTCTTCTGCTAAGAAGGAAAACCTTTAACGCCTCATCCAAATGCAAAGATAACCTAGGTCACAAAATTAAAAATAAGAGGGTGGGGGGTCCATGACATGGATTTATGTTCAACGATGCTTACAAAACTCTTTTACAGATCTAGTACTGGGAATAAAGAGCCTGGAGAAACAAGCATGCATATGGGACACACACGTAATTATGAATGCATGGCATGGGAAGGAAATTATATGCAACTTAACTAAGCACTCCTTTAGTCCCATTTTAATTATCTTAATTTGATTAGGCACGGAATTTTAGAACTAAAAAGAGACTTTTAAATTATGTTATCTTACATTAAATATGTGTATAATGTACTAAAATGTCATTTGAATCTTGTGGTTATAAATTTACCTCGTAGGATGTTTGACTTGTGAACTTACTTCCTCTGTCCAATTTATATGATACATTTTCGTTTTTAGTCTGTCCCAAAAAGAATTATACGTTTCTATAATTATAAATAAATTAACTTTAAACTTCTCCATTTATCCTTAATGAAATGATTTACAGGTCACACAAATATTTATGATTTATTTTAGACCACAAATTTTAAAAGTCTTCCTTTCTTTCTTAAGTTTTTTGTGTTTAGTCAAACTATTTCACATAAATTGAGACGGAAGGAATACTAAATATAAAAAAAGATATTATTTTTGAGACGTATAAAAAAAAGTAAGACGGGGGAGTACTACATATTATTTCATGCTACGGATGTAGTTCAAACTAAATAAAAGGCACCTACTCTCATTGCTCGCTACTAGCTATTCTGTCCCTTTTTCTTTGTCATCTTCCTCCGAAGCATTTCTTTTCGATATGCATGCCTAACTAACATTTTGTAATACGTGATCATAGATCCATTAGTCAAAATGAAAAGATTCTCAATGTTATTTAAATACAATGGAAAAGGAGGAATGCACATTAGAAATTCTGAAAACTGTTTATATCTCAAGCTATTTCAGCTAAATTTGTCAAGAGAATAGACTCACATCAGTCAGACCTTAAAAAAAAAGGAAAAGTATATTTAACAACCTTTTTTAGTTTTAAGATAATTTTAATTATAGGGTCCTAGATATTTTTGGTCGCAAGTAAACACCAAAACTTTTAAATAGGACTTCGTAGCACTCTATGAGTGAAAATGGGGAGCATTTGTGATATATTTACATCTCTAAGGTAAGAGTAAGCCTAATCACAGATATCACACTCTAAGAACACTTTATTTGGAAGTTTTCATCGGAAATATGTTTTTACTCCAATTCTAGGACAGTTTTTTTAAGACTAAGATATATGAATTTAGATACAAATTTGAATATTATGATATTACATCTAGATCAGAACATTCGATAACCAAAATTGTTTATTTTTTCATCACCTGAATGTGGCTATGTTATCTTTATTAATTCAAAGACAATTAAACTTAAAATTCAAATAAAAGTAATAATTATTATATCCACAAAATAACAAAGGAATTTTTGGCGAATAACACTCTAAAATCCAGTGTCAGTAATTGGTGATGGTGTTGGTCATGATAGTTGTAGGTGTACGAAGTTATCTCCCGTTGTATGACTTGCCAAGTTAATGAAATTCCCGAATGTTTCTATTGTCCCTGTTAAATGTATATCACGGGCTGCCTTTAGAAATTTGACTGTTGGGCCGTGATATATTCGGTGTATACATACCGTGTATATCTCGGTTTATTGGCATAATTTAGGTAGTGTTTGGTTGTAATTATTATTGTACATTTACCATAATTGTATAGTTAGTGTCCAATTAGAATAAGGTTTTAGGAATATAATTTTTCTATTATGGAAATATGTAAATTGTATATATATACTCTTTCAATTAATGAGAATAATCAAGGGATTATTTCTTTCATGGTATCAGAAGTTTAGGTTTCTTTCTCTCCCAAAATCTCGACCTTTTTCTCCTCGGGTTTCGAGCTCTTACTCTAGAATTCTGTGCCTGTGGAACCTCCTCTCTTCCGAAACTTTCTTCTCAGTCCCTACGTCACGTCTTACATTGTCGTTATGGCTAAAAACACGTTTCATCATGCCCTTACTGTTTCTAACATCAAGAATCATATCCCTATAATTCTTGAAATAGAAAACATCCAATACACGACGTGGGCCGAACTGTTGAAAGTTCACGCATGCTCGCATCAAGTCCTCCACCACATTATCCCCGTGGCTCCTATGGATACGGAGGTGCCAAAACAAGAGGATGATCCTCGGTTATGGATGACGCTTGATGCTACCGTTCTTCAGTGGATTTACTCCACTATATCTACCAACCTATTGCAAACGATTATCGAACCCGACGCTACGGCGATGGAAGCTTGGAATAGAGTTCGTGATATATTCCAAGATAATCAAAATTCTCGTGTTGTTACCCTTGAGTAGGAATTCTCCCACGTTAATATGAAAGATTTCCCCAACGTTTCAGCATACTGTAAAAGGTTGAAAGAATTAGCGGACCAACCCCTCAACGTTGGTGCACCCTTTACCAACGACCGTCTTGTCCTTCAGATGGTTGCAGGCCTATCAAAGGCCTATAATGGCGTAGGTACGCTTCTTCGTCAGAGTAGTTCTCTTCCGCAGTTTTATCAGACATGTTCCATGCTCACGCTCAAAGAAGCCGGATTGGCTAAGAAAGCGGCCACTTGGGCCCCACCTGTCGCCATGATGACCGACTCCAATTTCTCTCCCTCCGGTTCGAACAATTCAGGCCAAAACCGCAACAACGATAGCGGCAAAAAGGATTAAAATCGCAAAAATAATGGTAAAAGCCGTGGCGGAAACCGAGGTGGAAATAACGGGGGTGGCAATGGGCTGCAAGCCTACTAGCCATAGCCCTGGGGGCCCTGGCCGTGGAACTGGGCTAGTGGGCCTGAGCCCAATAGCCCCTATTACCCGCCGCAGTCGCCTTACCCAAACTGGGCCCAATTCCAGCATTCCAGTAGGCCCAGTCTATCAAAAAGTCACTGGAACCCGAGAGCTTTAGCTGGGGCGGGCAGTAAGCCGGCGTGCTTGGGCCTCGGCCCCACCAGACCCCCATGCCACTGGACCCACCCCTACGGACATTGAAGTCGCGATGCACACAATTGGATTAAATCCCCCTGACACAAATTGGTACATGGAGACCGGAGCCACTACCTACATGACGTCCGACCAAGGTACTCTCTCGTATTATTCCAATTTGAGTAATAATCGTGGTATAATTATTGGTAATGACAATTCAATTCCAATTCGTGATTAAGGTTATAAAACTTTGTTACCTCCCTCCCATCCACCTCTTGTCTTGAAAAATACCCTTCATGCTCCTAAGTTAATTAAAAAATTGGTGTATGTCCATAAATTCACCACTGATAATTATGTTTCTGTTGAATTTGATCATTTTGGGTTTTTTGTGAAGGATTTCAAGACGGGGATTCCTCTCATGAGATGTGATAGTTGGGGGATCTTTATCCTATCACGCCTACCTCCAGTCTCTCGAGTCCAGTCTTGCCATCATCTTTTGCAGCCCTTGCTCCTTCCTTGTGGCATGTTCGTCTAGGTCATCCGGGGTCGTCTATTTTGTCTTCTTTAGATAAAAACAATTTTATTTCTTGTAAGGGTACGCGTAGTACTTTGATTTGTCAATCTTGTTCTTTAGGAAAAATTATTAGATTGTCGTTTGTAGACTCTAATTCTCGTACTTTAATGCCATTTGATATTATTCACAGCGATTTATGGACATCTCCCATTATCAGTTCTTTGGGCCATCATTATTATGTTCTTTTTTTGGATGATTATTCTAATTTTGTATGGACTTTTCCATTAGCGAAAAAATCTCAAGTGTTTTCTACCTTTTTAAAATTTAGAGCTTTCATCGGTACCCAATTCGAACGGAAAATTACGAATATTAAATGTGATAATGGAAAAGAATATGATAATGGGGTGTTTCGGGATTTTTGTGGTAATAATGGTATCAATTTTCGTTTCTCTTGTCCTCATACGTCCTCACAAAATGGGAAAACCGAACGCAAAATTCGTACCATTAATAAAATTGTCCGAACTTTATTGGTCCATTCTTCCGCACCCCGTTCTTTTTGGCATCATGCTCTACAAATGGCTACCTATCTTCTTAACATTCTTCCTACCAAAGGTTTGGCATATTCGTTCCCCTTTCAAATCTTAGATAATAAGACTCATTCGTATTCACATCTTAGGGTCTTTGGGTGCTTATGTTATCTGTTGTTTCCGTCCATCACAATTAACAAACTTCAGGCCCGTTCTACCCCTTGTGTATTTTTGAATTATCCGTCTAATCACCGTGGTTACAAATATTTTGATTTATCCTCTAATAAAATCATCATTAGTCGACATGTTATTTATGATGAAACCAAATTTCCCTTTGCCAACGTGAGTAGTCCCGTGCCTAATTCGTATAATTTTTTGGATGACATCGTCTCTCCGTATATTATCCGTCATTTTTCGGACTTGTGAAATTACTAGGCCAGCCGCCCCAATTTTGGTTATTAGGCTAGTTGCCCAGCCCAATACCGAAACTGGTCCAGTCTCTGCATCATCTACTGTTTCCAGTTACCGAGTTGGGCCTGCCTACTGGCCAGTTCGTCATGTGTCCCAAAATTTCCCAAAATTCACCCAATTCTCTCCCGAGTCACAGACCGGTCACTCGTAGTCAAAGGAATATTTTTAAACCAAAAAGACATTTTAATTTAAATTTTAATGTTCTTAAATCCCCTCTACCCAACGACGTGTCCGCCATAAATGACCCGAATTGGAAATTGACTATGATCGACGAATATAATGCTCATAGTGATAATAAGACGTGGGAGTTGGTGTCCTGTCCATCTGGTGTTAACATTATTCGGTCTATGTGGATTTTTGCTCATAAAGATAATTCTAACGGTTCTTTTGTGAGGCATAAGGCTTGTCTTGTAGGTGAAGGTAAGACTCAGCAGGTTGGTGTGGATTGTGGTGAGATTTTTAGTCCGGTGGTCAAGCCGGCTACTATTCAAACTGTGCTCAGCTTTGCTCTTTCGAAAACATGGCACATTCATCAGTTAGATGTGAAGAATTCTTTCTTACATGGTGATCTTAAGGAGACAGTTTATTTGCATCAACCCTTGAGGTTTAGGGATCCCCAATATCCTCATCATGTCTATTTATTGAAGAAGTCCTTGTATGGGCTTAAGCAGTCCCCATGGGCATGGTATAAGAGGTTTGTGGACTATGTTTCGACTATTGGGTTTTCCCACAACATGTCTGATAATTCATTGTTCATAAATTATTGTGGTTCTTCCCTGGCTTATATACTATTATATGTGGATGATATTATCTTGACTGCATCTTCTAATGCATTAAGCCAGTCTATCATGACAATGGTCAGTTCTGAGTTTGCTATGAAAGACTTGGGGCCCTTGAGTTTGGGGATTGCCATTTCCCATCATGCAAGTGGGTTGTTCTTATCTCAATGCAAGTAAGCAACAAAGATTATTGAGCGTGTTGGAATGTCCTCGTACAAGTCTACTTCCACTCCCGTCGATACTAAGCCCAAGTTGGGTGCTGCGGCTAGCTCGCCTTACGAGGATCCGACCCGCTATCACAGTTTTATAGGGGCTCTTCAGTATTTTACTTTCACGAGACCATATATTACGTATGCCATATAGCAGGTATGCTTGTTTATATATGATCACAGGGTTGAACATATGAATGCGCTCAAACGCATTATTCGATACATCCAGGGAACACTTGACTATGACCTACATATATATCCGTCTTCGACATCTACACTTGTCTCGTATACATATGCTGATTGTGGTGGTTGTCCGGATACCAGACGTTCCACATCCGGCTATTGCATGTTTCTTGGTAATAACTTGGTCTCCTAGTCTGCAAAGCGTCAGTCGACATTATCCCGCTCCAGTGTAGAGGCCGAGTATCGAGGGGTAGCCAATGTGGTCTCTGAATCCTGTTGGTTACGTAATCTTCTTTTGGAGCTTCATTGTCCTATTCAGAAAGCTACATTGGTTTATTGTGATAATGTTAGTGTCATCTACATTTCTGGTAATCCGGTTCAACACCAGTGCACTAAACACATCGAGATGAACATTCACTTTGTTCGCGAATATGTAGCTCGTGGACAAGTACGCGTCTGCCATATCCCTTCCAGATATCAAATTGCAGACATTTTTTACAAATGGTCTTCCCTCGGTCATTTTTGAAGATTTTAGGAACAGTCTCAGCGTACGAAGACCGCCCGCTATGACTGCGGGTGTGTGTTAAATATACACGGAATATACGCCGTGTATATCACGGGCTGCCTTAAGAAATTGGACTGTTGGGCCGTGATATACACGGTGTATACATACCGTGTATATCACGGTTTATTTGCACAATTTAGGTTGTGTTTGGTTGTAATTATTATTGTACACTTACCATAATTGTGTTATCATAATTGTATAGTTAGTGTCCAATTAGAATAAAGTTTTATGAGTAGAATAGGAATATGATTTTCCTATTATGAAAATATGTAAATTGTATATATACTATTTCAATTAATGAGAATAATCAAGGGATTATTTTTTTCAGTCCCAATCAATAAATATGTTCAGAATGGTCATGTCTTCATCATTATCCATTTTGGGAAGACTTTGTACACCGGATTCTAGCTATTCAATATATATTTTTGGTGTTATTTAAATATTTAGTCCATTCATCGGTGCACTCAATTTGAAATATTGAAATTAAATTGCCAAAAAAAAAAATTAATAATAATTTTTCCGCCATATTAAAATTAGTTATTGATTTAATAGAAATTTAAAATAAATCGAATCAAAATTTAAATTTAGATATTTGGCGCTAATTTAATTTTCAACGTAGGCGGAAAATTTCAAAATTTGAGAAAATCAAAGGCCGGAAGTTAAAATTTATGTGACTTTTGTGTGACGGGTTTGAACCGTCACATGTCGTGTGACAGATACAAAACTGTCATCCGTTTGTGACAGCGGCAAAGATGACACTTACAGAAATCGTCATCTTAGGGGTTAGATGACGGGTTTTACCCGTTACCGTAGGGTATTTTTGTAACAGTGCGTGTGTTTTTGGGTTACATTATAATAAAGTTTAGTTACTTTATTTGGGAAAAAATTGATAAAATGTACAGTGGAGTAACACTACATTGGGGTTGTTCATGTTTCTCTTTCCATGGGAGGAAGTGGTTTGTTTAGTTGTCCCCATGCTTAGAGATAGTTGAAAAGAGACTTGAGAGCAAAATTATTCAGTCCTTGTTTCAATTCATATTCCAAAAAGGAACAAACCATATAAAGCTTTCCATGACGTCATATGACTTGTCCATTCCACCTTGAAAGTGCGATCCACATTTATCTCAACTCCTAATTCTCAACTTCAGTAATTGCTTTTCTTTTTTCTTTATTACCCCAAGGGGCTGAAGGGGGGAAGCAGAGAGGGGACATTGATTTGCATGTGCATGTGGTATAATGAGTAGTAATGTCAGTCCATGCAAGTGATTGAAGGGAAATTACACAAGTCGAATTTTTAATCTACTCATAACTTATCATATAAAAATAGTGCTCCTTAATTAGCAATACTTTCCGTTCATTTTTAGTTATTGAGTATTCTAATAATTTTACTTATAACTTTTAGCATATTAAAAAAAAATTATTTTATCCATAATATTAATTATTAATTGCATATTTTAATTCATTGTACAACTCCTTTTTAACACATACGTTTTATATATATCTTGGATTTATAAAAGCTAGAAACCAAAACCATAGACGTTTTAAACCATATTAGAAGTATATGAGATCTATACCATTTGTAAAAAGAATTAGAAATAGTTGGTGGATTATAGATAGAGAGATAAAAAGAAAGAAAAAATATATACTAGCTAAAAGAGCTCTAGGCTCTTACTTAGAAATATTAAAACAGGGAACTCAAGCTGAAATAATCAAACAGTTTGAAGACTTAAGACCACACCTAGAATTAATAAGATCCTTTAATTTATCTCAAAGACTTCAGGAAAATATACTATTTAAAAGAATTGATAAAGACCTAATCTCTCACATAAAGTGGGAATTACAAGGATTACAAAGCGATATAACTTACTCTAGAGATTGGTTAGAATATCACATCAGAGTTAACAAAATAACTATACCTCTAGGATAAAAATAGATAATCTAAAGCATCTAGAATATTTAGATTTAAGACTATATCCAGAAAAGAAATATAGAGTTTTAAAAGACCAGAGTATATTAAAGTGTAATTTTAGTAATGGAGAACACACACTACACAGTGAAGACAAACATCTAAACACTATAGTAGACTTAATCATCAATCTAAGTGAAAAGTTACTAGAAAACAATAAACATATTGGTAAAATCCTAGAAATACTAGAAAATCTCAGATTGGACAGAAAAAGATTTTTGAAAAATCAAAAGAGAATCTAGAATATATAAACACTCTAGTAAACACGTGTGATTTGAAAAAATTAACCACAAAAGAAGAAACAAAAAACTTATCTAAAATAATCATAGATAACCTACAAAAATTAGATTTAAAAACAAATCAAAAATTAAACACTGTAGAACAAAGTTTAGATTTTTTAAAAATAGAAATAAATACTATAGGAAAGACGGTTAGAGAACTAAAAGAAATAACCCTTTCATGAGTAGATTGACCTTAATCCAAGAAGATGCCATAAAAATAACAGACAAGTTTTTATCACTACCTCTAGATTATAAAGAATACGTACTAGGTTCAAAATCAGATCTAATAATAGTACAACAAAATATTACCACCATTTCGTTATTATTAGACATCACTAGAAAAATAGAAGCTATAACTGTAAAGTTAGAATTAATTAATCATCGTCTTTTCCAGCTAGAAAAAGCTAAAGAAAAAGAAAGAGAAGTAAGTAAAGACCAACAGGTAGACGAACTTATAGATCAATTAAAAAAGATTGAAATAACTCCTCAAAAAGACAGAGTTAGAGTAACTCGAAAGGCCCAAAATGGACCTTTTCAACTAGATCAAGAGACAAAGGAGAAGGATCAAACGTAGTTTTTACAGACAACAAAGTAGGCAATAATCTTATATCAAGAATTCTAAATAGAAAAACCCCAGAACAAAATAATCAACAGCTAAGTGAGATAACAAACGTAGAAAGAGATATACAGATCTTTCAATAGAATCAATTAAAATTATTAAACCCTAGAACACTATACAATGTAGGGCAGTTCTCTCAAACTGCACAACTATATAGACACTATAGAGAAGAACAGTTATCCGTTATAGGAAATAACGCTAGTACTTTAAACTTAATCAATCAGGAATCTCTAAGACAGATTAAAGGAACAAATAAGACTCTCATACACATGGGATTAATCGTAATAGGATTAAAAGGTTTAACTAGAAAAAATTTAGGAAGCAAAGTCTTAATAGTAATTTACGACGATAGATGGTCAGATATGAAGAAATCAATAATAATAATGACAGAAATAGACATGACTAATAACGGAGAAATCTTCTACATTAATCCAGACTTCGTAATGAACCTAACAGAATTTGGAAAACACATAAAAATAGGAATACAAACTAAAGGTTATGAAGAAATGAGCAAAGGAAATAATTTGCTTATTTGCACAGGCTTTTTAGGAAAAATGACAACTAATAGTAATACTAAATTCAAAGTTAAAATAGAAGACATAGTTGAAATAATGGAAAACAAAGGAATAAATTTAATTAAATCTATAAAAATAGACCCAGAAGAATATGCTGGTTTAGAATGGAAATTAGAGAATTTTAATAAACAAAAATTTCTCAAACCAGAATCCCACCTAATGTACTCAAACCCTAAAGGAGAAGTTTCCATAAGATTTGCAGATTATAAATACATTGCTCAAAAGGATGTTGAAGAAAAAAGTAAACTAGACAATGAAGAATTCATAGAATCTACTCTAATGAATATTGAATTAATGGAAGAAGATTTTGCAGTAGATCTAGCCATAGAAGAAGCAAAAAGAATTCATGAAGAAGATAAAAATAGGACATTCAGATGTAAGGGTTGTAAGTTAGGAGATTTAAAAATAAAGGAAGTAGTAACCCACTTCAAATTATGTGAAGCCAGAACTGATAATTGGGGATATAGAACAGAACAAATTCATACAAAAAAGGCCGATGTATTTGACGCCTTATGGGAAGATATGGAATTTGGAAACAACGAACTAGACGTAGAATCTATAGTTAGTCAAAAAGAATTAATGGAAACAAGCGCCTCAAGCTCTAGTCCGTTCCAAAGAACCACAGGAGAAAATTATACTATAAATACAAATACAGGTAATGTACCTAGAAGAAGAGTGTACAGAACTACAGGAGAACCAGTACATAATATAAAACCAAGTGGAAAAAGAATGCCTATCGAAGAACCTATTACACTCCAAGAAGGAGGAAATAGGGGTAAGATACTAAACATAGCAGCCCATGATCCACAGAAGTGGAATTCGGTAATAGACCTTTGGAAAGGAATAGTAGTAGCAGACTATATACAAAACTATACAAAAACCGATGCTGAAACTATGTACAAATACTTAGAAACTTTCTTAGGAGAATCAACTAAAGCACTTTGGGAAGCCTATAAAACAGATTTCCCAGTAGAGTTCCAGTATTTAGTATCAATGGGAGCAAATCCCTATAACTTTACGAATAAAATACATACCCTAATAACCGGAGAAGACCCAAACGGTGGTTTAATTATACTCCAAAAGAATGCTCTAATAAAATTAGAACAGTTAAGTATAAGCAGTTGATTTTACGTTAAACACTTCTTAAATGACTATTTTTACTATTGTACTATAAGCGGTAACTCGTTTGACCAAGAACTAGGAAAGAAGCTCTTTAATAAACTACCTGGAGCCTTAGGTAGAGAAATTGAAGACAGATGTAGTAAAAGAGACGGTGTAATACAAAACCCTACTTTTAAATGGTCAATAGAACACAGAATACAACACGTAATGGACATACTACAAGAGAAGTGTACCCATCTACAGATTCAGAAACAACTAAAACAAAACGAGATGAATTTTTGCAAAAGTATAGTATACACAACTCAGAGTTATGATAAAAATACCCGTAAAAAGAGAATTTATAAAAAACAAAATTATAAAAAAAACTACCCACAGTATAATAGAAGAAAATACTACCTTAGGAAGTCCTCAGCTAAGAAATCTTATTTAGATAAAAATAAACATATAAGAAAATATAGAACATACATGAATTATAAAAATAAATTAGAATGCTTTACTTGCAGCAGTATAGAGCACCTAGCTAACACCTGCCCAAAGAGAATTAATAATAATTCCAGAAACTCTCAACTAATAGAAGATTTTCAAGAGACCCTAATAAATGTAGATGAATATATGTCAGATACTGAAAGCATATATTCTATAGTAAGTATAGAAGCCGGAGAACAAAGTAAAGAAGACTCTTCAGACTCAGAAGCAGAAGAATTTATAAATGAAATAGGATTAGAAAAATTAGATTTAGATCAGTTACAAGGAAACAATTTTGTAAACATATCAGAAGAATGTGATCATACATTTGAAAGAAATAAAGGTCTAGACAGTAAAGCGTGTTTCTCTTGTAAATGGTTCCCCAGTAGGGGAAGAAGAGCTAAATGCGCAACCTGTTTCTTAGAAGGATGTATAGACTGTATACAAAAAGAATTTAAAATAGTAATAACCCAACCAGATAGAAACAGAAGGGTAGAAGACCCCATAACTAATCTGAGATTAATGGCCCTAGAAACTAGAGTCAACGAAATCGACAATAGACTGTCTAAAATAGAAAAGAACAACGAAATACAAGAGGCTCAACCTCAAAAATAACCACAAGAAATTCAGAGAGATTTATCAGAAACTATACCATTCCTAAATATACCATCAGAACCATCAACATCGACAGAATTAATGAATACAGAACAAGAAAAAACTTTAGTCCGTAATGAGGATAAAAGACTAGGAGCGCTAAAACTACTAATGATAATTAAAATCAAGAATTATGAAATTAAAACCTTAGCATTACTAGACTCAGGATGTACTAGAAGCGTAATGAACAAAAAGATAGTTCCAGAACAGTTAATTAAGGAATTAGAAAAACCAGTTGCGGCCATGCAAATGGACGGAACGCATAATATATATCGCCATTATATTAAAGAAGCAACCGTAAGTTTCCTAAACAGTTGCTCAAAGTTCTACAACCCAAGTTACAAAATAGATAAAATATGGGTAAGGAATTTAAATATAAATACAGACTTTATTTTAGGACTAGATTTTATTTTAAATAATAATGGAAGTTGTACAATTACTAGAGACGGGGTAATTTTCCAAAGAAATAGTACTTATACCCCAGTACAAACTCAAGCAGTAGAAATAAAAATTACACAAATAGCAGCACTCAACCAGCAACAAAAGAGTTGTTGTCAAGACTGTGCAGATGGTGACCTATGCTGCAATAAGAAAAAAGAAGAAAGAACTTTAATATTAGAAGAAATTATGGAAAGCGATTATATACTAGATAAAGATTATACTTTAATAGATATAGAAACAGGCTTATACAATTTTAAGACTGGAATAGAAAAAATAGGAATAATAAAAGATCAAAAGGATCTAGACAATATAATAAAAATACTAGATGAAATAGAAATTATAGGGGGAAAACCTCTACTCCATTGGAAAAACAATAAAATTGTATGTAAACTAGATATTATAAACCCAGAGTATATAATTAAAACAGCCTCGATAGAAGCAACAAACAAAGATCTAGAAGATTTTAAAATACAGATCAAAGAATTATTAGACTTAGGGGTAATAAGAAGATCTACCTCAAAACATAGATCTGCAGCTTTTATAGTAAGAAACCATAGCGAGATAGTAAGAGGAAAGTCTAGAATGGTGATAAACTATAAAAGACTTAACGTTAATACTAGAAACGACGGATATAAGTTGCCAGATAAAACAGAGCTAATAAACAGAATTCAAGGTAAACAAATGTTTAGCAAGTTTGATTGTAAATCAGGATATTGACAAGTGAAAATGCATGACGACAGCGTCGGCTGGACAACATTTACTTGCCCAGAAGGCCATTTTGAATGGTTGGTAATGCCTTTTGGATTAAAAACGGCACCACCAATCTTTCAGAGAAAGATGGATAATATATTTGGAGACTATAAAAGATTTGTATTAGTATATGTAGATGACATACTAGTTTTTAGCCAAAACATGAACGAGCACTTACGACACCTGCAGACAGTTTTTAGACTGTTTGTAGATAATGGAATCATAATTAGTAAGAAAAAGATGGAGTTATGTAAAACTCATATCAATTTCTTAGGCATAATATTAGGGGATGGAAAGATAAAGCTACAGCCCCATATAGCTAAAAAAGTTTTAGAAATGCCAGACAAACTAGATAATACTAAAGATCTACAGAAATTTTTAGGAATCTTAAATTATGCTAGAACTTTTATTAAAGATTCAGGAAAAATTGCCGGACCATTATATTCTAAAACATGTTCAACCGGTCAGAGACATTTTAACACTGAAGATATAAAAATAGTAAAACTATTAAAAGAAAGAGTACAAAACATTCCAGACTTAAATATGCCTCTAGAATCAGATTACTTGATTATAGAAACAGACGACAGTTTCGACGGATGGGGAGTTGTGTTAAAAGCAAGACAAAATAAATACAGTAGTAAAAACAACGAAAAGATTTGTGCTTACCAAAGTGGTAAGTATAGAGAAAAAGGTAATATGAGTAGTATAGACTAGGGCTGGCCAGTGGGCCGGGACAGCCCGACCCCGTCCCGAGCCCGCCCCGGTCCCGCCCCGGTCCCGCCCCGACCCCGCCAAAAAAATAAAAATAAATACGGGCGGGACTCGAACTCGAGCGGGATGATGTCTCGTCCGCATGAGACCTGAGCCTTCAGCGAGACTCGAGCCCGCCTCGACCCGCCCAGCGAGCCCGGGCCAGCCCTTTTCCCATTTGCAAAAATGATCGCTGAATTAACGGCCATTTTAGATTATGGCCGTTGGCCAACGGCCATTTTAGGCCCCCCCTACCCCTTAATATTTATTTTTAACCCATAAGTTATTATATTTACACTTTAACCTAAATTTTCAACTATAAATAACTCATTTTCTCTTCATCTTTCTCACAAATCTTCCTACAATCTCTCTAATTTCTCAATATATCTCTCTACAAGTTTACATTGTTTGCTAAATATTCAATTTTATTTATTCATTTGGGAATTGGTAGTGAAGTTGGCAACTAGCTTGAGGATCTTCCATCGAGCAAAGTTTCAATTTTCAACCTCTCGATTACATACGGCACGTTATTGCATGCTTGGTACATTCGTTCCTTCATTAAATTATTATTGTCTGTTTATTTTATTTAGATCACTTAATTTTATTGTCTTTAATTATTTATTTATTTATTATCATAATTAAAATGGAAGGATTAAAATGTATGTTTAAGGGTAAGAGGTAAGGGTGCTTCTTCTAGTAGGGCAACCGGACACTAAGAGTACTTCTTCTAGTCATCTTATTCCTACACATGATGATTTTGTTGATACTCAACATTTTCCTACAATACTATTAGATTTAGACCAGGAGCTATTTTCTGGAACTCAAGAAGACTTTAATTTAGACGATGATCTAGATGATATACCCACTAATGTTGATGACAACACACCCACTAGTGCACCTTCAACTGAAATACCTCCTATTCCCCCTAGTATGAGACGAGGTCCAGCAAAACGACCATTAAAATCATATGCATGGACACTTTTTGATAGGGACGTAGAGAATCAAGTAGTCATATGTAAAATTTGTAAAAATGTTTTAAAATTTAAAACTGGAAAAGGTCACGCAGTGGGATGGGGGTTTAATTAGACCGCGTAGTAAGTGCTCATCCAGTTAGGTATGCCCAATACCAGGCTTCAAAATCGGTGCGCAAACGCCGCTCCATCGGGACAAGGTTCACATACCGACATCTTTGTCTCGGACCAAGTATGTGGTCAAATTAACCTCTATGACGGGAATGTAGGCTCTAAATACAATAAACATACAGATAGGGACGCAATATCAAAATTACTTGCTGTGGAGGGTTTTCCTTTTTTATTTCCTTCATCTCCGGGTTTTATTCATTACATTAGTGATATATAATCCTCGCTTTTAATTGGTTTCCTAGATCAATCGTTAAGAGAGATGTATTTAAATTCGCGCATGAATATCAACAATATTTACGTTTTTCATTATATCATTTTAATGGCAAAGTATCTATCACGTCCCGATATAGGTCGAGTACTAACTTGACCATGATTATTCTTGTAACTTTGTCATTGGATAGATTATAAATGGTCTATGCAAAACGTATTTTAGCGTATAGATATATAGATGATAGGCACCTTGGTACTTTTATTGCAGAAAATATTTATCAAGTGTGCGATTATTACGGAATTACCGATAAAATTATGACTATTACATTAGATAACGCTTCTAATAACAATTACGCAATTACAATTTTAAAAATAGTTTAACTCCATCTTTTCCAGACCATTTTCATATAAAATAATAAATTATATATATAACTTAATTGTAAAGGATGGTCTATCACTTTTTGAAGACATTCTTAGTAAAATACAATTTGCTATAAACTTTATTTTTAAAAGTAATAAAGTACAACGAGAAAAAGAATATAAAAAATTTATCATGATTGTGGACTACCTTTTAGAAAAATTCCACAAGAAGTATCCACTAGGTGAAATTCTTTATACGAGCAACTACTTGTTGCTTATGACTATAAATTACCTATAACTTTATTTTTAACTCTCATAATAAAAGCCATTTAATATGATTTTAGATAGTGATTGGGAAATTTTTTCGAACTTATTGTATTTTAGAAAAAATTTCAAGCAACAAAAGAATTTTCCCGGTATATATTATCCTACTATTTCAACTATGTTATTTTATATAACTCTAATATTTTTATTACTTAGTGAATATATGGAAAAACCAAATTTATAAGGCAGCTATTAAAAAATGTTTCTCAAAATAAAAAAATATTTTATTCCTATTCCCTCTATTTATATTATTGGTTCTGTATTAAATCCTACTATTAAAATAGACGGTACTAAATCACTAATTGGAAACTATTTACGATTGTATAGAAGTACTACCACCTCCAAGTCCCAAAAATCTAAATCACCCACCTATTGAACAAACTAAAGAAGAAGTATTGTCTAGCGTAGAGAACACCAATGCAAAATATATATAGATTTTATCAACAAGAAAATGCTAGTAACTTACGACTTCCATACCATCTTCTTTCATCTTCAACACAACCTCACAAAAGACATGCTTGTTCGCGGCTAGTATTGAAAGCCTCGAGAAATAGAATGTGTGTGTGGTCGATACCTCTACTACTAACCAAATTAGCGAGTTGGATATTTTTTGTTTTGCGAGGTTCTGTACGTATTAAAGTTATCAATGAAGATGGACATGAAGACTTGCTGAAATCTGGAGGGAATGAGAAGACATTTCGACACTTTCATTGATGGCTCGAGATGTTTTGAACATTCAAGCGTCGTCAACTGCGTCTGAAAGTGCTTTTTCTGTGCACGGATATCAAATAGGAGACCCACAGACACTCATTAGCCGGAGACGACTTGAAAATGCAAGTATTATTCAGAGATTGGATATGAGCGAGCGGAGAAGGTGCGGATCAACCGGAGATCAAAGAAGATGATGAAAAACTACAGCGAAATCTTAACCGAAGGTAGTGGAAGCGGCGTGGATCAATTTGACCAATAAATACCAATTCCAGAAGAACCACATGAAATCATCAAGCAATTAGAACAGGTTTTTTTGAGAATGTAATTTTTTTAATTGTAATTTTATTATGTAATTTGCAACTTTTGGACAACACCACAAAGTTGCAATTTAGATTTTAGACAATTGTATTTGTATTACAAAAAAATCATATGTCTATTAAATAATATAAGAGGCACAAAAACAGCCTTGGGATATTTTTATTACACTATCTTATTTTGTTTATTGAGTTTTTTTTATACATATGTTATTTTAAAAAAGAAAAAATGAAACCCTCCGTATCCCGCCCCGCCCCGAGCCCGCCCCAACCCGATACCGACGGGATCGGGATCGGGATCGGGACGGGACTTGCTCTAGTCCCGCCAGAGCCCGCCAGACCCGACCCCGCCCCTTCTCCCGTCCCGCCCCGACCCCGAGCCCGGCCCACTGGCCACTCTTAGTATAGACGCAGAAATTTTAGCAGTAATCTATGGTTTAAACGCCTTTAGGCTATACATATTAAATAAACCGGAAATTTTAATAAGAACCGATTGTGAAGCTATAGTAAAGTTTCATCAGAAAATAAACGATAAAAATAGCAGTAGACGGCGATGGCTAAATTTCTTAGATACAATTTCAATATATAATCTAGTTTTCGAACACATTAAAGGAAAAGACAATAGCCTAGCTGATCAACTAAGCAGATTAAAGATTACTTCTAACTGAATAATGATTTTTGACACAGACAATGAGAACTTCAAGTTCTCAGACTCCAGACAAAGGGAAAGGCAAAGCCGACTCCCAAGAAAGTTACAGACAAAAGGTACTTGGAAACGTTCAGTTTAGACCTACAATAGATTTAGACAAAATGTTTTTGAAAGAATATACTTCTGAAGAAACAATTTAGTTGCTTTTCCAACTTCTAATTTAATGTTTAAAGTCTTGCCAGATCTCGTAATAGACAAACAACAGAAATGTTTAGTAGACAATTTGTGGATATCACACAATAAAAAAGATACTAGTCATTTAGTGGCTACAATAAATTGTCTTTGCCAATACTTTTCAGACAAAAACCAAGACAAGCGGTTCAAATTTTATGTTGTAGTTCATGGTAGAGTTAATGGAATTTTTCAGACATGGATAGAAGTCATAGACTCTATCAAAGACTTTAAAAAACCACTTTTTAAAGGATTCAATGTTTTTACTGAGGCCTTAGATTATGCAAGGGGAGTGTTAGGACCAAATTACTATATTTCCCCAGCTCTACGAAATAATCCAGAACCAATTCCTCAGTATAATATACAATGAGACACAGACAAAGTGATTTTCTGTGACCATTGCACAACCATGACTGAAACAGTCAAGTGACTGAATGAGCAGAAAGAAGCACTTTTGGAATACAGAAGAAAGCTCACAGAAAAAATAAGAATGTTAGAACAAAGGTTACAAGCGTTTCAGAGTTCTCCATCTCAGGAAAAAATGGATGAGAAGGGTGTGCGTTCCCCCCTGAATGCAATTAGATCCACTACATCTTTTAGCTAATCCGGCTCAAACGGTAGCCGGTAAAGACTTAACAAATCCGTTTAAGGCTGTCACTTTGCCAAAAAGTGAAAAGGAGAAAACTCATATTGCAGAAATATCACAGACCAGACGCAGACTACCCAGAACATTAACTCAAGGATCAACTTCTAAAAAGACCGTATCCATGAGAAAGAAGAAAAATGAAATCGAAAACATGGTTAAAGAAACATTAGAACGGTTTTTTCAGACAAGACAAAATGAAGAAGTTGAACAAGACAAACACATAGCTCATACTCAAGAACTACCAAATACATCTCCAGTTCTTAATCCAAATTCGGGAGAAGATGATTTTGTTCCAGACAGTGCATTCCAAGATTCTCAAAACCCAGAGGATGACGATGATTCCGGAATGAGTTTTGATACGATTGCACTCCATAATTTAGACACCTAGAATAATACGGTGGAAAAAAACAAGGATAAGACAATGACAAAAAGCAGACTAGACGTAAAACAGACAGCAAGGATCGTAGTGACATAAAGAAAGACGGAAAGAAAAATAACTTTACAAAAAGAAGGACAACACAAACAACGGACAAAATAAATAAAGTCTCTTTTTCAAAAGTTTCACGTGACGATGGGGCCCAATGCGCACCCGGCTGAAACAAAAAAGATTCTAAAAATATTTGAAATCCGAAGTTTGAAGTCCGGATTTGAAGTCCGCCTCAAGCCTATAAATAAAGAGAAGATAGACAGACGAAGATAGAGCGAAGAAAAATAAGAAACATAGAGCAAGCGAGAAAAATAACAACCACTCTCTAAATGTTTTCCCATTTCTTACTACCACTCCTTTGTATAATATAAGCAACCCTGTACTATTTTAAGTTTGTATTACTTATTTCCAGTTCAGTGTAGAACACCCTCGGGGTTCCCCGAAAGGGAAACCTCCCTCTACCTTCAAATTATGTAAGTTTTTATATTTGGTTACTTATCTCCAAATCTATGTATATTACTATGTTGTTATGAAATATTGTTTTTAATGTTACTGTTTTGATTATACATAGATTAAAAATAATATTTCATAACAACATAGTAATATACATAGATTTGGAGATAAGTAACCAAATATAAAAACTTACATAATTTGAAGGTAGAGGGAGGTTTCCCTTTCGGGGAACCCCGAGGGTGTTCTACACTGAACTGGAAATAAGTAATACAAACTTAAAATAGTACAGGGTTGCTTATATTATACAAAGGAGTGGTAGTAAGAAATGGGAAAACATTTAGAGAGTGGTTGCTATTTTTCTCGCTTGCTCTATGTTTCTTGTTTTTCTTCGCTCTGTCTTCGTCTGTCTATCTTCTCTTTATTTATAGGCTTGAGGCGGACTTCAAATCCGGACTTCAAACCTGTCTTCCGGACTTCAAACTTCGGATTTCAAATATTTTTAGAATTTTTTTTGTTTCAGCCGGGTGCGCATTGGGCCCCATCTTCACGTGAAGTGTTTCTCTTGTAAATGGTTCCCTAGTAGGGGAAGAAGAGCTAAATGCGCAACCTGTTTCTTAGAAGGGTGTATAGACTGTATACAAAAAGAATTTAAAATAGTAATAACCCAACCAGACAGAAACAGAAGGGTAGAAGACCCCATAACTAATATGAGATTAATGGCCCTAGAAACTAGAGTCAACGAAATCGACAATAGACTGTCTAAAATAGAAAAGAACAACGAAATACAAGAGGCTCAACCTCAAAAAGAACCACAAGAAATTCAGAGAGATTTATCAGAAACTATACCGTTCCTAAATATATCATCAGAACCATCAACATCGACAGAATTAATGAATACAGAACATATATATATATAATGCAGGTAGAGTATGTCTAACCGCTACCGAAAATAAAGAAGATAGGATACATAGAAGATGTTATAACCGGAGAAGATGATCTTAATAGTGCTTAGTATATTAATTTTGATTTCATTTGGTTCTTAATATATAAACATGATGAAAATAATCTTAATATATTCTAAAAAGTAATAAATTTAGTTCTAAACCATATAAATCAATAACTTTTGCTATCAAAATAAAGGGAGACCCTTGACATATGCACTACACATGCACCATGTGGTTGAGTAAAATAGAGTTGTATGATTGAGCACAAAGTAGTCATTTTTTAATTATTACTTTGGTGTAATTAGGATCACAATTATAAATACCTATATACGTTTCATTAATGAGAAGATAACAAAAAAAAATTACATAATTCTACTATATATACAAAATCGTGTATATAAAAAAAGTACAAGACCAGGTACCAATTGCTGGGAATTTGTCAAATTGTAAATCCTGTGTATATGGTCCCCCTTTCTGCTAAAATAGGAAAACAATTTATTATTAAATGGCTTATATAAAACAGGTTCTCTTAAAGCTCTTTCAAAAGAAAAGAAGCAAAAAAGCTTACTAGTCTATTTCCAAATGAGGTGATGTTTTATACATACGACGATCTAAAAAGCATTTACACGTCAAGTAACCGATATTGTTATTATAGATAAACCTTTATTATAAACATTAACCAATATTCTGGAAGAAATGATTACTCGCCTTTTATAACATATTAAATTATATTAATGGTACAAATACATTGGAAATAGACTAGTAAGCTTTTTTCCTTCTTTAAATTGGTTGAAGGACTCCGTTTCATATTTCCCTTAAATTGATCCTACGATTTATAAATTTTTGACAGTTGAATAAATGTTAACAGCTGTACATGTTAATGATTGCTTTGTACTATATATACTACTGACGTGCTCTGCTTATACTTCTTTGTTCCCTGTTTATTTTCCTGCAGAGGAGTAAAAATCACGCAAGAAATGTAAGACGTGATTTGTTGTACTTGATCTCATGAAAGAGACCAATCTGGAGAAGTTGTGTCCCTTGTTATAATTTGGATAAACATGCAAGGAGACCCGCGGACAATTAACTGAGGAGGAGAATATTTATTTACGCAGAATTGTATTAATCTTTTGGAAAGTCATTTTTATTAATATAAATATATATAATGTGTATAATATGAGATTCTAATATAATAAAAATTATATATCTATCATAATTATACAACACTAAATATTACAAAATATATGGGAATATTTTATAATATATGCTAATACACCTCCTCAGTCGGAGTGGGAGGAAGCCGGACGCTTAGACTGGATCTGAAGTCAAGGAATAAATGTCTAGGTAATCCTTTCGTAAATATATCCGCATACTGATACGAAGAAGGCACATGCAACACTTTAATATGTCCGATAGCAACCTTCTCACGAACAAAATGTATATACATCTTAATGTGTTTGGTTCGCTGATGCTGAACCAGATTATGAAATAAGTATATTGCGGATATATTATCACAGTACACCAAAGACACCTTGTTGACACCCAATTTTGTCCCGTCTTTTCCAATTTATTTTGCAGTTTTAATTATTTTTAGCACCTCAAAACAATTTTAATCTATATACATACATGCGTATATATATATATATATATATATATATATATATATATATCTCATTATTATTATTATTCACATTTTATTATATCATTTGCATATTTTATAATAATCATAAGTTATCCGAAATTCTATGTTATTTTATTCTCGCAAAATTGCATCGCATTTCCCTTTTATTAAGCATTAAACATTTCGCAAATATTATATTTTATTATTATCACGTCGTTATGTTATTTTAAATAATTCACATCTTTTACAAAAATATATATATATATATATAATATATTTTAATATTAAACCCCTCTTTTATATTTTTAAATCCATAACCCATTTTTATTTCCTAACCCAAAATAATTTCTACCCAAAACATTCTACCAACCCCAAGCCCAATACCCTTTATTCCCTCCAATTCCCGTCAGCCTCAAATCAACTCCTCTCAACCCAAATTAAAAACCCCATCTCCCAAACCCACCAAAACAAATTCCAACACTGCAATTTCAATACCCCAAACCCATTCCTTTTATCCCTTAACCCAAAACCACAAAACATTTCTACCCAAACCAAAACAAACAAACCCCAACCGGTCGACTCCACTGTGCCCAACCCACTGACCCACAAGCCCAACCCCAAATTATAACAACCCAAGCCCAATCCCCAAATTAAACCCCCATTTGCCCAAAACCTAACAAAATCGTGACTCCCAAACAAAAAAATCAAAACCCTACGCCTCAACCCCTCAAATCGCGGCAGACCCTATGCCCTACCCCACATCGCCGCACCCTACCCCTCACACTTCGCCACCGCCACCACCCTACCTCCCGACACCGCTAACGCATGCCCCAAGAACACGCCCCAAAAATCAGATTTTGTTCCCCCTTTATTTTGAAATTTGAATTCGTTTTAAAGGGGGGTATGAGGGGTTGGAACGTTGGGGTGAGTACCTATAAATACCCCATGCTGTTCTTCATTTTGGAGGAGATTTTTCGGAGGATTAAAACAGATTTTTTGGAAGATTTTTCGGAAGATTTCCATATATACATAAATATTTTGTTATGTTCTTGATTGTAAGCATTTGTCTTCCTTGTTATTCAAGAATCAAGTCCGAAATAGGTCCAAGATTTGAAAGAAAGGAGGTGAGTTTCGTTCTTGAACTTGGGTTTTAAATGCCTCTATTCGGTTTCTGAAAAACCGAGTCCAAAACTGCTTTTGCATTTCTTGTTGTTCTTCACTGATTTCGGGTCGACCCGGTTTGGGTATTATTTTCAGAATTCTTGCATTTTCATATTTATGTATGTTGGTTATCTGAATTTGGTGTTAAAATCTGATTTTGGTTTGGACCACTGATCCGGGTCGGGTCACTAACCCGACCCGAGTCGACCCGGTTTGGGTATTATTTTCAGAATTCTTGCATTTTCATGTTTATGTATGTTGATTATCTGAATTTGGTGTTAAAATCTGATTCGGGTTTGGATCACTGATTCGGGTCGGGTCATCGACCAATCGGTCGAATCTGCCCGTAGACCCGCTTGGATATTATTTTCGTAATTCTTGCATTTTCATATTTATGTATGTTGGTTATCTGAATTTGGTGTTAAAATCGATTTTGGTTTGGACCATCGATTCGGTCGAAACATCGATCGCCTGGGTCGAATCTTGGTTTGGGTATTATTTTCGTAAATTCTTGCATTATTCTTGTTGTTGTTATTGGTTAATCGAAATTGATGAAATCAGTTGATTCCGGTTGAACACATGATTCGGTTTGAAGATTGACGGCCCGTCGATCTTGGCTTGAATTTCCAAATTTCTTGCATTTCATGTCTTGTATATTGGTTATCCAAAATGAAAAAATCGATTTGGGTTGGCAATCGATTCGGTCTGAAACATCGACTCGCCTGGTCGTCGACTGCTTTGGCGATTTCAGATTATGACATTTTTCATATCCGCTTTGTTGGTTATCTAAAAGTCCGAATTTCGATTTCATTCGGTCACTGCTCATGATCCGGTCGGATTTTTCCATAAATACTTCTTAATCTCGCTTTGCCCAACATTTCGTAATTTGGGTCGGATATTTTAAATCGCCACCGCCGCTTCTTTGGCAATCGCTTTTATCGCTTTATTAATATCGCATTAAGGCCGATTAAATTGAATTCGAGGCCGCGCTTTTCTTTCGCTTTCGCTTCTTTTTTTTGTTTAATCGCTTTAGACATCCGCGGCAAATGTATATATTATTGTTTTTATTAAGTTTATCGCTTTTAAATTTCTTATGACGGATATCATTGTTTCCTGCTTTGAATAAATACCGCGCCTGCTCGGGCGTTGTTTTTCTGCTTTACCTTGCTCTCGCTTCAGACATCGCTTTAATCGCTTTTATCATTTTTACTGCTTTAAACTGAATACCGCACCTTTCAAACATTGCTTTCCTGCTCCAAATTAATCGTTTCAAAGATTCAAATATCTGCTTTATCGCTTTTAATGCTTTAAACTAAACACCACGCCTTTTTCCTGAAATTATTTTCGCCTCGCTTTTCCGCTTGCTGCCCGCATCAAGCTTTCAATTTTAATTTTATTGATTTAAACACGATACTACATTGGCCGATGAAAAATATCCGTCGATTTTGAGGCCTCCACAGTTGCAAAGACGGAAATATAACTTCTGGGCAATGATGAAGACTTAAACCTTTATTTCATCCAAGATCAACATGTTTAGTAGGCGAGGTGACTAAAATAACCAACAAGTTATATATTCGCAGCCACGACGTGATTATAGTGATATTTTCTATTTCACCCGAGAGACCGACACGTTTAGTAGGCGAGGTAATCAAAATAACCACATTAGTCATATGTTTGCAGCCACGACGTGATTGGAATGCTCTTTTCAAAATTTAAGTCTGAGCCCTCCGTGATCAAAACATTCACTGCTTTTGAATGCGGATATGGAGTTATTTGTATTTAACTGCTTTCTAATCGCTTGTTTTTGACAAATTATGTGATTAAAGTAAATAACGGCGAATTATTCCTCGGAGTTTATTTATTTTATTTCTTTCTTTAATTCAGCTTTTATCCCGCTTTGTATTGTAATATTATTTATCGCACGTATGTAACTATTGAAATGCTTAGAATATGCAAACTTAGGATTAATTCATAAGGTAGTTTAAGATTTGAAACCCGTCGCTAGCTTATTTATTTGTAGGCTCGGTTGAATTCAAACTTAGAAATTCTTCGCTAGTTTATTTATTTTAGGCTCGTCACGCGTATTCAAAATTTTCAAAAACAACTTTGTCATCTTTATTTGCTTTATTAATCATTCCGGATAAGTTTATCTTTTGTCAATTTACAATTTAATGATTCCCAAAATTTTACTTCTTTGATAGTATAAATAATTTATTGTCACAAATACATATTTTTCAAAACTTTACATGTATCTTTCTTTTTATGTCATCTGAATACGTACTTGTATAAAATGCATCATTTACTAATTATTTGCAAACATTTTTTAATCTATTATACTTGTAAAACATGTATTTTTCTAGCAATAATTAAACTAAATTTGACCGGATAACCGCAAGTTAGCGGATCTTAAAGGATGCCTAACCCCTTCCCTTTAGGATAATAAAGAACCCTTACCTAGAATCTCGCTAGTTTCGCAGACCTTAAAATTGGAGTTTACATTGCAGCACTTAGTTTAAATATTTAGGTGTCCTAATTCACCGTAAAAATAATTAGGTGGCGACTCCTCAACCCTTTTACCCAGAATCACCTCAACACGTCCAGGTTCGCTTTGACCTCGAGCAGGTCAAAATAGGGCGCGACAAAGATGGCGACTACTGGGAGCATCGTGTTCTTAAACCATAACAAGTTCGGATTAATTATTGCTTTACTTTTTGTTCCTTATTTGATTTAGTGCTTTGATGTGTTTTATTTATGAGATTTTTGCATAAATCGCTTTAATTGCTATATTGTCTTATCGCTTTCCTTAAATTGGCATTCCGCTCATATTTCTTCCACTGGAAAATTGACACTATCACACACTACACGCGAGGTGTGTTTCGCAGACCCGCAAATTTCTTTCAATCTACCAAATTTTAGGAGAGTTGGCGATGCGTGAGTGACCGGACCATCCGGTGGTCGCGTAGCCTTCTCACTCGAGTAGTCCGCTCGGGAACCTTGTGTCTAGTCACCAAATCTTAGAAAATTTAAGATAGAGCTATACCACCCTTTATTTTAAGTCATGCATGCATACATCTTAGGTGGGTTGATCCTGCATCAACTTCACGAAAACCACCAAATTGTCGACGGTCTCACAACCCAACGACCAATCAAAGATATTATGTGTAGCAGATATTGATGGACGGATCCAAGCCTAAACAAAGTATGCCAAAATCGGAAAATGTATATTCATTTTTATTTATTTTATTTATTTTGTTATAGATGGAGTCTGCTCCGCAAGTCGATGGTGAGTGGGATTCCGAGCAAACCGAAAATATGGTGGACAAACTTTGACCTTGGCAGCCAAATGGCAATTAGGAGAAGATTAGGTTGCCTCGCTTCGTTGTTCGACATCTTCCCGATCAACATTTGGTCAGAGCACTAATCCATTTTGAGATCAGGATCGGGTTGTCTTCAGATTCGGAGATTTTGAGATGACTCTACTTTGGAAGAAATCAACTATTTCACCAATTTGATCTACCAGGGTAGAGGACAAATTATCCCGCATCACAATCCGGAAAGAAATTTCTCCGATACTTAGGGCTAAAGAACACTAAGAAACTCCTATGCTTTGAAAACAACTGGGTCTCAATGGATTATCTTTATGAGAGGTACTGCGGTTGTCGAGACGGTTACAAGACATTCAAAATGAATTTTCTTGCACCCCGATCATTGGCGGACCAAACGACCCATTGCATTTATCGTCGCTTTCTAGGGTCTCTCGATATTCCCGCTTGAGTATGGAAAGATCAGTACTGCATATGTTCCGTGAGCACGGTACTTTTCGAAGGAGCAAACGGAGCACAACTCACTTTGGCCCTATGATCTTAGCAGAAATGTTTCGGGCTTTAGGAAATGTAAAAGAGGTGAAACAGGTTTCTTCAAGGTCGCAACCTTATTTTGCGATGTGGGCAATGGAACACTTCTATCGCCCGAATATGGTCGACATATGCTTCATTGAGTCGAACAAAATCGCCGCCTTACGACGTAAGCAAGCAGCTCAGACGCTTTGTCGGCATGAATGATTGGTATGGGTTTTTGGCGCCCCGCACTGCGGAACAGATCCAATGGAAATACCCTGGCCTCCCGAATGCCAAAAAGCCTACATAAGATGCAAAAGACTTTATTATATTGAGCTTATCGGGTTGAAAGGCCTCCAACCTTACGCTCCACTCCGCAGACTCGACGGTTGGGACAAGAGCGTATAATCCCTCCGAGCAAATATGAGGATTTACGAATTTCATTCGGCCGAATTTCATTGTCCCCAGAGCTAGGCAAGTCTTCGATGAATGGAACGATATTGACACAATAGATACATTGGAGGTAGTCAGCAGAGGTACCCCGAATATCAAGCATGGCTACGAGAGGATTGCAGAGTATGCACCATAGTCCTGATGGCGAGCAAGGTTTTGAAGATATCGGCACGACAATTTGGGTAAGGAATTTCCTGGCTCGTAGACACGATCGTTACCTCGAAATGTGGCAAAGAAATGCAAAATATAGTGCAATATCTAGAGGACGCAGGAGTCGGACCCAAAGAATGTTAGGGTTCCATCTTCATCTCGGTGATCAAAAGCAAGATTTAGAACCCGAGCATAAATATCTTATGTTATCACCTTTATTATTGTACGCATTATTATTTCAAGAAAAGTCAACCTTTATTTCCGACAAAAGGCATCACAATCTTTGGCTTGGATCAATTTATCAAGATCTTGCATATTTTTATGTTTAAGCCCACCTCCTAAGCATAAAGGAGGCCCCATGCACATTAGGACGCCAGATTTAATTTCCATATAACTGCCTCGCTACTTGTTTACTCGCTTTTCCACTCTATACATGTTATTCAAAGCAATAATTATTCGTCTCATACTAACTTGGTTTGTTTCATTTTTTAGAGAAGGTTTATTTTGCTCGCTTTATTTTCCAAAAGTTGATTCGCTTGATTGAAGCGGAGGAACACCATTACTTCACGAGATCCAAGGCACAATCATCCGACAAAATGACTGATTCAGGGGCAAATTAACAAACCGGTTTGGGACTTGTCGCTCTTCCGGAGGTGAACCAGAGACATCGAAATGAGAAATACTTCCGTCCGGATGAATACCTCGCCCAACTATCGCAAAGCAAATGGCAACTATGCAACCGAGATCGAACGGCTGTGAATCTTACCAATCTTTCCATCAAAGATCAACACTCCATCGCTCGAACAAGAGACGAGCGCAATCGCACCACACACCTTTCCATCTCACGAACCATCATTCCCCGTAACCTTCCCCAAATCCCTTACCAAGCGTAACCAATCCTCAACTCGCCACCCACAACGCATCAATCAAGATCCTATCAACCCGCAGGCCACCCACAACAAAGCCCGCTACAAAATGACCTAGTATCCTTCACACCCATATATACATCAAGCTCCACTTACCCAAACTACCCCACTTGTCCAAAATATCCCTCCCACACTAAATTACCAGCAACCCAACAAATACCAATGGCACACAACACTAACAAGCAAGATGTGCCACCCAGATATGCAATCTAAGCCCAACCTTCCACTTCTACCATACCAAACATACATCATCAGGAGATAGACCAATATGAAGAGATGGAAAGGGAAGCAAGGATTAGAAATGATGAAAGTATGGCAAAGGAAATTCATAGGCGAAAAGAAGCATTTAAAAACATTCAAACCAAAGAAGGGGCAATGAAGGACTCGAGTATGAAGATCTCTGCATGCATCCCGACGCTCGGTTGTTCATCGGGTATAAGGTGCCAAAATTTGACTTATTCGATGGAAAGGGAAATCCTCGCGCTCATTTGAGATCGTATTGTGACAAACTGGTTGGAGTGGGTAAGGACCAGGCCATAATAATGAAGTTGTTCATAAGAAGTTTGACAGGGGAAGCGCTCGACTAGTACACAAGCCAGGACCCGCGAAAATGGCATAACTAGGGCACAATGGCACAAGATTTTGTGGACAGGTTCAGGTTTAACACCGACACAGTCTTGGATAGATTTTATTTAATGAAATTGGAAAAAAAATCTACAGAGACTTTCAGGGAATATGCCATGAGGTGGAGGGAGGAAGCAGCAAAAGTTCAGCCCCCGATGGCGGAAAGTGAGATGACCACGCTCTTTGTGCAATCTATGAAGGATGCAACTTACTATGAAAAAATGATAAGCGTCATCGGACGAAATTTCTCAGAAGTGGTAAGGATGGGAGATTTCATAGAGGAGGGTATCAAACAGGGAGAATCACAAACTTGGCAAAGATTGCGAGTGCAACAAGTAAGGCCATTCATCAAACTCATTTGGAGGAGCAATTAAGAAGAGGAGGGACTGAGCATCTCCCCGTCATGGCGGTCCAGAACATAGGTCCAACCAAATGCCAACCTACCAAAGCCCATCATCCCACCTCCCTACTATAATCAAAACACCCAAAATCATCACCTCCTACTATAGCCAAAGCACACAAAGCTCCTCACTTTATTATCAACACTCGCCTACTCCCTACCCTGCCTATCATACCCAACCAATATATGGCCCACCACGAGCACCTACCTATAGAAATTCCCCACAAGATCAACCCACACCTCCGCCTCACGCAAACCCATCCACCAAATACTCCTGCACCCGGCAAATTACGAAAGAAGGCTACCAAGACATATACACCTTTAGCCGAACCTCTAGCCCAACTATACGAAAGATTGAGGACCGCAGAATACTCCAACCCATCCCAGGGCATATCCCCAATCCTATTCCCAGGTCGTATGATGAAACTAAGCATTGTGCGTACCACTCAGGATCACCTGACATGACATCGAGTTTGTTTTGCCCTCAAAGACAAGATCGAGGCTTTGATCAAAGAGGGAATTATCCAACCGAAAGGACCTCCCTAATGTAAATAATAACCCTTTGCCAAATCATGACAATGCCAATATAAACATGATTACCGTTGATGAAGAAAACAGTTTGGAAGGGACCATTGTGCCGATCCGAACAGAGGAAAGGGTTGAATCATCGGCTTTGATCACCCCTATAATTACAGTTCAAGTAAGAGCACCGTTTGAAGTGAAAGTACTTCCTCCGAAATCGCGGATGGTGACGTCGTATGTTGATACCAAAACCGCCCCTTGGAGCTATTCGATTGGGGAAAGGAGCAAGGGAAAGGAGAAACAAATTGTAGAAGTTGTCGTCGCTGGTATGACAAGATCCGGACGATGTTATGCCCCTGCAGACAATCCAAAAAAGGTTGTAACAGAGACTGAAGTGGAAGAGTTACGAGGAAAATGCCAACCAAGGAGTATTCCCTTGTAGAGCAATTGAAGAAAACACCGTCTCACATTTCTTTGCTATCATTGTTGGTGAATTCTCGTGACCAAGGTCGCGCTTTATTGGAAGTACTCAAAGAAGCTTATGTTCCGAGAGAGACCACGGGCGAGAAACTCGACCTTGGCTCTGGACAGATTTTAGAGGCCCATAAAGTCTCTTTTCATGACAAAGAATTGCCACCTGAGGGTTTGGGCCACAACAAAGCTTTGAACATAACAGTAAAGTGCATGAACAAGTTCATTTCTAAGGTATTGATTGATGGAGGCTCAGCCGTCAATATTTGTCCCGCGGCGACTCTCCGAGCCTTGGGAATTAGCATTGGAAAGATTCGCGAAAGTCATGTGAGAGTTAAAGGTTTTGATGGAGCCCAAATGAGCGTTATGGGAGAAATGGATTTAACATTACAAGTGGGGCCCGTAGAGTTCGTCGTGGAATTCCAAGTGCTAGACATATCTACCGGCTATAACCTACTAATGAGAAGACCTTGGATCCATGTGGCTGGTGCAGTTCCTTCTACCCTACATCAGAGTTTGAAGTTTGTTTGGGATCATCACGAGGTCGTGGTACACGGAGAAGGGAGCAATTCAATATGTCCCGGGCGGCGGATCCTATTTGTTGAAAGCGTAGATACACCGGATGGGTCTGTCTTCCATGTCGAGAAATTACATATGCCTCCAAAGTGAAATATTGAAGTTACCCCGGTTCTCACAATGGTGGCCCAGAAATGTTGAAGAATGGCTTTAAGCCCGGTCGAGGCCTCTGATTGAATTTAGAAGGTATGGTGGAGCCTGTTCACTTGCTCAAGAAGAAGGATACTTTCGGTCTCGGATACAAACCCACTTCTAAAGAAGTCTTATCACCAACCTCCGAAAGAAAAGGGACACTCCTTGCCAAAGCCTGCTCCACCCTTGAATCAGTCATTCGTCAAAGCATATGCCGCCAGAGTCGAATGAAGATGATGCAGACGACCTCGCGGAAGGACTCAAAAGCCTTTTCTATTGCGTAAGAAGAAATGGAATGCAATGTAATTCTGGATGATTTTGATGAAGACCCAACTATTTGGGATGCGTAACGTGGAGATATTTTGAAAAATTGGACCTGTGCCTCCGCCCTGCTTTCTCCGGAAGCTTGGTAGAAATTACCTTAGTACTTTTTGAAACAATGCGATTCTAATTGAGGCTTGAATCGCATCTATGCATTTTAATGTGTTTTGCCTCCATCTTTTGAAAGCTTAAATGACAAATCCACTTTGCTTTTGCTATTTCAAAATTTGTTTTGTTTACTAATTTTTTTTTCTCTTTCAGCATGCAAACTAATAAATCTGTCGATAATGTGAATGTGATATGTAATGAAACAAACAAACAAAATCCAAACAATGAACAGGACTTCGAAGAGTATGAGGAAGACTCGCAGCCAGAAGAATTGACAGAGGAATTAGAACATTTTGAGAATAAACCAAAGCCAAATTTAGAAGAAATTGAGGCAATAAATTTGGGGGATGCAGAAAATGTGAAAGAAACAAGAATCGAGGCCCATCTCAACGCCCCACAAAGGAAAGAACTGACGGATCTTTGAGACAATATATCGACGTATTTGCTTGGTCTTATGACGAGATGCCAGGGTTGAGCACGGATATTGTTTCGCATAGATTGCCTATCGATCCATCCTACCCTCCTGTGAAACAAAAACCAAGGAAAATCAAGCTCGATTTGAGCTTAAGGGTCAAGGAAGAGGTGTCCAAGCAATTCGATGCAAAGGTCATTCGAGTCACAAGATACCCCACTTGGTTGGCCAACATTGTACCGATGCCAAAGAAAGATGGAAAGATACGAGCGTGCGTGGATTATCGGGATCTCAACAAGGCCATCCAAGGATGACTTCCTCTTCCAAATATTCACATACTCATTGACAATCGTGCAAAGCATGAATTACAATCATTTGTTGATTGCTTTGCCGGTTACCACCAAATCTTGATGGATGAGGAAGATGCAGAGAAGACAAAGATTCACTACACCTCGGGAGTATAATCGTTATCTGGTAATGCCGCTCGGACTCAAGAATGCAGTGCCACCTACACGAGGGCCATGACTACCATTTTTCACGATATGATCCACAAAGAAATAGAGGTCTACGTGGATGACGTTATTATTAAGTCGCGAAAGACTTCGGATCACTTGATGATTTAGAGAAGTTCTTTGATCTACCGAGGCGGTATAACCTAAAGTTAAATCCTCGCAAAGTGTGCGTTTGGTGTCCTCTTTGGGAAGCTGCTAGGTTTCATCGTGAGTAGAAGAGGTATTGAATTAGACCCCTCAAGGTAAAAGCTATTCAAGACTTGCCTCCTCCAAAGAGTCGAAAAGGACGTGATGAGTTTCCTTGGTCGCCTCAATTACATCAAAGATTCATAGCACAATCAACAAAGTGATATGTGAGCCGATATTCAAGTTATCAAGAAAGACGCCGCTACCAAATGGACGACGGATTGCCAACAAGCTTTTGATAGAATCAAAGAATATCCGCCTAACCCACTGCTTTGGTACCTCCAGAGCTCTAAGGCCTTTGTTATTATATCCGCCTGCGTGTTAGAGAACGCGTTTTGATGCGTCTTTGGGACAACACGATGAAACAGAAAGAAGGAGCAAGCCATATACTACTTAAGCAAGAAGTTCACGCCGTATGAAGCTCGGTATACTTTGTCGAACGCACTTGTTGCGCCTTGACATGGATTGCGCAAAAGTTTAGGCATTATCTGTCTGCATATACCACTTATCTCATCTCAAGGATGGACCCGCTCAAATATATTTTTCGTAAGCCCATGCCCACCGGAAGCTAGCGAAGTGGCAAATCTTGTTAAGTGAATTCGACATCATATATGTCACCCAAAAGGCTATCAAAGGACAGGCACTAGCCGACCATCTTGCGGAAAACCCCGTGGATGAAGAATACATGCCTCTCCTGACTTATTTTCCTGGATGAGGAGGTATCGCTTTGTTGGAGAAGACATCTCGTAAGAGTACCCGTTGGAGAATGTTCTTCGACTGAGCCGCAAACTTCAAAGGGGTTGGTATTGGAGCAGCTTTGATTTCGTAATCAGGTCAACACTACCCAATTTCGCAAAACTCCGATTTCCATGCACCAATAATATGGCGGAATATGAAGCTTGTATACTCGGACTTAGAATGGCCGCTGATATGAACATTCAAGAATTATTGGTTATAGGTGATTCTGACTTATTGATTCATCAGTGCAAGGCGAATGGGCGACCAAGAACGGGAAGATACTTCCTTACCTGCATTGTGTGAAAGAATTATGCAAAAATTCAGCAAGATAGAATTCAAGCATATCCCACGAACTCAAAACGAAGTTCACGACGCCTGGCAACACTGTCCTCCATGATTCAACATCCTGATAAGAACTACATTGATCCCATCAAGGTGAGCTTATCGGATCAGCCGGCATATTGTTTCAATATAGATGGAGAGTTGGATGGAAAGCCTTGGTACTACGACATTAAGAGATATCTCAAGATAGGTGAATATCCGTAAGGCATAACCAAAGATACAAAAGAGGACACTTAGGAGGTTAGCAAACCATTTCTTCCTAAACGGAGAAATCCTTTATCGGAGGACTCCAGATCTCGGTTTGTTAAGATGTGTTGATGCTCGAGAGGCAAGCGCTTTAGTTGAAGAGATACACGAGGCACGTGCGGGCCTCATATGAATGGCTTCACTTTGGCAAAGAAGATTTCGAGAGCATGATACTTTTGGATGACCATGGAAACAGATTGCATCCACTTCGCAAAGATGCCATCGATGTCGATTCATGGCGATCTAATCAAGGTGCCTCCTAACGAACTCAATGTGACGAGCTCTCCTTGGCCATTCGCACTGGGGCATGGATGTCATTGGCCCTATTGAACCTGGCCGCATCAAATGGACACAGATTTATTCTAGTGGCAATTGACTATTTCACAAAGTGGGTAGAAGCATCGCCCCACAAGTCAAGAATAAAGAAAGTGGTAGTTGATTTTGTCCGCAATAACATCATTTGTCGATTTGAAATCCCCGAGTCGATTATAATGCATAATGGAGCTAATCTCAACAAAGAATCGATGAATGAGATATGCGAAAAGTTTAAGATCACTCACCGCAATTCCACTCCATACCGACCTCGATGAACGGAGCAAATGGGCGTACCAACAAAAACATCAAAAGAATACTACGAAAGATGATTGATAATTACAAGCACCGCATGAGCATTTGTCCTTGGCACTTTGGGATATCGCACTACAATCAGGACTTCATCGGGGCAACGCCAGTATCTATTGGTCTATGGAATGTGTCGTGGTTACCGCAGAAGTGGAAATACCATCTTTGAGAGTTATCCAAGAAGCCGAAATGAACGGTTTAAATGGATACAGAATCGCACGAACAATTGATGCCGATTGATGAAAAGCGATTGAACGCACCGCCACTGACAACTTTATCAAAACAGAATGGCCAAAGCTTTCAACAGAAAGTAAAACCAATGACTTTCAACCGGGCAATTGGTGCTAAAACGCATATTCCCGCACCAAAATGAAGCTAAAGGAAAATTCGCGCCTAATCGCAAGGGCCTTATATGGTTCAACGGTGTTGACCGGAGGAGCATTAATTTAGCCGAAATGGACGGTGAAGTATGGCCAAAAGCTATCAACGCGGATGCGTGAAAAGATACTACATTTAGGATTTTTCTATGTAATGCATTTCTTATGTTGTAAAGTTGCGCTCCTGGCGGATACGCAAAGAACCCATGTCGGGTCCCGCTTCCTAGATTGCAAATTTCCCGTAAACACATTTCTTTGTAACATGAACTACGTTATGACACGATTCCCTCGGGCGGATACGAGGGCGCCACATCGGCCGGTCCCATTTTAGAAAATCCTTACAATCCCTTTGCTTGTAATGAACTACGCCATGACTGATTCCCTCATGGGGATACGAGGCGGCCTAAATCGCTTCGGTCCCACCATTAGGAAATATTTTCTCCTCTATCTCACAAATGACAAAATGCACCCATCCGATCACCCCGATAGGGCGCATAAGCAATCTACACAAGACTCGCTTGTCCGCTCAAAAGATCGCCATTCTCACATATCGTAAATCGGGGCATTTTTAAGGATCATCGCCAGGACGCCGATAAACATGGAAAAGCATCGGCAAACTAAGTCTTCACCGTAAGAATTTTGGATAGGACGCTTGCTTTGTTTCACCGCATGTCAACGCCGACAGACATTTATATATATATATATATATATATATATATATATTTCTTATAAGCAAATTATTTTTCAACAAACATTTTCATCAAAAATTCGATAGAATTTTTATGTTTCTATTTTTTAAGATGCATTTCTACAAATTGTTTTCGAATGTTTTCATTAACGGCCGCCAAGATTGGAAGCAGAGAGGGGCTACGGTCCAAGTGAGCAGGACATGCAAATACCAAGGCCGGGTTACAAAGTCAACGCGAATCAACTCCCCTCCCAAAACTCATAAATTTATTTCGAGTACGTGTTCTTCAGTCGAAACAAAGCAGGAAGTCGCAACATTTATGAGCAGATTCGCAAGTGGCCTCCGTGATCGCAACTCACTACAAGAATCACTTTCATGTTTGGAGATTGTACAAAGACGCCATGCTAAACTACATGTTCCCAACCGTGTTGTGTCCACGTGAAGAACGGTATTTCGACTTACAGTGGTCGATTCTCATCTACTCAACTTTTGCATCGCTTATGTCCACACATTAACTATCATGGCATGGCAATAGGGCCCCACTTACATTACGTCAACACGACGACATAAATCAGCGCCCACCTTCTAATGCGGGTATGTTTTAAATCAGCGCCCACCTTCTAACGCGGGTATGTTTTAAATCAGCGCCCACCTTCTAACGCGGTATGTTTTAAATCAGCGCCCACCTTCTAACGCGGGTATGTTTTAAATCAGGCGCCCACCTTCTAATGTGGGTATGTTTTAAATCAGCGCACCTTTCTAACGCGGGTATGTTTTAAATCAGCGCCCACCTTCTAACGCGGGTATGTTTTAAATCAGGCGCCCACCTTCTAACGCGGTATGTTTTAAATCAGCGCCCACCTTCTAACGCGGGTATGTTTTAAATCAGTGCGCCCACCTTCTAACGCGGGTATGTTTTAAATCGCGCCCACCTTCTAACGCGGTATGTTTTAAATCAGCGCCCACCTTCTAACGCGGGTATGTTTTAAATCAGCGCCCACCTTCTAACGCGGTATGTTTTAAATCAGCGCCCACCTTCTAACGCGGGTATGTTTTAAATCAGCGCCACCTTCTAACGCGGGTATGTTTTAAATCAGGCGCCCACCTTCTAACGCTGGTATGTTTTAATCAGCGCCCACCTTCTAACACGGTATGTTTTAAATCAGCGCCCACCTTCTAACGCTGGTATGTTTTAAATCAGCGCCACCTTCTAACGCGGGTATGTTTAAATCAGCGCCCACCTTCTAACGCGGTATGTTTTAAATCAGCGCCCACCTTCTAACGCGGTATGTTTTAAATCGCGCCCACCTTCTAATGCGAGTATGTTTTAAATCAGCGCCCACCTCCTAACGCGGTATTTAAATTTCACCAGCGCCCACCTCCTAACGCGGTATTTAAATTTCAATCAGCGCCCACCTTCTAACGCGGGTATTTCAATTTAATTCAGCGCCCACCTTCTAATGCGGGTATTTCAATTTAAGTCAGCGCCCACCTTCTAATGCGGTATTTCAATTTAAGTCAGCGCCCACCTTTCTAATGCGGGTACTTTATTTTAAAGTATAAACAAAGCGCCCGCCAACGACATCTTCTCAGACAACATTAAGCAACGACATCATTTCAACTTACAAAGTCATATTCTCACATACATATCTTATGCAATCATATACACTAACTTTTATCTTAGCTCGTCCATGTGAATTGAATCCGCGGAGCTTTCAAAGATAACGTGGAACTATATCTCACGGCTAACCAAGGCAATTTGGTCAACGACCTACTTCAACTTCGATCCGCTCTTTCCCAATAGTTTTGTTACATCTGCGACCGGTGTCATCATAACTCGACATCGGGCAACATTTCTTGAATCTACACCAACTTTTCCATAATTTCTCCCCGGGATCTTATTTCTACCCATGATCTTCCTTCAAGTCAGTTGATCGTGACAAAATTGGCTACTCAAATAACTTTCTTTGGCCGAAAACTCTTTCATCGTCTCCGTCCAAAGAGGGGCATCTGTTGACACCCAATTTTGTCCCGTCTTTTCCAATTTATTTTGCAGTTTTAATTATTTTTAGCACCTCAAAACAATTTTAATCTATACACATACATGCGTATATATATATATATATATATATATATATATATATATATATATATATATATATATATATGTGTGTGTGTATATATCTCATTATTATTATTATTCACATTTTATTATATCATTTGCATATTTTATAATAATCATAAGTTATCCGAAATTCTATGTTATTTTATTCTCGCAAAATTGCATCGCATTTCCCTTTTATTAAGCATTAAACATTTCGCAAATATTATATTTTATTATTATCACGTCGTTATGTTATTTTAAATAATTCACATCTTTTACAAAATATATATATATATATATATATATAATATATATTTTAATATTAAACCCCTCTTTTATATTTTTAAATCCATAACCCATTTTTATTTCCTAACCCAAAATAATTTCTACCCAAAACATTCTACCAACCCCAAGCCCAATACCCTTTATTTCCCCCCCAATTCCCGTCGCCCCAGCCCAACTCCCTCTCAACCCAAATTAAAAACCCCATTCCCAAACCCACCAAAACAAGCCCAACCTGGCAAATTTCAATACCCCAAACCCATTCCCCTTTATCCCCTTAACCCAAAACCACAAAACATTTCTACCCAAACCAAAACAAAACAATTTCCAACCGGCCGACTCCACCAGCTCCAACCTACGACCCACAAGCCCAACCCCAAATTATAACAACCCAAGCCCAATCCCCAAATTAAAACCCCATTTGCCCAAAACCTAACAAAATCGTCCCCCAAACAAAAATCAAAACCCTACGCCTCAACCCTCAAATCGCGGCACCCTATGCCCCTACCCCCACATCGCCGCACCCTACCCCCGCCACTTCGCCATCGCCACCACCCTACCATGACACCGCTAACGCATGCCCCAAGAACACGCCCCAAAAATCAAATTTTGTTCCCCTTTATTTTGAAATTTGAATTGCTTTTAAAGGGGGTATGAGGGGTTGGAACGTTGGGTGAGTACCTATAAATACCCCATGTCGTTTCTTCATTTTGGAGGAGATTTTTCGGAGGATTAAAACAGATTTTTTGGAAGATTTTTCGGAAGATTTTCATATATACATAAATATTTTGTTGTGTTCTTGATTGTAAGCATTTGCCTTCCTTGTTATTCAAGAATCAAGTCCGAAATAGGTCCAAGATTTGAAAGAAAAGAGGTGAGTTTCGTTCTTGAACTTGGGTTTTAAATGCCTCTATTCGGTTTCAAAACCGAGTCCGAAATCTGCTTTGCATTTCTTGTTGTTCATCATCGATTTCGGTCTGTCGATCGACCTGGTCGAATTCGATTGAGTATTATTTTCAGAATTCTTGCATTTTCGTATTTATGTATGTTGGTTATCTGAATTTGGTGTTAAAATCTGATTTTGGTTTGGACCACCCGACCCGGATCGGGTCGCCCGGCTTGGGTATTATTTTCAGAATTCTTGCATTTCGTTTTCTTGTTATTGGTTATCTGAATTTGGTGTTAAAATCTTATTCGGGTTTGGATCATTCGGGTCGGGTCACTGACCCGACCCGAGTCGACCCGATTTGGGTATTATTTTCAGAATTCTTGCATTTTCATGTTTATGTATGTTGGTTATCTGAATTTGGTGTTAAAATCTGATTCGGGTTTGGATCACTGATTCGGGTCGGGTCGATCCGGTTTGGGTATTATTTTCAGAATTCTTGCATTTTCATATTTATGTATGTTGGTTATCTGAATTTGGTGTTAAAATCTGATTTTGGTTTGGACCACTGATTCTGTCGGAACATCGACCGGCTCAGTCGACGGTTTGGGTATTATTTTCGTAATTCTTGCATTGTTCTTTGTTGTTGTTATTAGTTAATCAAATTGATGAAATCGCTTGATTCCGGTTGAACACATGATTCGGTCGGTTATTGACCCGTTCGGTCGACCCGCTTGAATTTCCAAATTTCTTGCATTTCATGTCTTGTATATTGGTTATCACGAAAATGAAAAAATCTGATTCGGGTTGGCAGAATCGATCTGGCCTGGGTCGACCGGTTTGGCGTATTTCCAGATTATGACATTTTTCATATCCGCTTGTCGGTTATCTAAAAAGTCTGAATTTCGATTTCAATCGTCATCGTTCATGATCCGGTCGGATTTTTCCATAAATACTTCTTAATCCTCGCTTTGGTTCCAACATTTCGTAATTTGGGTCGGATATTTTAAATCGCCACCGCTCGCTTCTTTGGCAATCGCTTTTACTGCTTTTATTAATATCGCATTAAGGCCGAATTTAAATTAAATTTGAGGCCGCGCTTTTCTTTCGCTTCGCTTCTATTTTTTTTGTTTAATCGCTTTTAGACATCCGCAACGGATATATTATTGTTTTTATTAAGTTTATCGTTTTAAATTTCTTGCGACGGATATCATTGTTTTACTGCTTTTGAATAAATACCGCTGGCCTGTTCGGGCGTTGTTTTTCCGTTTTCACTTGCTCCCGCTTCGACATCGCTTTATCGCTTTTTATCATTTTTACTGCTTTAAATCGAATACCGCACCTTTCAAACATTGCTTTCTGCTCCAAATCGCTTCAAAGATTCAAATATCTGCTTTATCGCTTTTCTCGCTTTAAACTAAACACCACGCCTTTTTCCTGAAATTATTTTACGCCTCGCTTTTCTCGCTTCACGCTCATTGCATCAAGCTTTCAATTTTAATTTTACTGATTTAAACACGATACTACACTGGCCGATGAAAAATATCCGTCGATTTTGAGGCCTCCACAGTTGCAAAGACGGAAATATAACTTCTGGGCAATGATGAAGACTTAAACCTTTATTTCATCCAAGATCAACATGTTTAGTAGGCGAGGTGACTAAAATAACCAACAAGTTATATATTCGCAGCCACGACGTGATTATAGTGATCTTTTCTATTTCACCCGAGAGACCGACACGTTTAGTAGGCGAGGTAATCAAAATAACCACATTAGTCATATGTTTGCACCACGACGTGATTGGAATGCTCTTTTCAAAATTTAAGTCTGAGCCCTCCGTGATCAAAACATTCACCGCTTTGAATGCGGATATGGAGTTATTTGTATTTAACTGCTTCTAATCGCTTGTTTTTGACACTTGCGTGATTAAAGTAAATAACTACGAATTATTCCTCGGAGTTTATTTATTTTATTTCTTTCTTTAATTCACTTTTATCCCGCTTTGTATTGTAATATTATTTATCGCACGTATGTAACTATTGAAATGCTTAGAATAGGCAAACTTAGGATTAATTCATAAGGTAGTTTAAGATTTGAAACCCGTCGCTAGCTTATTTATTTGTAGGCTCGGTTGAATTCAAACTTAGAAATTCTTCGCTAGTTTATTTATTTTAGGCTCACACGCTGTATTCAAAATTTTCAAAAACAACTTTGTCATCTTTATTTGCTTTATTAATCATTCCGGATAAGTTTATCTTTTGTCAATTTACAATTCAATGATTCCCAAAATTTTACTTCTTTGATAGTATAAATAATTTATTGTCACAAATACATATTTTTCAAAACTTTACATGTATCTTTCTTTTTATGTCATCTGAATACGTACTTGTATAAAATGCATCATTTACTAATTATTTGCAAACATTTTTTAATCTATTATACTTGTAAAACATGTATTTTTCTAGCAATAATTAAACTGAGTTTGACCGGATAACCGCAAGTTAGCGGATCTTAAAGGATGCCTAACCCCTTCCCTTTAGGATAATAAAGAACCCTTACCTAGAATCTCGCTAGTTTCGCAGACCTTAAAATTGGAGTTTACATTGCAGCACTTAGTTTAAATATTTAGGTGTCCTAATTCACCGTAAAAATAATTAGGTGGCGACTCCTCAACCCTTTTACCCAGGAATCACCCCGAACACGTCCGTGCTCCGCTTTGACCCGAGCAGGTCAAAATAGGGCGCGACACACCTTACGCAAGGGACACTGAAGCTCCAAAAAGAGGTTTCGGAGCCAGCAAATCTCAGCAACAACATTGGCAACGCCTCTATATTTTGCTTCTGCACTCGAACATGATAGAGTGGCTTGCCTCTTGGCAGACCACGAAATGAGATTATCCCCTAAGAACACATAGTAGCCAGAAGTGGAGCGTCGCGTGTCCGGAAAGCCTTCCCAATCTGCATCCGTATATGATAACAACTTGGTCGGTGCAGATGGTAGAGATGCAATCAATAATCAAGTGTGCCCTTAACGTATCGAATGATACGTTTAAGAGTAGTAAAATGAGGCACCATGGGGGCATGTATAAACAAACACACCTGCTGAACGACATAAGCAATATCAGGCATGGTGAAAGTAAGATACCGAAGTGCACCTGCAAGGCTCCTATAAAGTGCAAGATCGGATACTGGATCACCATCAACAACACTGAGCTTTCGTAAGAGGTGTCCCCGTACGAAGATCCTTCACAGTAAAACAAAAGGGTCAAAGTCAACAGAGGCAAAATTGTTGCGAGTAAATTTCTGGACAAATATTAAGTTTTTAATAATATTGGGAGCATAAAAGACATTATTTAGAGAGTAGGGTGGGTGAGGCGGTTGGGTGTAGGTTGTACAATGACCTTGAATAGGAATGCGATGTCCATTGCCTACAATAATATATTGAAGATACTTTAAACGAAACAGTTTGGGAAGATTACATGCAGAGCGGGTGAGGTGAGAAATGACTCCCGTATCCATGTACCAATTTTCATCGGGCTGCTGCATATTTAAGGAGCTGAAGGCCTGGCCCAATTCGAATGGGGCCATGCCAGTTGGAATCTGCGGCAAGGCCATGTTGAAATGGGCCTGTTGGACTACTGGAAACTGTTGTCGATGGACTTGGCTTGGGCCTAATAGACCAGGCTGCCAAAAACCATTGGACTGGACCAACGTTTGATGATTCGGGTAGGGAGCCAGCCAGGGAAGTTGGGCTAGTGGCCTGGATTGGCCTAGTTGTTGGGCTGATTGGGCGGCTGCTGGTCCTTTCCTCCTCTGTCGCGACCCTTACCCTCTTTGCCATTGACGCGGCCTCATCCACCTCTGTCGCGGCTATCCTATGGTGGCTGGTTGTCCGGCGGTGGCGGCTGGGTGGTGGGAGCGGTGTTTGTCGCCAAATTGTCAACCACTAAAGCCTTTTGATTGTGTGCATCATGTTTGGCACATTAAGTTTCCTCCAAAAGTAAGTGTGAACGCGCCCTATTGAAACGCGATAGTGGGTCGGCTTGTTGAATAATGGTCGTGAGAGTATCATATTCACCCTTTGGTAAGCCAACAACCATTTGTAAGACTATTTTGGTTTCGGAAACAGGTGTCCCTACGATGGATAGTTGGTCCACAACTAGTTTTAATTGTTTAAAATAATCAGACATGTTGGCAAAGTTTCAAGACACGTATTGTTGAACTGCTATTCCAAATACACGACAGAAGTATGTTTGTTGTCCTGAAATATTTTCTCCAAACGTGCCCATAACTCACGAGCCGAGGCACCTGTTTTCATGATTGTGTGGAGCAAGTCTTTGGAGATGGTGTCGTAAATTCACCGTGTAACTATAGCGTTGAGTCGATGCCGAGTGGAGTCTGCAACGTCAATGGGGCGGGGAAAAGAGTCATCAATTTGGTCAAGCACGTTATACCCGCAAGCGTGAATACGAAAGAGTTCGACTCACGAGGAGTGTTGACCATCTTATTGATCAAGAATGATTGAAATGAAATTCTTGATGTTTGTAACGTCTAACGTCGGATTGAAATAAGACGTGGAGGAGGGAGCGGGAGGGTTTTCTATAGTGATTGTAGAGAAGGAGGAAGCTTTAGGAGAGGTGGGAGTAGACATGGTAGCCACAAATTAGACACAGAAAAATAATTGGAAAAAGAGAAAGTCACCGGTTTTGGCCGAATTTAGGGGGGTGGGGTGGCCGATGACGGCTTGTTGGTAGAGAAAAAAGGGATTTTAGGGTTTGACTCTTGATACCATGTAGAATTGTATTAATCTCCCTTGGATAGTTTTTCTCATTAATACAAATATATATAGTGTGTACAATGTGAGATCCTAATACAATAAGGATCCTAAATCTACCATAATTATATAACACTAAATATTATAAAATATATAGGCGATATTTTATAAAATATATCCACCATATATTTTGTAATATTTAGTGTTGTATAATTCTTTAGATTGGGAAATATTTTTGAATGTCATGGAAATAAAATGGGCTCAATATGGTGGATGGATTTAAGTTAATATAATTATTTTTTAATAAATTTAGTGAATTTCAATCTTTGACAACAGGTGAGTTACTTTTTAAATTGAATTATTAATTACTCTCTCTAGTTCAAAAAGAGTGACCACTTAACCTATATATTTTTATTCAAAAGGAGTGTCTATTTATCGAATAATTAACTTTACTTTTCTATATATATTTTCTTTGGTAAACAATGGATTTTATTGATACAAACCCAAATAGGAGCATACCTCCTATTTCTCAAAGTGTAAAAAACGGCAGCTATACTATTTTCTATACATACTAACCAACTCCTAGAGACTATCTATCTACCATTATTACAACTCAAAACTGAAAACCAGTAGCAACAGAGAGAAACCGCAGCAAACACTATAAAAAGAATACTATGGAATGGTGTCCGGGTCAGTCCGATCCCGCCCCGACCCATCCCATTTACCGCCCCGCCCCGCCTCGGCTCCCAAAAAAAATGGAACAAAATTATAGGTAACGGGGTTCGATCTCGGGACGGGACGGGACTAGGGCTCGTCCCGCCCGTCCCGATCCCGATCCCGATCCCGCCCCCTTCCTGCCCCGACCCGTCTCAACCCGGTCCCCCCTCCCCCGACAAAAATAGTCGTTGCAACAACGGCCAAATTTTGATTTTGACCATTGTGCAACGGCTATAACGGCCATTTTTGGACAACCCCCCTTTCCCCATCCCATAAACTCACTCTACCCCCTTAATATTTATTTTTAACTCATAAGTTAGTATATTTACACTTTAATCATATTTCTCAACTATAAATACCTCATTTTTCTCACAAATTTTCCTACCATCTTTCTAATCTCTCAATCTATCTCTCTACAAGTCTACATTGCCTACTAAATATTATATTTGATTTGCTTATTTGTATCAAAGTTCAAAAATTAGGAGTGAAGTTGGCAACTAGCTTGAGGATCATCCATCGAGCAAAATTTCAATTTTTAACCTCGATTACAGGTCGACGTTACGGTCGGTGTTTGGTACCTTTGTTCCTTTTTTAAATTATTATTGTTACTTAATTTTAATTATCATACTTAATTTTATTTAGTTTAAATATTTATTTGCATAATTATAATGGAACGACTTGAACATTTTATTTCTGGTAGAGGTACTAGGGGTAACAGGGGTAAGGGTGCATCTTCTATTAATCACATTCCTAGTCCTGATGATTTCACTCATATAGATGAAACTGATTTTTTTAGTGATATTAATATACCATTAGATCATTAGGTATATTCTGCATCTGAATCAGACTTTAATTTTGAAAATGAATTAGACGATAATGTAGATAACACACCCACTAGTGTACCTTCACCTAAGGCTCAGACTAAGTCTCAGCCTGAAACTCAAACTGGAATGCCTCATATTCCCTTTAGTATGAGTCGAGGTCCCAAACAACAAAAATTAAAATCACTTGCATGATATTTTTTTGATAGGGACAGTGAGAATCAACTAGCTAGATGTAAATTTGTCAACAAGTATATAAATTTAAAATCGGAAAAGGTCATGGTGGGACAGGAGGTTTATTGAGACATGTAAAAAGCATGCACAAAGATAGGTATAACGAATATCTGGCAGAAAAATCGGGTGTGCCAATGCCTTATGAGTCGGGAAAAGGTTCACATAGTGTCCCTGACCAAGCATAGGGTTGAATTAACCCGATGACGGGGGAAATTATAGGTACTAAATATGATAAACACAAATATAGGAAAAATATAGCAAAATTAGTTATGGTGGAGGATTTTTCTTTTTCATTTTCTTCCTCTCCTAATTTTATTCATTACATTAGAGAAACATATAATCCTGTTTTTAACGGTTTTCCTAGCTCAACTGTTAGAAGAGACGTTTTTAAATTTGCACATGAATATCAACATTATTTACGTTATGCATTATATCATTTTAATGACAAAGTGGCTATCACTTCTGATATACGCCGTAGTACTAACGATAATAATTATTTAACCGTTACATGTCATTGGATAGATCAAACTTGATCTATGCAAAAACTATTTTAGCATATAGATATATTGATGATAGGCACACTGGATTATTTATTGCAAGAAATATTGATGAAATTTGTGAATATTATGAAATTACTGATAAAATTATGACTGTTACATTAAAAAATGCTACTGCTAATGATTATGTTGTAAACCTTTTAAAAACTCGATTTACTCCATCGTTTTCTGATATTTTTCATATTAGATGTGCATGTCATATTTATAACTTAGTTGTAAAGGATGACCTAAAACTTTTTTAAAACTTTTTTGATAAAGTACAATTTGCTATAAACTTTACATTTAAAGGTAATAAAATACAAAGACGCAAAGAGTATAAAAACATTTGTCATGATTGTGGACTACCTTATAGAAATATTTCAGAAGAAGTTTCGACTAGGTGGAATTCTTTATATGAACAACTACTTGTTGCTCACGAGTATAAAAGACCTATAACTTTATTATTTAACGCTCGGTAAATGATGATTGGGAAAAAATTTCGGAACTTATTGCATTTTTAGAGAATTGTTTTCTAGCTACTAAAAATTTTTCTGGAATTTATTATCATACTATTTCAACTATGTTATTTTATATAACATTAATATTTTTGTTACTGTAACATCCCGTACTTTCAGGTTACGGTTTAAATCGCTAAGCATATATAAAATCGCTAGGCATGTGTAAATAGACCCGAGCGTCAGGAAAATTTTATTATATTTACATATGCTAATAAGAGATTAGTATTTGGCAAATGAAACCCAGAAATAATTTTGGACGTAACAAGTGTGATGACGGAAGCCGAAAATAAATTTGGTACGTGCATAAAGAGATTATGAGCTAGTGTCATATAACAAACTGTGACATTGAATATATGAAGGTCCTATAAGTTATCAGGACTTAAGTGAATTGAGATTACGGAGTTAATTATGTGTGTGATTGGTTAATTATACGGAGGCATGCCACTTGTTAATATTGGGGGACGTGTAGGCTTCAGAAGTTATTTTAAAATGACTAAGCAAAATTAGGGGCATATGTGGCGATTACTAAAGGCCCTCCCACCGCCAACATTGGCTAAGTGGGAGGCATTTTAACAACAAAACAATTGTTGATCAGATGCAATTCGTTTCTTTCTCCCTTCCTTATTAGCAATTCTCCTTTCCATATTAGCAAATATCCATTAGCACTTATGCCCTCCTTTCTACCAATTTTAATTAAAAGAAAAAGATTTTGTAGTCATTAGCACTTATAACTACTTTGTTCCAGTAAAGAGGTCCTTTTTAATTGGTTGAGATTAGCAATTTTACACCAACGCGATTTGCTATTAAGTGAAATCGAGGTATGTTAAGACAAATTATTTCCTTCTTTTGGCATGTTCCATGTAATAAAATATAACCGTGATGTTGCTCCATAATTTATTCTACTCCTATTAGTTAAGAATATTCATGTTATTGATTCCTATGCTAAAAGCATGTCTAAATATATTTCTAAGTCCTTATTGAGTCATATGGAAAATGTGTTGATGTTCTCAGTGTTAGCCAAAGGTGCAAGGATATTATGTCACTCGGGGTATTTTTATTGTCATTCATACATTTTCACTTGCACTACATTCATATATTACCCTGGACCACTGGTGCTATGCACACTACTATATGGTAAATATCATATATGTAGGGGATATGGAAAAAGGGAATGACGTTATATACATACACCACCTGCAGCTGGTACAGACTATCACAAAAGAGCCCGAAGAGGCCAATATGATGTGATGCATGTATGGCTTATTTGGACGGGTTGCACGATCCGCAACACTAACATATATTGAGACGGGTTGCACGATCCACAACACTAACATATATATATATATATACCGCACTTGCATCATGCATATATTCGTTAACCATTACATGGTAGGATGCCCACATAGGCTGTCATGGTAAGGAAATTGCCCTATGATGCCAATAAATATGGACACTGCATTGTGCATAACATGTAGGCAAGTGTATTAGGGCCCTAAGAGGCAGTTGTTGTTGGTCAGTTGTTTATGTTTCAGTTATTGGTATATTCTTGTTATGCTGTTATATATGCCTGACAAACTCAGTACATCAGTCGTAGTGACGTCCCTTTTATCGGGGGACACTGCGTTTTATGCCCGCAGGTTCGCATAGGCAAGGCGACGGCCCACGCGAATAGGTTGCAGATTTCGGCGGATTTTTGGAAGCACTCCTCTCTTTCCGGAGTGTCGGTCTGATTTTGGTATGATACAATTTTTGTGTGTCTATATGGGTATGGAGGGGCCTTGTCCCGACCTGTTGATGTTGTGTACTCTCTTAGAGGCTTGTAGACAGGTGTCCTGTGTATAGTAGTCTTGTATGACCTTGTCAGCCTTGGTATATGTATATATATATATATAAGTTAGATTTCTGAGTTATTATTACCACAACCCTTTTCGCCTTAGTCGGTAATTAATTATGAATAGGTGTTGATGGTATAATTAGTGGTACCCAACGGGTGGGATCCGGGTGCCCGTTGCGGCCCTCCGATTTGGGTCGTGACAGTTACTTAATGAATATATACAAAAAATGAGCTTACACTCCAGCTATTAAAAAAATGTTTATAAAATTTAAAAAATACTTTTTTTCTATTCCTACTATATATTTTATTGGTACTGTATTAAATTCGACTATTAAAGTAGACGGTTGTAAAACACTTATTGAAACAATTTAAGAAGCTTAGAAATACTTTCAATAGACCCAACTGAAAGAAGAAAAAGAACCAACTAACGAACCAACTAAAAAAGAAGTTATGTCCAACATACACAATGAATGAAAAAAAAATGTATTATTAACAAGAAAGTGCAAATAATCAACCGACTTCGGTACCATTTTCTTCTACTTCACTGCAACCTAATAAAAGACATGCAGTTTCTGCTGCTAGTGTTCAAGGCCTTAGAAATATAATGTTTAGTGGTTCAACTTCTTCACAAGTTAGAGAATTTGATATTTATGTTTTGCAGAGTGTTGTACCGTACGAATTAATTGTCAATGAAGATGGACATGAAGACTTGCTGAGATACTGGAGGGAGAATGCGAAAAGACATTTCCAACACTATTAAAGATGGCTCGAGATGTGTTGAACATTCAAGCGTCATCAACAGCGTTTGAAAGCGTTTTTTCTGCTGGAAGATTTAAAATAGGAGAGCACATACACTCATTGGCAAGAGATATCTTGAAGATTGCATTTTTATTCAGAGATTGGATTAGAGCAGAGTGTAGAAGGTGCGGTCAACCGGAGATCAACGAAGAAGACGACTACAACTACAACGAAATCTTATCCGAGGGAGCAGGAAGTGACGTCGAACAATTTGATCAACAACTTTCAATTCCAACCGAAGATCCTCAAGACATTGTGAGGAAATTAGAAAAAGTATGGTTAACCTTGTAATTTTTTAATGTCAATTTTACTATGTGATTTGCAATTTTTGAACAACAAAACAAAGTTGCAATTTTGAAATTGTATTAAAAAAAATCATATTTCTATTAAATAATATAAGAGGCATAAAAATAGGCTTGGGATATTTTTATTACACTATCTTGTTCAATTATTTAAGTGTTCAAATATATTTTTTTTAAATTAAGTGTCTAAAAAAAAACTCCAAATCCCACAACCCGACCCGTCCCGTCCCCCCGAATCCTGGCCCCTCTTCCGGCGGGATGTGGGACAGGACGGAACCTCTTCCCGTCCCGCCTATGTCGGCTCGCCAGTCCCACCAGATTTGAATCCTCTGGAACCCTGTCCGAACGAAGGGCTTCCTCCATTTTAAGCTCCGTCTGGAATTGCCGGTCCCAACCTACCCCCCGGGATCTTGTCCCACAGAAACCCATCCCAGCCTGCGCCGCTGGCTACCCCTAGTCCAAAGTAGCCTTCCACTTCTGCAACTCTCTTCCTCTGATATGGATGTGAAGGGCAATCTCCCTGCATAGTCTGTCACTGTGGAAATAGCCTTGCTGGAATCTCATGTTAATCATTTCTCTCCAAATAAGTGACACCACCATGGCAAACACACAACATATGATAGCCCATGTGCCAGTCTTTTTCCTTGCCTATCTCCCTGCCCATTGAAGTTCTTCATACCAGCTACCAATTTGTCTTTGAATTCCCAATCAAGCTTGCATTCTGCACCAAAAGCCTCTAGTAATATGACACTAGAAGAATAGGTGGTTCAAGATTTCAATTGCACCATCATAGAAGATACAGTCCAAAGGGACATGGATACCAAACTTTTGCGATCGATCAACTGTTGCTAACTTCTCCCAAGAAGCTAACCATAATATGAACTTATGCCTTGGGTGAATGTTCTGCTGCATTGTAATACTCTTCCATTGGACGTTTTAGTAACAAGACATGAGATGCAAATAGAGTTTCTTGATGGAGAATTTGCCTTAGATCACCATGGAGTTCAGAACAGTTACAAGGCCCCTATGAGAAGAGCTTGCCTGAGAAAAATGTTTCCTAGCATCCCATATTTTTCTAACAATCCAAGTGTCATTAGTTGGAATAGCACAAAATTCCACAGTATTCCCCTTGAGATAATATTCATGCACCTACTTCACCCAGACATAGTCTTTCTTGTCACTGATTGCCCATAGCTATTTTATAATAGCTGGCTTGATTCAACCTGGCTAAGTGAAGCACATTCTGACCACCAGCAGTTCTGGGGCCACACAATTTGTCCTAAGCAACAGCAGCCTTTCTTGAGTTACAAGCTAAACCAGTCCACAAAAAGGATCTACATACACTGTTTATCATCTTGAGTATCCTCGTTGGTAGAATGAAGATCTGTGCTCAATAAGTTTGGATCCCAACAATAACTGATTTATCAATTGTATGCTTCCTGCATATGACAACAATTTTACAGACCAACACTTAATTCGTTCTATGATTTTCTCAACTAGGAGCATGCACTGAGAAATGGTGAGCTTCTTAGAAGACAATGGCACACCTAAATACTTGAAGGGAATTTCTCCCTCTTTGTATCCCAAAATATTCAAAATGCTCCCTTTAAGATCAGGCTTAACACCTGCCATGTAGATGGAACTCTTATCCACATTTTCCTCCAAGCCTGATGCAGCAGAGAACCTACGAAATGCATTTTGTAATAGCTTAATAGACTTAATATCTGCTTTACAGAACATTAGGAGATCATCCACAAAGCAAATATGTGCAACTCCCAGTGGTGAAATTTGAAGTCCTTGTGTAGTTTCAAGATTGAAAGTTCTCTTTGGAGGTATTCTATTGCAATCACAAATAGATAAGGAAACATAGAGTCCTCTTGTGTAATCCCCATCTTTCCTTGGAAATGTAGTTACAGACTTCCATTTAACATTAAGGAATATGATACTGTAGAAATGCATTCCATTACCCACTGGATGAATTTGAAAGGAAACCCCAATTGATCAAGCATCATTTTTAGGAAACTCCACACTATGAAGTCATAAGCTTTCCTGAGGTCAACTTTCATAACACACCTAGGAGATAGTCCCTTCCTTGAGTACCATTTCAGCACCTCATGATTGAATAAGATATTATCTATTATGCTCATTCTCTCTATAAATACAGGTTGAGTAGGACTGACAATGTGAATAATGGCCCTTTTTATTCTATTAGTTAAGACTTTGATTATGATCTTATAAATGGTAGTGCAACAAGTTATGGGTCTATAGTCTTTAACTTGTGCAGGGGAAGGAACTTTTGGAATAAGTGTAACAGCAGTACAACTCACAGCATGAGGTAGTTTTCCAGACACAAAAAACCCTTTTACTGCATTAATAACATCCTCCTTTACTACAATCCAATTACAAGTGAAAAATTTAATGGGAAAACCATTAATACCTGGGGCTTTGTCCTTTGGCATACCATTGATTACATCATTATCTCTTGCTCAGTTACTGGCTGGATCAGGTGACATTTTTGCTGATATTATAGAGTAGGGCCCCTTCTGATCATATCAATATTTGGACATGGTAGAGCTTCAACAGTTGCACCCATCAATAGTGAGAAGAATATGGTGAACTTAGCTTCCACCAGGTCTGGTTCTTGCACCTTGTTCCCCCCTCATCATACATAGAGGTGATTGTATTCCTACATGTTATGATCTTTAATTGAGCATGAAAGTACTTGGAATTAGCATCCATATGGGAGATCCAAGTAGATCTTTACTTTTGTCTAAGAACTTGTTATTCAATGTCACTCTACTTCTTAATTTCATTAAGCACTTCTTTTTCCTAATCAATCAATATAGGACACATTAGCTGAGTTACAATTTGGGTTTTTATTATCTCCAAGTTTTGCCTAGCCAACTGCAGTTTTTGTCTACAAGAAGCCATATAAGTGTTTAACACTTTGAGCCATATCTTGAGACTCGAGTTTCATCCATAACTGGAACATCTTTCTGCCCCCATGCTTTTCCCTCCAAGCTATCTCTAGAATACCCCTAAACTTAGGCTGATGCAGGACAGTTTTATACAACTTGAAAGGTTTTAGTTTAAACTGGGGTTGAGGCTCCACTTGAATTAATATAGGAAAGTGATAAGATACCCCTGGTGCCAGGAAATCTGCCTCAGCCTATCCATAAGATGATATCCAGTCCAAATTCTCAAAATCCCAATATATCTTTGAATATACCATACTACCAGGTTCCTGCTTGTTACAAAATGTGAAGAAACAACCCTTTGATCTCAAAGGTGTTAACCGCAATGCATCAATACAATCTTGAAATCCTTTTACTTCTGCAGGAAACAAAGGTGAGCCAATTCTATCATTTGTGGATAATACATTATTAAAATCTCCACTCAATAACCACTTCCCTTGAATACCATTCCCCAACTACATCAGTTTTTGCCAAAGTATTTCTCTGTGCTGAGATTTATTTTTTGCATATATTATTGTTAAGTTAGTTGAGAACTGAGTAATGGTGTCCTCCACACTGCAATGGATGAAATGTTCATGTATAACCTCCACTTGCAACTGAATGGAATCTTTCCACAGCAGCCATATCCTACCATTGTAAGCCTGAGGGTAGTTGCAGCAGGAAGACCAGTCATGTGCCACTTTCTTTAGTATGTTCCCAGCTTTATGTTATTTAACTCGAGTCCTTATCACACCCATTATATCCACTTTATTATTCTGTAGAATGAGCTTCAACTCCTTCTGTTTCCAGGGCTGATTCAGCCCTCCAACATTCCAAGTTATGACAATCATTTAGGGTCTTAGAGAACCCCGGGGGGCCCTAGCATAGCATTGCCATCTTCTTGCCTATTATGCTTCACTATTACAGGCTCATCATTTGAAAGTTTAGGCACATCAACAACAATAGCTTATTCCTGCAGTTGATGCACATGAACTTGTGTATTAATAGTAGTCTGAATTTGAGGTGGAGCACCTAACACTTTCCCTTTAGCTTGCCAATTAGGTTGAGGGTTCCTTTGTCTGTTTCTTCCTCTTTTTCTCTTCTTCACCTCCTGAAAATCATTATTCTCATGCGCTGCTTCATTAGTGATCCAACAGTCCTGTGCTAGGTGCCCGAATTTCATGCAGCCAGTGCAAATTTTGGATTTCCAATCATAATTCACCTGTTGGTTGAAGGAACCAGCTGGAGTATGTAGCTCAATGGATTCGAGAAGGGGTTGGGGACATATCTGCCTCCACTAAGATCCTAGAATAAGAGATTTTATCCTTTGCTGTAGTGAATTTATCAGTATACAAAAGCCTTCCAACTGCATTGGCTAGCTTCCCCAATGCTTCTCCCGACCAAAACCTCACGGGTAACCCTGGAAAGGTGATCCATAGAGGAATGGTAGTTATATAGCCAGGAGCACTTTCAAAATTAAGTTCCCAATTCTGAAGCACAAAAGGTTTATTGTGAAAAGTATACAGGCCAGCATCCATAACCCTCTCACAATCTTCCAGAGGCAAACCTTAAAATGGAATACCCTTCATTATGTTGTAGAATCTGTGGTTTTTGAATGAAGTTCCAAGTATTCTGAACATACCCCTCCATTGTTTTCACAAATGAAGTATCTCCGATGACATAACCAATCAATTGCCGATTTCCTATACTCCTTCTGGTCCTTAATACCCCCCTCTACATTAGTGACATAAGTTTTACCATTCTTACTGCTAGGAGGAACGTAAGACAAAGGCATACCTTTCTGCGCCAATCGATTATTCTTAATTTCATTCTTAACCACTGGGGTAGGGTGCGCCGACGTACCAGCATCAGAGAATTGTAGTAGTCGCGCTGCTGATTGTGCAGTGGTAAAAACTCCACCATAGGGCTCTAGATGGATTGACTTTTGCGAATCTGAGTCACAATCGTGTTCCATATCCTCCTCCACAATCGATTGACATTGTGGGGGAAGAAAGCTATCAAACGTAAGTGATGGGAGTCTGTAACTCGCACCATCATACGGTGTTACAAGCTTTGTCATCGAATGAACCGCCGTGCCGGCGGCCGTCTTCGTTTTCATGATTTTAGGTGCTTCAGTACATTTTAGCAAATCCTAGCTAACGTGCGCCGAGAGACCCCTCACAAGCCGATTGACGTACCATCCATAGGGAGATAAATGGCCCCAATACTTATTTCACTAAGGAATTTTAGTTATTTTTGTCAGAAATTAATATTTGTTTAAAGAGTGTATAAATGACTAAGTGAATACTCTTTTTAAATCGAAGGGAGTAACATTTCTAAAAAAATTATTTAAAATTACCTTATTATAATTTTAATACCGTATACACGACACTAAACTCGATAATGGATTTAACGGAAAGTGAGGTTATATGAAATGTTAATAGTATGTGAAAAAATGATTGGTCATTATTCCAAAGGCTAGAGAAAAAGGGAACCAACTTTTCATAAAGTCCTCCAGTATCTTCTTCTCTCCCCTCTCTCCTTTTTCGTTGCACTTTGCTTTGCATTGCATGTTTCTTTTTTAAAAAAATCACTCTCACGTCCATGGAAAAAGATGGATAGAATATACTAGGAGTGGCCAGTAGGCCGGGCTCGGGTCTGGCGGGCCGGGTCTGGCGGGGTCGGGGCGGGACGGGAGAAGGGGTCGGGGTCGGGGTCGGCGGGTTCTGGCGGGGTCGGGTCTGGCGGGACTGGAGCAAGTCCCGTCCCGATCCCGTCGGTACCGGGGCGGGGCGGGCTCGGGTCGAGGTCGGGCTCGGGGCGGGTGTTGACACCCAATTTTGTCCCATCTTTTATGATTTTATTCGTAATTTTTTATATTTTTAACACCTCAAAAACAATTTTAATCTATATACATACATGCGTACATATATATTATTATTCTCTTATTATTATTATTATTCGCATTTTTTACTATCATTTGCATTTTTTATCATAATCATAAGTTTTATCTGAAAATTCTATGTTATTTTATTCTCGCAAAATTGCATCGCATTTCCATTTTTATTAAGCATTAAACATTTCGCAAATACTATATTTTTATTATTATCACATCGTTACGTTATTTTAAATAATTCACATCTTTTACAAAAAATATATATATATATATTTAATGTTAAACCCCTTTTATATTTTTTTTAAACCCAAAACAATTTCATCACCCATTCATTTCCCTACTCAAAACAATTCAACTCCCCCTTTTTGTTTTTCGGCCCACCCGAAATCCCCTTACCCAGGCCCAATCGGCCACCCCCATTTTTGAAACCCCATACCCGAAGCCCAACCCGAGGCCCAGCTGACCATTCCCTTTTTCAACGCAATTCGGCCAGCCCAATAACCCAAACCCACACCCCTTATACTAACCAAACCCAAAGACAAAAAAAAAACAACCCTTCTTTCCTTTACCCCCAAAACCCACTTGAAAACCCCAGCCCAAATTCGCAACCCGTCGGCCCACCTGAAACCCCCTGACTCCCTAAACCGACCCATCACCCATCGTCCCCTTTAAACCCCAAAACCCAAAACAAAAAAACCTAAACCTAAAAAAAAAAACCTCAAGTCGACCGCCACCCTACACCCCTACCCCCACGTCGCCTCCCCATACCCCTGACACCACCTACGCCGCACCTCCCCATACCCTATCCCCCAAAATCCGCAACACACACCCCAAAATCAGATTTTGTCCCCCCTTTATTTTGAAATTTGAATTCGTTTTTAGGGGGGTGTGAGGGGGTTGAACGTTGGGTTTGACACCTATAAAAACCCCCTTTGGTTCGCTGATTTGGGGGGGTTTTTAGGAGGTCCTTTTTCGGATTAAAAAAAAAGTTCTTAGGGAGGAGTTTAATTCGATTTTTTTAGTTTGAAATTTAGATTCGAGCCTTTGGTGGTATTGTATTTTTATTGGTTTGTTGTTCATTGAAAATCTGGAATTTTGTTACATTTCCGTTGTTTTTGGGTTCCGGGTCGGGTCACTTCCGGGTCGGATCGATCGGGTCAAGTCGAAACCCGGGTCGAAATTTCAGGTTTTTATTTTTTGTTTGAAGATTACAAATTCAAGCTTCTTTGTTCTTAATTTTGGTTAAGAATTACTTCTTTTGTTCATTAACTCCCAAAAATCCGAAATACCCATTTCCTTCTTATATTTTCGAATCCGAAATATTACTCTAGCCCTTTAATTTTGCAATCTGAAAATTTCATTTCATTCCTCATATTTTTCTCTCAATTCGGGTCACATTCCGGGTCGGGTTGAACATCAGAAAACAGAATTCTATTTCAGAGAAAATCAGAATTCGAAATCAGAAAAAAATAAATCAGAATCCTAACATCTCCGAGCGGATTCGACGATTCGAAACACGCCTCGGTTCGCTACCCGGAGAAGGTCCGTAAACTACCTCTCCTCTCTACTTATTTTCTGCATCTTATATTTATTTTGTTGTGTTTATCAGTTGGTAGTTCGTCCATGTTATTGCGTTTTAATGTCTAAATTATATTGAGTACGATAGCTTGTTTGGTTAATTGTTATAGTATAGATGTGCTTTGTATATTCTGTTAAACCCCAATATTAATATCATACTTAAGTATAATATATTGAAAATGCTATTTAGTATCTGCTTAAGGAATCATGATGTGGATTGATTAAATACCTGCTACTGTTAGTAATTTTACTGACTTGTTTAGTTGATTACGGATATTTTCAATGTTGTGCTTGGTTTACGTTTTTGAGTTAATGTTTGGATTAGTATTATTTTAGTTTGAATGTGTATACTGTTTGGTGTAAAGGTTTGGTTGATGTGGGCGATTGTTAGAATTAGTTATTAGTCATGTTTAATTAGGTTAAAGTTTGTTTATGTTTATTAGACTAAGCATTGAGAAATGTTTAATAAATATTAATGGTTGTTTATGATCTTTAGTTTCAACAGTTGAGCATGTTTAATCATGATTAATTAGACTATGGTTGATGTTAGAATCTATTACGTTTATTATTAATCATGTTTAGCCACTTTAGGTTATTTTATGCCACTTTAGTTCATTTCTAAGTATGTGTAATAAAAATCCGATGTTTGTTGGACTTAATTCATTATGTTGAATTATATGTTGTCATTGTTCACTGTCATGGCTATTTGCGCTCTATGATCTAAGTGTGTTAAACATGGGCTTGCATATGTATAAATATGAATACTTGTTAATGGAGTTTATCGCATATTGGATTGGTTGGGTTTCCTTCCTTCAAGTCTGAAAATTATATGTTTGTAACCCATGTATATATTTACCTATTTTCATGTTTTAAAAATCATGAACTTAGATATATGTTTGCGTATCAAATTTGAGCCCCAACAACATATTACTTTTCGTAAATTATTTATGTTTATATTTTCGTTCCGTCTACTAATTCTTTTCTTTTCTTTTATTTACATGAAATGCATCGGGAGCTACGAAGAGTCTCGTTATGAGACTCATCATGACTTCGTCCAACAATGAAGAACCACATCCGTGTTCATTGCATTCTCCGGTCTCGGAACTTCAAAACAAATAGGGTGCCGATGATATCGTCATCCGTCCTAGCCGCTGCTTCTGTTTATTGTTAAATTTGTCTTTCATTATCATTTGGGTTGTAATAATTATTTAATCATGTACTGTCACTAGAATGCTTAGAATAATTAGGCCGCGAATAGATGAATGAATAGGATAGTCTAACTGCCGTTAGTTTATTTCTTAGGCTCGTTTGAATTGGAAACCAACCGCTAGCTTTATCTGTTTAGGGCAGTCTTGTGTGTTCCAAACTTAGCCTCTAGTTACTTTGTTCTATTTTTTTAGGTTCATTATGCATGCTTTAATATCTTTCAAAAAATAATTTGGCAATCTATTATTCATTTTCTTTAATCCTAAAAGATAAGGTTTGCATTTTATCCGATTTGCAATCTTGAAAAGTCTTTCATAATTTGCTTCTTTTATTATTCATTTGCCAAATATGTATTTTTCTAAATAAATAAACTTTATATCTAAATGTGACGAATAAGTGAAATGCATACTTTTCTCAACTCTACATATATTTATTATAAATAATGCTTTACAAATGTATGTTTTCCTACATACACTTTATAAGTTATGTCATGCAAATACACATTTTTTAAACAAACTAACTTTTAACATAGCCATGCAATTTGGTAAAAATGCATCCGTTTAAATCAAATTATTTGCAATATCATTTCCTTAAACTTCATACCTTTTAAACATGCATTTTTAGCATAATAAATAAACTTGAGTTTGACCGGATAACCGCAAGTTAGCGGATCTTAAAGGATGCCTAACCCCTTCCCTTTAGGATAATAAAGAACCCTTACCTAGAATCTCATTAGTTTCGCAGACCTTAAAATCGGAGTTTACATTGCAGCATTTAGTTTAAATATTTAGGTGTCCTAATTCACCGTAAAAATAATTAGGTGGCGACTCCTCAATCCTTAATTTACCCAGGAATCACCGGATACGTCTGTGCTCCGCTTTGACCCGAGCAGGTAAAAAAAAAACGGGCGCGAAAGCAGGGTACGACGGGTTTTTCTTTTAAAAAAAAAACATATGTATAAAAAAACTCAATAAACAAAACAAGATAGTGTAATAAAAAAATCTCAAGGCTGTTTTTGTACCTCTTATATTATTTAATAGACATATGATTTTTTTTGTAATACAAATACAATTTTCTAAAATCTAAATTGCAACTTTGTGGTGTTGTCCAAAAGTTGCAAATTACATAATAAAATTTCAATTAAAAAAATTACATTCTCAAAAAAATATGTTCTAATTGCTTGATGATTTCATGTGGTTCTTCGGTTGGAATTGGTATTTGTTGGTCAAATTGATCCACGTCGCTTCCACAACTTCGGTTAAGATTTCGTTGTAGTTTTCATCATCTTCTTCGTTGATCTCCGGTTGACCGCACCTTCTCCGCTCCGCTCGTATCCAATCTCTGAATAATACTGCAATTTCCAAGTTGTCTCCGGCTAATGAGTGCTTGTGGTCTCCTATTTGATATCTGCCTGCAGAAAAAGCGCTTTCAGACGCAGTTGATGACGCTTGAATGTTCAAAACATCTCGAGCCATCAATGAAAGTGTCGGAAAGGTCTTCTCATTTCCCCTCCAGTATTTCAGCAAGTCTTCATGTCCATCTTCATTGATAACTTCTTGATACGGTATAGAACCCTGCAAAACAAAAAAATCCAACTCGCTAATTTGGTTAGTAGTAGAGGTACGACCGCACATTCTATTTCTGAGGCTTTCAATACTAGCCGCAGAAACATCATGTCTTTTGTGAGGTTGTGTTGAAGATGAAGAAGATGGTATGGAAGCCGGTAAGTTACTAGCATTTTCTTGTTGATAAAATCTATATATATTTTTGCATTGGTGTTCTACGCTAGACAACACTTCTTTTTTAGTTTGTTCAATAGGTGGTGGGTGATTTAGATTTTTGGGACTTGGAGGTGGTAGTACTTCTATACAATCGTAAATAGTTTCAATTAGTGATTTAATACCGTCTATTTTAATAGTAGGATTTAATACAGAACCAATAATATAAATAGAGGGAATAAGAATAAAATAGTTTTTTATTTTGACAAATATTTTTTTAATAGATGCCTTATAAGCTGTTTTTTTCATATATTCACTAAGTAATAAAAATATTAGAGTTATATAAAATAACATAGTTGAAATAGTAGGATAATATAACCGGAAAATTCTTTTATTGCTCGAAAATATTTCTCTAAAAATACAATTAGTTCGGAAATTTTTGCCCAATCACTATCTACAATCATATCAACTGGATTTTGATTATGAGAGTTAAAAAATAAAGTTATATGTTTTCTATAGTCATAAGCAACAAGTAGTTGCTCATATAAAGAATTCCACCTAGTAGATACTTCTTGTGAAATTTTTCCATAAGATAGTCCTCAATCGTGACAAGTTTTTTTATATTCTTTTCTACGTTGTACTTTATTACTTTTAAAAATAAAGTTTATAGCAAATTGTATTTTACTAAGAATGTCTTCAAAAAGTGATAGACCATCCTTTACAATTAAGTTATATATATGGCACGCACATTTTATATGAAAATGGTCTGAAAAAGATGGAGTTAAACTATTTTTTAAAATTGTAATTGCGTAATTGTTATTAGAAGCGCTATCTAATGTAATAGTCATAATTTTATCGGTAATTCCGTAATAATCGCACACTTGATAAATATTTTCTGCAATAAAAGTACCAGTGTGCCTATCATCTATATATCTATACGCTAAAATATGTTTTTGCATAGACCATTTATAATCTATCCAATGACAAGTTACAGTTAAATAATCATGGCCGTTAGTACTACGACCTATATCAGACGTGATAGATACTTTGCCATTAAAATGATATAATGAAAAACGTAAATATTGTTGATATTCATGCGCGAATTTAAATACATCTCTCTTAACAGTTGATCTAGGAAAATCGTTAAAAGCAGGATTATATATATCTCTAATGTAATGAATAAAACCGGGAGATGAAGGAAATGAAAAAGGCAAACCCTCCACAGCAACTAATTTTGATATTGCTTCCCTATCTCTATGTTTATTGTATTTAGAGCCTACAATTCCCCCCGTCATAGGGTTAATTTGACCCTGTACTTGGTCCGGGACAGTATCAGTATGTGAACCTTGTCCCGATGGAGCGGGCGTTTGCGCACCCGATTTTGAAGCCTGGTATTGGGCATACCTAGCTGGATGAGCACTTACTACGTGTCTAATTAAACCCCCCGTCCCACCGTTTCCAATTTTAAATTTTAAAATATTTTTACAAATTTTACATATGGCTACTTGATTCTCTACATCCCTATCAAAAAATATCCATGCATCTGATTTTAATGGTCGTTTTGCTGGACCTCGTCTCATACTAGGGGGAATAGGAGGTATTTCAGTTGAAGGTGCACTAGTGGGTGTGTTGTCATCAACATTAGTGGGTATATCATCTAGATCATCGTCTAAATTAAAGTATTCTTGAGTTTCAGAAAATAGCTCCTGGTCTAAATCTAATGGTATGGTAGGAAAATGTTGGTATCAACAAAATCATCCTGTGTAGGAATAAGATGACTAGAAGAAGTACTCTTGCCCTGGTTTCCCCTACTAGAAGAAGCACCCTTATCCTTACCCTTAGACATACCTTTTAATCCTTTCATTTTAATTATGATAATAAATAATTAAAGATAATAAAATTAAGTGTGCTAAATAAAATAAACAGATAATAATAATTTAATGAAGGAACGAATGTACCAAACGCCGACGTAACGTCGACGTGTAATTAAGAGGTTGAAAATTGAAACTTTGCTCGATGGAAGATCCTCAAGCTAGTTGCCAACTTCACTCCCAATTCCCAAATGAATAAATAAAATTGAATATTTAGCAAACAATGTAGACTTGTAGAGAGATATATTGAGAAATTAGAGAGATTGTAGGAAGATTTGTGAGAAAGATGAAGAGAAAATGAGTTATTTATAGTTGGAAAATTGGGTTAAAGTGTAAATATAATAACTTATAGGTTAAAAATAAATATTAAGGGGTAGGGGAGGTTGGGGGAGGGGGGGGCCCTAAAATGGCCGTTGGCCAACGGCCATAATCTAAAATGGTCGGTGGTGCAACGGTCATATTTGCAAAGGGGGGAAAAGGGCGGGGTGGGGGTCGGGGTCGGGGCCGGGGGGGGGCGGGGTCGGGTCGGGCGGGCCTGGGGTGGGCTCAGGTCTCGCGGGACGAGACATCATCCCGTCCCGAGTTTGAGGCCCGCCCCCGTTATTTTTTATTTTTTTTTTGGCGGGATCGGGGCGGGCTCGGGACGGGGTCGGGTCGGGCCGTCCCAGCCCACTGGCCAGCCCTAGAATATACTTGTCTATATTATTATTAATATTGCTTGGACAATGTGGACGCTCCATTTACATGTTTGTTCATAAAAGAATTACTTTCTCCGTCCCAAAAAGATTGTCTTAATTTGATTTGATCCGAAATTTAAGAAATAAAGGATTTTATTTTGAAACATGTGATTTAAAATAAACATTAGATATTTATGTGGCTGTAAATTATTTTATAAAGTTAAATTATTTTTAATTATGAAAATATGTTAATTTTTTTGAAATAAATTAATAAGAAAAATAAAATAGTTTTTTGGACGGAGAAAGTACTCATTTTCCATGTCAGTGAAGTCATTCCACAAAAAGGACATTATGTAAGAATATATCGCCACCTATTCTATTCTATTCTATAACAAATTGGTGTAGCAGTAGTAGTAATCTTTAATGGTTTATTATTTGAAAATTCTTTCACGCACGCAGTTGACAGTACATTCTTGTTTAATTAAACCAATAAAAATTTAAATGGTCAGCTAAGTTCACCCTACTGGGCTTAGTGGTTCATTTATGAGCATTCCGAGGACAGGCAGGAGCCAAGCACGCTTTAATTCCTCAAAGCACATTTCGAACTAGGACATTAAGAAACAAACTGCATATATTTTCTGTTTTGTAATAGTTTCCATAAAATAATAAAGCAAATACTTGTAATAGATATATAGATAAAATAAGGTAGTGCATCCTTTGCATGTCTCCGAACCCTAAATATTCTATTATTAATTTTCTATTTGTTTTGCTCCCTCCGTACCAAAAAGATTGTCTTACTTTTTTTATTAGTTTGTCCCAAAAAATTAACATATTTCTATATTTAAAAATAATTTAACTTTATGAAATGATTTAGAGTTTAGGGTTTAGACCACAAATATCTACGTTTTGTTTTAGACCACACACTTCAAAAATCTTCCTTTATTTCTTAAATTGTGTCAAGTCAAACTAAGACAATCTTTTTGGGATGAAGGGAGTATTTTATTTTGAGTAGTGCTACTTGGCACAACCGCTTTTGGCACAAATGGCACAACTCTGTGCGAAATGAAAAATATGCCCTCAGTTGAGAATTGGCTCCAAACCGTTTCTTTTCCTCCAAAAATTTCCCTCCCTGAAGACAGGGTAGGATCGAGTTTAATATCAAGGATATTAAACAGAAAAACCCCAGAAGAAACGAATAGACAATTAAGTGAAGTTATAGATGTGGAAAGAGACATAAGTATTTTTCAGCAAAACCAATTAAATTTGTTAAATCCCAGAACTCTATACAACGCTGGAAGGTTCACGTCTACAGCACAACTATATAGACATTATAGAGAAGAACAACTATCAGTATTAGGTGGCCAGACCAAAAACTTAAATCTGGTTAGCGAAGAATCGTTTAGACAAATTAGAAGTAACACCAGGACCCTAATGCATATGGGACTAATGGTAATAGGGATTAAAGGACTAACTAGAAAAAACCTAGGTAGTAAAGTTTTAATAATGATATATGATGACCGATGGACAGATATTAAAAAATCCATCATCGGAATGACTGAAATAGACATGACTGACAATGGAGGAATCTTCTATATCAGTCCAGACTTCTTAATAAACTTAAAAGAATTCGGTAGACATATAAAAATCGGCATACAGACCAAAGGCTATGAAGAAATGCATAGCGGAAATAACCTATTGTTATGTTTAGGTTTTTTAGGAAAAATGACTACGAGTAGTAATACAAAATTCAAGATTAAGATTAACGACGTAGTAGAGTTAATGAGCGACAAGGGCATAAACTTAATCAAGCCCACCAAAATACAACCAGAAGAATACGCAGGGTTAGAATGGAAACTAGATCAGTTTACCAAGAAAGAAAGACTATTACAACCAACTGCTCATCTGGAATATACAAATAGACATGGAGAAACTTCCATAAGATTTACAGAATACAATTATACTCCGCAAAAAGATTGCGAAACAGAAAGTACAATAGATGAAGAAGAATTAAATTTAATGAACATAGAACTAATCCAAGAAGGTTTTGAGGTAGACGTAGCCATAGAAAAAGCTCGCGACCTGAAAAGACAAAAGCCCAAGATATTATTTAAATGTAAGGGTTGTAAGTTAGATAACATGGAATTAGACGAGACAATAACACATTTTAAATTATGTAAACAAAGGACGGATAATTTAGGATACCAACAAGAACAGGTAACTAAAGAAAAGAATGAAATTTTGGAAGAAATTTGGAAAGATTTCTCCTCAATAAATAGTTTAGACTCAGACTTTGAAACCACCTCTGAAATAAGTCAGAAAGAACTAATGGAAGCTAGTACGTCTAGCTCTAGTCCATTTCAGAGAACTGGAGAACCAGTTACGGTAAATACTAGTGCAGTGCATTACCTAGAAGACGAGTATGGAGAAATTTAGAAGAACCTATAGCAGCCGTTAAGCCATCAGGAAAACGAATGCCTATAGAAGAAAACATAGTACTCCAAGAAGGAGGAAGTGGAGGAAAAATCCTTAACATAGCCGCCCATGATCCACAGAGGTGGAATTCCGTAATAGATATATGGAAGGGTATAGTAGTAGCAGACTACATACAAAGTTACATAGAAACAGACCCAGAAACTATGTATAAATATTTAGAGACTTTCCTAGGAGAATCAACTAAGGCATTATGGGAAGCTTACAAAACAAATTTCCCAGAAGAATTTGTCCAATTGGTAGGTATGGGATCAAACCCGTACAATTTCACCAATAAGATTCACACTCTTATTACTGGTGAGGACCCAAATAGCGGACTTATAATTCTACAGAAAAATGCTCTAATTAAGTTAGAACAACTTAGCATAAGTAATTGGATATATATTAAAAAGTTTTTAAATGATTTCTTTTACTACTGCACGATCAGCGGAAACTCGTTTGATCAAGACTTAGGCAAGAAACTCTTCAATAAACTACCAGGAGCTCTAGGTAGAGAGATTGAAGAACGCTGGAGTAAGCGTGATGGAATCCTACAAAATCCTACGGCCAAATGGTCCATAGGACACAGGATCCAGCACATAATGGAAATACTCCAGGAGAAGTGTACAAACCTCCAGATACAGAAACAACTTAAACAAAATGAGCTAAGTTTCTGCAAGAGCGTAATATACACTACTCAAAGCTACGATAAAGACCCCCAGAAGAAAAAGAAATATAAAAGAAAAAACTACAAGACTGATAAATACGATAAAAAGAAATATTATCTTAGAAAGTCGACAGCTAAAAAACCCTACTTAGATAAAAGTAAACACATTAGGAAGTACCGAGATGATAGGACATATAAAAATAGATTGGAATGTTTTACTTGTGGTAGTATAGAGCACTTGGCAAATACATGCCCTAAAAGATTAAACAATAATAGTAAAAATGCTCAGCTTATCGAAGACTTCCAAGAAACATTAATATGTGTAGACGAATATATGCAGATACAGAAAGCATATATTCAGTAGTAAGTATACATAATGACCAAGACCAGTTAATAGATTCATCAGACTCAGAAGCAGATGAATTTATAAACGAATTAGGTATAGAAAATCTTAATATACAAGAACTTAATAATCTAGTAAATACAGAATCAGATTGTGATCATTTATTCGAAAAGAATAAAGGATTGGACAGCACCGCATGTTGCATTTGTAAATGGTTCTCGAGCAGAAGCAAATGGGCCAAATGCAAAAAATGCTACATGGAAGGCTGCATAAACTGCCTGCAACAAGAATTAAACATAATTATTGGGCCCAAAAAAGACTTAACTATCTTACAAGACCCAATAACAGATCCAACTTTACCAATCAGACTAATGACTCTCGAAACCAGAGTTAATACATTAGAAAAAAGATTAAATTTGTTAGAGCTACAAAAAGACGCTAAAAATCTAGAAGAACAACTAGAAGAAGAACAGATAGATGGCTCTGCAGAATTAATGAATAGAAATTTAATTTGTAACGAAGACAAAAAATTCAGTTCTTTAAGACTGTTAACAAAGATTAAAATTCAGAATTACGAGATTACTACACTAGCCTTAATAGATACGGGATGCACAAGCAGTTTATTAAATAAAAAGATTGTCCCAGCTAATTTAATTAAGACTTTAGACAAACCATCCTCAGCCATGCAGATGGATGGAACACACAATTTTTATAAATATTATTTACAAGAAGCAGTAATAAGCTTCATTAATTCTTGTGATAAATTTTATAGTCCACACTATAAAATAAATAGAATACTGGTAAGAGACCTAAATATAAATACAGACTTTATTTTAGGATTAGACTTCCTACTACACAATAATGGAAGCTGTACAATAACTAGAGATGGAATTATATTCCAAAAAGACAGTACATACTCCCCGGTACAGACTCAAAAACAAGAAACAAGAATTAGTCAGAACTCAGATATAAACAAAATAAATAAAAATGACAGTTGCTGTAACAATTGCAACAGTAATGAAAAATACTGCTGCCAAAACAGTAATAATTTAGAGTTAGAAGATTTAGAAATCTATGACTTAATAGAAGATGACATCTTAGCAAAAAACTATACGCTAATAGAATTAGAAACAAATTTTGTAAATTTTAAAGACGGTTTAAACAAAATAAGAATTATAAAAGATCAGAAAGATCTAGATGAAATAGTTAAGATACTAGATAAACTAGAAATAATATGTGAGAAGCCGTTAAGACACTGGAAAAATAATAAAATTCTTTGTGAATTAGAGATTATCAATCCAGAATATATAATCAAGACTGCTTCAATAGAAGCAACCAATAAAGATCTAGAAGACTTTAAAATCCAAATTAAAGACTTAACAGATTTAGAGATAATAAGGCGATCTACGTCCAAACATAGATCGACAACATTTATAGTAAGGAGCCATTCAGAAGAAGTTAGAGGAAAAGCTCGAATGGTTATTAATTACAAAAGACTTAACGATAATACTAGAAGTAATGGATACAAATTACCAGACAAGACTGAATTAATAAATAGAATTCAAGGAAAAACGATTTTCAGCAAATTTGACTGTAAATCGGGATACTGGCAAGTAAAAATGCATCCAGACAGTATAGAATGGACTGCTTTCACTTGTCCAGAAGGACACTTTGAATGGTTAGTAATGCCATTCGGACTAAAGACAGCTCCCCCGATTTTTCAAAAGAAAATGGGTATGATTTTTGGGGATTATAAAAGATTTACTATAGTATATGTAGATGATATACTAGTATTTAGTAATACTATGATAGAACACTCATGACACCTTCAAACAGTTTTTAAACTTTTTGTAGACAATGGTATAATTATTAGTAAGAAGAAGATGGTTCTATGTAAAAAATACATAGACTTTTTAGGGGTAACAATAGGAGAAGGAAAGATAAAACTCCAACCCCATATCGCTAAAAAAGTTTTAGACATGGCAGATAAACTGGACAAAACAAAAGACTTACAGAAGTTTCTAGGAATATTAAATTATGCCAGAAATTTTATAAAAGATCTAGGAAAGATTGCTGGACCATTATACTCTAAAACAGGTTCAACAGGTCAGAAAAAATTTAATGCTGAAGACATAAAGATTGTAAAGCTCCTAAAACAAAGGATCCAGAATATTCCGGATCTAAGTATGCCTCTCGAAAAGGACTACTTAATTATCGAGACAGACGGAAGTTTCGAGGGATGGGGCGCAGTATTGAAAGCAAAGACAAATAAATACTGTAATAAGACTTCAGAACGTATTTGCGCTTATCAAAGTGGTAAATACAAAGAGAAAGGTAACATGAGTAGCATAGACGCAGAAATACTAGCAGTAATATACGGACTAAATGCTTTTAGACTTTATATTTTAAATAAGGCTGAGACATTAGTTAGAACAAATTGTGAGGCTATTGTTAAGTTTCACCAGAAGATAAACGACAAGAGCAGTAGTAGACGTAGGTGGTTAAATTTTTTAGACACCATATCTATATACAATTTAGTCTTTGAACACATTAAGGGTAAAGATAATAACTTAGCAAATCAGCTTAGTAGATTAGCAATCACTACAGACAAATCTAGAAAAAATATTAATATTTTTCCTAGCTAACTGTGCTCTTTTTCTTGTCAGCATGAGTAGCCCAGCAAAGAAGACTGCTAAAGACAAAGGGAAAGGCCCGGCCATACCCCAAGACACTTATAGACAATCAGTATTGGGGAACCTGAATTTCAGGCCCATATCTGCCCTTGAGACTCCCCCTTTAGAAAGACTCATTTTCGGTAAGAATAATTTAATATCTTACCCACCGTCTAATATGACTTTTAAAGTTTTGCCAGACTTCGTTATAGACAAACAACAAAAATGCCTTGTGGATAATTTATGGATTTCACACACAAGGAAAGACAACAACCATTTTTGGCTACTTTAAATAGTACTTGTTCTTATTTCCATGAAAAGAATTTAGAAAAACGTTTTAAATATTACGTTGTGATTCATGGAAAGACTAAAGGAGTATTTCAGACTTGGATTGAAGTGGTGGATTCAATTAAAGATATTAAAGCCCCACTATTCAAAGGTTTTAATGATTTTAATGAGGCCCTTGATTATGCAAGGGGAATACTTGGCCCCAATTACTACCTCTCTCCAGCTCTCAGACAAAATCCTAATCAGACCCCACAGTATAACATCAAAAAAGACACAGATAAGATCATTTTTTGTGACCATTGTGATACAATGACAGAGTCATTTAAAAGATTAAACCAGACAAAAGAAGAGCTGCAGACACAGACCATATATCTCCTAGAAAAGAATACAAAATTAGAATTACTCCTGAGACAAACCCAACAGAGTTCTCCATCTCAAAAAATGGATGAGAGCGGTGTACATTCCCGTCTGAATGTTAAGAAACCTATTGTACCAGGTATAGGTACAACTAGTCCGGTACAAACGGTCGCCGGTAAAGACAAATCAAAACCGTTGAAAGTTGTCACTTTACTAAAAAGTGAATCAGAAGAGGAAATTCCTCTTAAGACTAGACGAAGACTGCCCCAAACTATAACAGGATCAACATCCCGAGCAAGGAGCAGAAAAAAGAAGCCACAGCAAAATATAGAACAAATAATAAAAGACACTTTGGAAAGTATTTTCAAAGAACAGATTAAACCAGTAATAGAAGATAAACATGAGAACCCGGAAATCACAACCCCGGAAATATCAAGACAAAGTAGAGGACTAAATACAGAAGATATAGATCATGTATCAGAAACAGATTCAGAAAATGAATTAATCCAACATGCTCAGGACCCAAACGATGACTCGGGCATGAGTTTTGATTCCATTGCAGAACATAATTTGAACACATGAAAGAAAGCAGAAGCAACGGACAACTACAAAGTTGAAAGATACCAAAGCCAAGACAAAGACAGCCACTTTAAAAAGTGACCGAAAGTAGCAGACAAGACAGGACAGCAGAGTTGAAAAAATCAACAAAGCAAAAGGACGACAGCAGAAAACAACAAAGAAGATAACTCTTCAAAAGTTGAAAGGACAAATGGGGCCCTCAACGCACCCAGCCTAAACTATTGAAGATTCTTTTTTAAGTTTGAAATCCGCAGCTGACATCCGCCAGACATTATAAATAAGAGACTTCTCTTCAGAAGAAAGATAGAGCGAGAGAAAGATAGGGAAGACACTACAAAATCTCAGAAAAACTCCCTCCACCAAATACCTCCTTTCTCCAATAAACTCCCCTCACCTGTATAAACCCCGATGTAAGTAGAATAAGGGTGGTACTCATTCCCCCGTAGCAACCAGATCTCTCCGGGACTCCCGAAAGGGAAACCTCCATGTACTTCAGACTATGTAAGTCTTTAAAGTTTTTTTTAAGTAGTCATCTCCATATGTATATTATGTTTGTACTATCTTGCAGAAATGCAAGTTTATGTTGTTAATACAGTATGATGTTTTTTTATTTTCATCATGAATCTTAAAATTGCTAGCTATAATCTTTGCCAAAGAATGTATTAGTTGCTGTTAAAATCTTATTGGCTATTATACCTAACCACGACTATCCGATGAACTCAGTATATGGTTATCCTTTATTCTCTATAGTGACATCCATGGATTAGCCTGTAAATTCCTATACCAGCGGTGGTTGGTAAAAATGGCCGTTGATGTCCGCGGAAGGACTGTGTTGGCCTGAAAATTGGGTGTGGCTAAAGACGACAGTCATTATTAGGGTAAAGTCTAAAGGACGAGATGAACAGTTCAAATGAAAGAAGTGAATAGGAATAATAGTACAGTAAGACCAAATAGTAAAAAATACACCAACTGGCAGGGACGATAAATAGTAAAGTTAAGACTAGTGACTGGACATAGTCCAGAACAAAAAAAAAAATTTTTATTTCGGATATATATATATATATATATACGGCCTATATATCTATACGATATACGTAATATATACAATTTACATAATCTTACTAAACCAATTTATACCATATAAATTAGTGATTAACATTCACCAACCCTGTTTTTTATACCATAGCCGCCTGTTCTTCATTCCCTAATCTTTTTAGCCTATTTCTTTTTTTATTCTTAAACTACTTTCCTTCCTTTTTTACAAGTGTTGCCATTTTTTACAAAACTAAAATGGACCCAAATAATGAAAATGCCGATATGCGATTAGTCAAAACGTTGAATGATGTTTTTGGGTTTCAACGAAATGACAACTTGCTCTCTGATGGTGGTGGAGACGATGAAGATCCAGACACTAGTTTCAATGGCGGTCCAGACACATATTTAGACAGCGAGGACGAAGAGCTAAACATGCTGGCTCTTATAGAGATAGAAGAGATAAACATGCCAGATGAGGAGGAAAACGATGAGTTAAATATGTCGGATCAAAGGTTGGATCAAGAAGAATATGAGAATCAGGAGGCAGACGATGATGAAGATGAAATGGATGAGGAGACCTTTACTCATCAAGAATTTTTACAAGGTCCTACTGAAGGAATGATATTCAAAAGTAAAGAATCATTGTTTGCATTTTACAAAGAACATGATAAACTGAAAGGGTTTGGCATTGTGAAAAATATATGTAACAAAAAAGGTGTTGATATAGTCAGGTATGTCGTGTTTGGTTGTGATAAGGGGAGGAAATCTAAAAGGAGACATAGAAAAGGGTTGAATGTAAAGATAAGGTTAATGCTATTTTGTTGCATGACGGTTCATGGTGTGTCTCTACGGTGGTTCAAGATTATAACCATGATTTTGATGCTAGACTATCTCACTTTATGACTTCACACAGGGAAGTGAGTAGATCTTTGAAGAGACATCTTATACCTCATGACATCGCAAGCTTAAGACCTTCTAAGAGCATAAGACTTTTAGAAATTCAAGCTGGTGGGCATGAAAATATGAGATATACGCCAAAGGACTGTATAAATTACATTTTGCAGCAGAGGAGGCTGAGAACACTGACCACTGATGGCGAAGCAATAAGTAGGTATTTTAGTGAAATGCAGATTAAGGACAATGAGTTTTACTATTCAGTTGACCCAGAGAATGCTGGAAAGCTCCGAAACGTCGTATGGGTTCATACACACTGTAAGTATGCGTATCGTGAGTTTCATGATGTAATATGTTTCGATACGACTTATCTTGTGAATCAATGACGCATGTTATTTTCTTTGTTTGTTGGTGTGAATCAACACCGACAGTCCATACTTTTGGGATGTTCTCTCATTACTAGTGAGGATGCTGCTACTTAAAAGTTTATCTTCTCTACTTAGCTTAAAGCCATGGACAATGTTAAACCGACTGCTATCTTGACAAATCAGTGTGAGAGCATTAAGACAGCTATTAAAGTGGTAATGACAGAGACAATTCACAGGTATTGTATCTGGTACATATTCACAAAGTTCCCTTTAGGCTAAAGAGCGTTCGTAACCAAAAATTGCCAAGATTGAATTTAAATCCATAGTCCTTGATTCTATTACTATCGATGAATGTGAGAGAAAATGAGGTGAATTCATTGAAAAATATGGCTTAGAAAACAGGAATTGGTTCTCCAATTTGTATTCGGATAAGGAGAAATGGATTCTCATATACCTTAAGAACTACATTTGGGCTGGTATGTTGTCCACACAAAGGTGTGAGGGAATGCATGCACTCTTCGATGGCTATATCAATGGTCAAATCACCCTGAAGCAGTTTGTTGAGAAATATAAGATAGATGTGAGAGTCAAGTACGATAAAGAGTTACAAGCTGAGTTTACATCTAGATATACAAAAGCATCAATTTTCTCTAGATTTGAGTGAGACCATCAGTTACAAAAACAGTATACTCGTACAATATATTATATTTTCATGTAGTAGGTGTAAAGTTTGTTTCACTGTTAATTGAGCATTCCTCAAGATACTGAAGTAGTGGATGGTGTTTAGAAGTACAACATTACAGATTTTTCAATTAGGAATTATTTCCATGGGAATGAATTTGTCTACATGGAGGAATATAAACCAGGCGGCCCATATTTTGAATGTAATTGCAAAAACTTTGAATCTGCTAGGATTGTGTGCTGCCATATACTAAAAGTGATATCACACAAGAGAATTCAGTGACTCCCCGATAGGTATATAATTAAAAGGTGCAGAAAATATGCCATCCGTCCTCACTTGAACAATTCTTTCTTGAAGGTTACCCAACCATGACATATGAGTTCATAAAATATAATAAGCTGATGAAATGGTTTGAAAAGATACATGATGTTACACTAGACAATGATGTGCAATGTCGCGACTTTAAAAGTATAATGAAAGCCAGATTGACTGCATATTTAAATTGGCAGGATGATATTGTTATGCCAAACACTGATGGTGTTGATAACTTGAATGAGGATGATGCAACATTCATAAGAAACCCTAAAGAGGTTCGTCTATGAGGAAGGCCAATAATTATTAGATATAGAGGAGGACATGGAAACAACTTTACGCGAAGATGTGGACAAGGTCACACAAGTACAAATGGTGATGGTGGTGGTGATGGTGATCATAATGGTGGTAGAAGGAGTACAACTCATGGACGAGAGAGGGGAAGAATTGAAACTAATGTGGGTGTAGAAAATGTGAATGGAGATAATTCGGGTGGTAATAGGGGAGGTAGAGATAGTGGTAGAATCACTAGAGGTGGCGGTGTAGGGGGTGGTAGAAGTGGTGGTACAAGTCGTCGAAGTACGGTTGGAGAAATCGACCAACTTGATGTGCAAGGCTAATTGGAAGTGTTTGTTGACTAAGTTTTAATTTTTTCAATTCTGATTGTCAATGTTATGGAAATTGTGTTTTTTTGAATTGGAAGTCTAATTGTAAACTATTGTTGACTCGGTATTAACTTGTTTCATTTTGAATGTCAATCAGTGATAGAACTGACTAATTTTGCACGTCAACACTATTTAGAAGCTATTTTTTAATTTGTATGTAGTAGCTCACTTAGTTTTAAGTTGTTCCATTTTTTATTGTCAATCAAATCGAACCAACAAGTTGAGTTTTTCGAAAGATTGAATGGATCATTTCTTAATATTTGGAGGACTAAATTCTAAATTGCCTAGTCTTCTAACATGTTAGTGAAATATTCAACCTTTATGCAAGTAGTATAATGTATTGTGTACAAAACCACAAATGTTGCAAATCTGACAAATTAAATTTGAAATACTAACAATGAGATGAATGATTTGCAAGTTGTATGGAAGAGACGAATTATTTTTGCTTGTTAGGGTTTGATATATAATTGACTACTAGTAGTAATTTAATTTTTTAATTTAATTAAAATATTTGTGTTGACTACTCACTCCAACACGTATCAAAAAGGCATGACATCATATGGGAGGGAATGGAATATTTTTTTAGTCCGTAAAAAAGGATGGAGGGAAATCCAATTTTTGTTTGTTTTGAAAACACCTTTTAGATGCAAATTGAAACGGCACTCTTTACTTTCCTATTTATTATCTGTTACAAACGGTGAACCGTTATTAAAATCACATATTTTATTTTTTTCCCTTTAAAATTCTCTTCATAAATGGCAAGTTTCAGTCCAGTATGCCAAAAGGATCACCCCCAGAACGTAACCCGTTTCCAAATCACGCTAAGCAAATCATACGCGATGTTGGATGATGTGGTACGTCTATTTTCATTATTTTCACTAACCTTGTTGTTTTGTTAATATAATAATTTGTTTTTTTGTTTGTTTACAGTGGTTTCCACGGAATATCTTTCAATATATTCCTCCACAACCAATCAAATGTCATGACTCCAAATCCCTAAGTAGTGAGGGCACCTACCATTTTCCACCTCAATAGGAGAACCATTCCATGAATCAACAATCCAACAACAGTTAAAGTAAATTAAGCGGAATAAAATAAAGTCTAACTCATATCATAAATGTAAAAGTGCGGAATATACGAATACAGATATAACCCCCAAAGGATAAATGGTTTGAACAGTACAAGAGCGACTTGATGAAAGAAAGCCCGTGGACTTAAACTTTCATCATGAGCCTAAAGGAGACTTGTTAAGGTTGCCAAGGGCTACCCGTCATTCTACACTTAGATGCCTAACATGGCATGGAAAATGGAATGGTTTTGGAGTTATTACGTGAAGGTTCAAAAAAGTCATTGTATTTTCGGCCTTCTTATTGGTCTTGGCCGAGACCATGTTTTCTTTTTAGCTTGATGTTTTATTTTATTACTTAGCTTAGCTTTTAGATCTTAGCTTAGGACATAGTAGGCCATAGAATAACTACCTTAGGACACAATTAATAGGTCATGTAAGAGGTTGCAAAATTGAGAGTCTTTGTCACAAGATGACTAAGCCAATAGGTCTTCCAAGAAGATGACTATGCCGTGAGTTGGAGGACAAGTTGGCAAGGACAAGGATATTCTAGAAGATGAGGCTTCCAAGATAACAATTCATGAACTTAAAGACTTCAAATTCGTCCAAGGGGGAAAAGAGGAGTTGGCCGAAATGGTTCAACACAGAAGTACAAGGAATGGAAGTTTCTTAACTCATTCCAAGAAGATGATATTGTTGGAAGAATCACTCCACAAAGGGATGTGAAAGGGATTGAGTTTACCCTTGTCTCCAAGAAAAGACCATTCACATTGCCTTGGTTTGGCCGAGAAGTTCCTTAGGCACCAAGTACACCCGAACTCGTTGCTACTTGTTCACATGGCCGAAAGTTGCATGTAGTTTGTTTCCTTTAGTTTGTCTTCTAGAATGGTCCATTTTCTACTATAAATAGGACCCCTAGGATATGTAAATAGGACAGAGTGGATTTATATATAAAAGTGAGTTTTACTCAAAGCTAATTGTATTCATTTGTGTGTGTTTACTTTTAGTTGGTTCTTGTGTGAACCAAACTCTCCTTCGGTGCAAGTATTGATTAGGACTTGTGTGACCTAGTCTATAACCAAGCTTGAAGAACACCCTTGGTGGTAAACTAAGGTTGGTACTTGTGTGGACCAATATAGTCAAAGCCTTGGGAGCAACAAGGGCATTGATCACCCCCACTTGGCTTGTTCACGGGCATTGCGACTGGCAAACCCCGATCTCGACCTTGTGACATTGATCACCAAATCCTTGGTGTCGGTTCATCAATTAACTCCCCGTTCCTCTATCCTTGGACATATCTTTCATACCTCACTAAAACCACAATTACTAAACATCCAAACCGAAGCAACCAAACCAACATTTAGCCAAGAATCCCGCATTGCTTGACTCGTGTTGTATCCTACAACTCGTGTTCAACCCTCACTCAAAATACTATATACCGGTTACCCCTACCTCCAACAATACCTCATTAACACCTCCACCAAAGATCATCATCTGAATCAGTCCACAAATACCCACCCAATCCAAACACCACCAAGTAGTCCGCATAATACATTTATCGAGAACCTTACTGTCCCAGTACTGTTCCAGCATCCTACCGTCATCCCATCACCAAAGACCAAACATCAAATCAACCCTCAAAGTGTATACACCAATACCCAAAACTGCCTTGACCCATTTCCCTATACAACTACCTAAAACAGTCATCAACACCACGCTGCCCGATCGTAACATACCTACCGAGAACCTCATTGGTTCAGGTCTATTCTGCACCCTTACCATCACCGAACCACCAAGACAAAATCTTATCCCTGACCCTTAAATAACCCGCAACAACCCCTCAAAACTCCATAAGACGACTCCCACTACTTTTACCTGAAACAACCTCCCATACACCACACACACGGCCAATCAGGAAACCAAAACACCCCTGTTTGTGCCTTAATCTCGGATCAACCCGAACATCCTCCACACCGGACCCACTTACCCAACATCACCCCTCTTTATATTCATTAGATTGGTATCAGACCTTGGGCATCCCATCCCACACTTGATGCTATTGAGCAAATAAGCAACGAACTTAGAAGGACCTTATCAAAATTAGTTGCGGAACAAGTGCAACTATTGAGAAGGGACTTTTCAAGACTTTCCAGGAGTAACAATGCTGAGCCAAGGGTTGTATAAAGCAATCCAAGGTATTAAGAGAAAGAATACCACAGTTGTGGGAGTTTCTTTGCTATAGAGAAGACCGAAATCAAGGAGCTCCGAGGAGAAGAACAAAGTCGTGTTCTTTGCCCTAACTCGTTGTATCATGTTAAAGGAAAGGGCAGTACCTCTCCACATAATCCATTGTATGGTCAAGAAATCATGGAGGGAGTTGTCACTCTAGCAGAGGTGTGTGAAAACTCAATTCCCCAACATGTTCTAAGTATTCAACTTGATGCACACGAGGAGCCGCAAAATGAACAACTCTTCCACACTCAATGCAAAGTGAATGATAGAGTGTGCAACGTGATTATAGGTGTGACGAGTTGTGCCAACTTGGCTTCCGAGGAGATTATACACAAGTTAAAGTTGCCCACCCTCAACCACCCAAAGCCATATGATCTACAACGGCTCAACCAAGATGAAAAGCTAAGAATCATAAAACAAACTCTTATTAGCTTTCGGATTGGAACATATGAAGATAAATTATGGTTTGACGTCCTTCATATGGATACATGACATATTTTATTGTGGCAACCATGGCAACTTGATGTAATAGCATAACATGATGAATGAAGAAATACTTATTCCTTTCGAAAAGATGATAAGAAGATTCGGTTAGTGCCGATGTCATCTAGTGAAGTAAAAGACATGAAAGTCCGATGCGCAAAGAAGCGTGAAGCCGAAACACTCTTACTTGAAGCACAAGGGAGAGAAGAGGAATTCAAGAAGGGGAGTCCTATGGACTCATGGGCATGCAAGGAAAATGAGAACGTTGCAGAAGTCACGGTGGAAAGTATCGACGGAGGGGAACATCCGAATGGCATTGCATCCGGAACACCACCAACGAAAGATGGTGAACTTGCCCTTGATTTATTTTCAAGGATTTCATTGTCTACTTACCAAAACTATGGATGCCAAGAACAAGAACTGAGAGATGTCATACCAAGTAGGCCAGCCCCCGAGCTACCATCAAACAATGATGTTGATATTCTTTGTGAGATAGCTCTCGGAAGACCCCTTTCTCCATATGATGTTCCAACAACAACAACCAAGCCACATATCCAACAGGACTTGTTTCCATGTCATACCCCTAGCCATGAGCATGGAGAAGCATCCCGAGGGTGGACCTTCTTTACCAACCCCTTATACCAAGTTGAGAAAATGGGTGGTACCTTCTTTGTCAACCCATTATATAAGTAAAGCCGCATAAAAGAAGATGCCGACATAGTATTCCCAAAGAACAACACATCCAGAATCTTACCAAAGGAAGATAATGAAATCGCTCTTGATTTATTTTCAAGAGGTTTGTTACTACACACCAAGTCTATGGATGTGGAAGGCAAGGCGTGGATGACCGAGGGTACCATAGCTCTGACATGACATGTCTTAGTGGTACCGAGGCATGATGAAGATTGGAATGGTGCACATCACCATTGTTTTACCTATGGCCAGACAACCTGTCTTATGGAATCCGAGATCCAACATGAACATCATAAGAAGGAAAAACCAATTGTGTCGTATTCGGATCCTTATTTGGAATATTGTGAGGAAGACACCTACAAGATAAAACTTCCGGTCCTATCTAATGGTGGAAATATTGGATCAACACTTGTTGTTGAAATTTTTTTTCACTTTTAGACGGCTCGAATTTTAGGGCAAATTATTTCAAAGAAGGGGAGATTGATGAAAGAAAGCCCGTGGACTTAAACTTTCATCATGAGCCTAAAGGAGACTTGTTAAGGTTGCTAAGGGCTACCCGTCATTCTACACTTAGATGCCTAACATGGCATGTAAAATGAAATGGTTTTGGAGTTATTACGTGAAGGTTAAAAAAAGTCATAGTATTTTCAGCCTTCTTGTTGGTCTTGGCCGAGACCATGTTTTCTTTTTAGCTTGTTGTTTTATTTTATTACCTAGCTTAGCTTTTAGCTCTTAGCTTAGGACATAGTATGCCATGGAATAACTACCTTAGGACACAATTAATAGGTCATGTAAGGGGTTGCAAAACTGAGAGTCCTTGTCACAAGATGACTAAGCCAAAAGGTCTTACAAGAAGATGACTAGGCCGTGAGTTGGAGGACAAGTTGGCAAGGACAAGGATGTTCTAGAAGATGAGGCTTCCAAGATAAAAATTCATGAACTTAAAGACTTCAAAGTCGTCCAAGGGGGAAAATAGGAGTTGGCCGAAATGGTTCAACACAGAAGTACAAGGAATGGAAGCTTCTTAACACATTCCAAGAAGATGATATTGTTGGAAGAATCAAGTCTTCCACTTGGACTCCACAAAGGGATGTGAAAGGGATTGAGTCCCTTGTCTCCAAGAAAATACCATTCACATTGCCTTGGTTTGGCTGAGAAGTTCTTTGGGCACCAAGTACACCCGAACTCGTTCCTACTTGTTCACATGGCCAAAAGTTGCATGTAGTTTGTGTCCTTTAGTTTGTCTTCTAGAATGGTCCATTCTCTATTATAAATAGGACCCCTAGGATATGTAAATAGGACAGAGTGGATTGATATATAAAAGTGAGTTTTACTCAAAGCTAATTGTATTCACTTGTGTGTGTTTACTTTTAGTTGGTTCTTGTGTGAACCAAACTCTCTTTCGGTTCAAGTATTGATTAGGACATTTGTGACTGTAACATCCCGTACTTTTGGGTCACGGTTTAGATCGCTAAGCGTATGTAAAATCGTTGGGCGTGTGTAAATAGACCCGAGCGCTGGGAAATTTGATGTTATATTTACATATGCTAACAAAGAGATTAGTATATAAAAGGATGCAACCCCGAAATAATTTTGGACGTAACAAGTGTAACAACGGGGATCAGAAATAAATTTAGAGTATGCATAAAGAAGTTATGGACTAGCGTCATATTACAAGAATTATGACATTGAGTATATGAAGATCTTATAGGTTGTTAAGATTTAAGTGAATTGGGATCATGAAATTAATTATGTGTGTGATTGATTAATTGTGGGATTAATTAATTAAGTGGAGGGGACAAGCTTAATGGGGGTTAATACATGTAGCTTTAAAAAAACGTCCTAATGACTAAGCCTAGACTAAGTTAATGTAGTGTGTGTGTGTGTGGCGTTAATTAGCCCGCTCTCCACCGCCAAAATATTGGCTAGTGAGAGACAACATAATGAGAGGAATTTATTAGTTTTCAAGATTGAGAGGTTATATTGCATCTTCATTTTGGGAATCCTTTTAAAGACCCAAAACAAATGCTCATCAACCACCTTATTTAGTAGGCATTTCGATGGTTTTGTGTTAGGATAAGAGGCAGTACGTCCACTATATTACGTACTTAATGAAGAGAGGAAAAATACATTTTAGCTTAGAATTGAGAAACCAAAAACGTATGAAGCAGTGGAAAAAAATCGTGCAAGTGCAACAACAACATTTTCCTTCCAGTTTAGCGAAATGAAGGTATGTTAAGGCAAATTATTTCTTTCTTTTGGCATGTTCCATGTGATGAAATATAACCGTGATATTGCTCCATAATTTATTCCACTCCTAGTAGTTAAGAATATTCGTGTTATTGATTCCTATGCTAAAAGCATATCTAAAATTATTTCTAAGTCCTTATTGAGGCATACGGAAAATGTGTTGATATTCTCAATGTTAGCCGAATGTATAAATGTATTATGTCACCCGTTGAGGTTGGAATATTGTGTTATCATTCATGCATTTTCATTTGCATTGCATTCATGTTTTACCCAAGACTATATATTGGGGATGAGAAATGAAAAACGTAGACCACCTGATCAGCTGGGATATGATAATGATAAAGCATGTGTGGCTTAATGAAGGAAGATGACTGATTAAGGGCCAATATATATATATATATATATATATATATATTGTGGGGAGGAAGATGCCCTTGTGTGGCTAGTATATATGTATTTACCGCATTATGCATGACATTTAGACATATTATGCCCACAGAGGCCGACATGAAATGATTTCTACAGAGGCTGTTATGGTAAGGAAGATGCCCAAATGGGGCCGATGTATATGTACACCACATTGTGCATGATATTTAGGCATATGTATTAGGACCCTCAGAGGTACTTACTATTGGTCGGTTGTTTCTGTTTCAGTTGTTGTTATATCCCTGTTATGCTATTATTCATGCCTGAGATACTCAGTACATCAGTTGTATTAACGTCCCTTTTGTCGGGGGACGCTGCGTTTCATGCCCGCAGGTTCACATAGGCGAGGTGATGATTCACGTTAGTTGATTGCGAATCCAGCGAATTTTTGGAGCACTCCCCTTGTTCGGAGTGTTGGTCTAATTTTGGGTACGATACATTTTTACTTATATATATGGGTATGGCGGGGCCTTGTCCCGACCTTTGAAGTTGCTACTCTTAGAGGCTTGTAGACAGATGTTCTGTGGATAGTGGTCTTGTGTGGCCTTGTCGGCCTTGGTATGGGTATGTATGTATGAAAATTGGATTTCTAGTTAAAATTTTTGATAATTTTTTTCGACTTAGTCCGTGTTTAATTATAAATAGGTGCTGACTGTAAGGTTAGTGGTACCTGGCGGGTGGGATCCGGGTGCCCGTCGCGGCCCTACGGTTTGGGTCGTGACAGTGACCTAGTCTATACCCAAGCTTGAAGAACACCCTTGGTGGTAAACGAAGGTTGGTACTTGTGTGGACCAACTTAGTCTAAGCCTTGGGAGCAACAAGGGCATTGATCACCCTCACTTGGCTTGTTCACTGGCATTATGACTGACAAACCCCGGTCTCGACCTTGTTGCATTAATCACCAAACCCTTGGTGTCGGTTCGGAAATTAACTCCCCGTTCCTCTATCTTTGGACATATCTTTCATATCTCACTAAAACCACAATTACTAAACATCCAAACCGAAGCAACCAAACCAACACTTAGCCAAGAATCTCTCATTGCTTGACTCGCGTTGTATCCTACAACTCGTGTTCAACCCACACTCAAAAAACTATATACTGGTTACCCCTACCTCCCACAACACCTCATTAACACCTCCACCAAAGGTCATCATCCGAATCAATCCACAAATACCCACCCAATCCAAACACCACCAAGTAGTCCGCATAATACATTTATCGAGAACCGCACTGTCCCAATATTGTTCTGGCATGCTACCGTCATCCCATCACCAATGCCCGAAAATTACATCAACCCTCAAAGTGCCTAAACCAACTCCCTAAAATGCCTTGACCCATTTCCATATACAACTACCTGAAACAGTCATCAACACCACGTTGCCCGATCGTAACACACTTACAGAGAACCTCACTGGTTCAGGTCTGTTCCGCACCCTTACCACCGCTGAACCACTAAGTCCCGAGCGTATCCTTGACCCTTAACCCACCCACAATAACCCCTCGAAACTCCATAAGCTGACTCCCACTACTTTCACCCGAAACAGCCTCCCATACACCCCTTTTAGTTGTTGGATGCGCAAAATAACCTATTCCGGGAAGGGGCTGAGACTTATGATTCGAAGACCAAGTCAGAGACTACTAGACGTCTCGCAGAGAGACTCTCAACAAGAACACATGGCCAATCTGGAAACCAAAACACCCCTACTTGTGCCTTAATCTCGGGTCAACCCGAACATTCTCCATACCCGACCCACTTACCCAACATCACCCTCCTTATATCCATCACGACTACCATAATCTATAAGTCTGAATAATACAAAGGATTAAATGTGAATATTGTCTCAGAAATCAAAGTAAAGACAATAGTAGGAAGGAGTCTCCGGGCAGCGGATCGTCCAACATGCTCACCCTAAAGACTCAGCAACAGCCTCGGATCAGTCTCGAGGAGAAGAGGTAGAACCAATTACGTACTCTACATTCATAAAAATATGCAATAAGGTAGTATCAATACAAACACTACATACCGGTATATATCATAGGACGACAACAGTTAGCTAACATATGCATAAGAAAGAAACTAAATGATAGACATTTTCATAGTCAAGTACAAATATTATCACAGTCTAAGAATAACTAGTCCAAATATAGAGAATCACAGCCAATGGTGAAGCATCTAAACCCAAGTTTTCCAGGTTTTCCAGTCGTTCGTTAGAATAATCATAGACACAAGTATAACAATAAATCTGAAACATAGATATAAAATGAAATGATGAGGATATGCAATGTAATCTCTGTACATACATGCTACAGATGGAATACCTTGTCGTCTCGTAGTCATGACCCATGGGGATCCGCGACGTTCATATAGCAGTCATTCCATATCACACAGCCTAGAATGACTCTTCCACCGAATACTCCGCTAGTCACTCCATATCACACATCATAGAGATGGCTACACAATATAGTATGTCATATGAATCATAAATGTTCCATTGTCATTTATCACCGTCACGCCACCACAAGTCATAACTGTATATCATAGAAATAAGGATGAATGTAATGTAATGACAATAACAAGTGTAACATATCAATTCCCAGTGTTGCCTCACAAGGACACTAATCATAATATCAGTATCATATCAAGTCCTTTCCACTATCTATAAATATGTGAAGATAATTGAGATACAACTACATCACAAATACGATATGGCATTACGAACAAGTCCAGTAACCACAAAGAGGCAACAAGTCATAATTAGTCAACAGTAACCAACCTAAGTAATACATACCAACTTCATACCCAAAGGCTTACTTACTTTATCCAACAAAATCTAACTACTCATATACTTTGCTATTCGAAGTCTAACCAGAAGGTAAGACATAACCTACTTGGATGCCGAGCGGGAGTCACAACAAGTCACGCCTGAGCCTTGCCCTTCCGAGGATCACGATTGTACTCAAAGTTTGATATTATCGAAGCCTAAGTTAGAATAAGGAATTCACAACACCCATAACATTATGTTACTTATTTGGATCCAAACCAAATAGGGAAGAAGGGGAAAACGTTCTTATAGGGGTAAAACGGTCATTTTAATAATGAACTATGAAATTTAACGTTCTAGGAGTCCAATCCTCATAACCAATTGCTAAATCAACTCAACATTAGGCTAATTCATCTTGAAAGCAAAACCCCCAAGTTTGGGTATGAACCTTAGTTTCCAACATTCAATTTCATCAACTTTCAAGCTTAACAAATACTAAATAGTGAAACCCAAGCTTAGAATAGCAAAATCCATCAGTTAATTCTCATATTTAAGCTTAAAAATTAAACAAGTCCTGATTTGGTTGAACTCATCTTCCCCAGTTAGATTCTAGGTTATCTCTACCATTAAATCAACATAAAGAAGTTAAAGAAAGGTATAACAAAGCTAAAGGAGCTCACCTCAAGAAGAAATCACTAGAAGTTTCTTGGAATCGCCCTAAGAGTTCTTTGGATAACTTTTTTCGAAATGAGGGAGTAGGGTTTGAATGACACTTAAAAGCAATCTGGAAATCCCATCATCCACTGTAGCGAACCTGCAGCCGCGGTCAACGACCGCGCCTGCGGTCCTTACCCAAAATCCCCAAAGCACGCTGTAACGGAACACTGTTCGCTTCAGCAGTTCCTTTCTGTTGAGGCGTACTGAGGCCCACCCCAGCGAATACACCGGCAAACCAGAAAAATCAAGTCTTATGCAATTTCAACCCGAAATCTGATAATCAACTGAAATCTCCCCGACACAAACCAGATATGCACGCACATGTAAAAACATGCTACAAAGTCACTCCTGGTCTCGAAATTTCTATCGGAGGTCTAATTCTACAAGTCAACCCCCAATGGGCTAAACTAGTTTCCCAACCAATAGCCAAAAATGCTTCTGAGGTCCTCGAAAACCGAACCAACTATCCTATCAAGTCATAAATGACTCTCCTCACCTTATGAAATCGACAGAATTCTGAAAAAAGGTCCGTTCATACAAAAGTCAACTATTGATCAACACTTTCATACTTATTCTCAACTTCTACTACAATTTCCCGAAAGTCCGGGAATCGAGTCTACGGGGGTAAAATAGTCAAAGTACACGTAATGACAGAAAAGATCATTACATCAGATACCAGTTAAACAATTGCTCATCCTCGAGCAACAAGGGCGTAAAAGGGTAAAAAGTACCTAAGCTAACAAATAACTGAGGATATCTGGCACGCATATCAGACTTGATCTTTCAATTAGCTTCCTCAATAGGATGGGTTTTCCACTGAACCTTTACGGAAGCTATCTCTTTAATCCTCAACTTCCTAACCTGCATATCTAAGATTGCTATAGGCTCCTCCTCATAAGATAGATTCTCATCAAGCAACACTGAATCCCAATGAATAATGTAAGACTCATCCGAATGGTACTTCGTCAACATGGACACGTGGAAAACTGGATGATCACCTGACAAACCTAGTGCAAAGCCAACTCATAAGCCACGACACTGATACAACGGAGAACCTCAAATGAACTAATATATATCGGACTCAACTTTCCCTCTTTACAAAATGCACCACTCCCTTCATTGGTGATATCTTTAGCAGGACCTGATCACCCTCCATAAATGCTACGTCTTTGACCTTTCGGCCTGCATACATCTTCTACCGACTCTGAGCTACTAAAAGCTTTTCCTGAATAAGATTCCCCTTGTCCAAGGAATCTTTCAGCAAATTTGTACCCCACGATCAAACCTCAAAAATATGAAAGCATCAAATAGGAGAATGACACTTCCTACCATAAAAAACATTAAACGGTGCCATTCAATGTTGGAATGGTATCCATTATTGTACGTGAACTCAACCAAGGGTAAGAACTGGTCCTAATGACCACCAAAATGAATAACACATGCTCTCAACATGTCCTCGAGCAGCTAAATAGTCCTCTCGAACTATTCGTCAATCTGGGGATGAAAATGGTACTAAGATCCAATTGAGTACCCAACTCAGTCTGTAATGTCCACTAGAAATGGGAAGTAAAACGAGGGCCTCGATTGCAGATAATAGAAATAGGAACCCCATGAAACCACACAATCTCACGAATGTAAATCCTAGCTAACTTCCCCACATTATAAGTAACCTAAACCTGAATAAAGTGTGCGGACTTGGTCAGCCTATCCACAATGACCCGAACTGATTCAAACTTGCCTAAGGTCTTCAGAAGACCTACAACAAAATTCATGATCCTCTCCCACAACCACTCGGGAATGGGCATCCTCTAAAGTACACCACCGGGTCTCTAGTGCTCATATTTCACATACTGATAATTTCCACATCGAGCAATAAAATCTGCTATATCTCTTCTCATCCGACCCCACCATTAGTGCTATTTCAAGTCACTGTATATCTTAGTAGCACTAGGGTGAATGGAATATTGAGAACTATGGGCCTCTTTCAATATCATCTGAATCAAATCACCAACACGAGGAACGCACACACGTCCCTTGATCCTCAGGACCCCTTCGCTATCAAGCACGACCTCATTAGCCTTACTACACAACACCTTGTCATGAATCTTACACAGATGAGTATCCTCAAACTGCTAGCCCTAATCTTCTAGAAAAGAGACGACCTCGCCTCAACACATGCTAAAATTTGGCCCAAATATGAAAGATCCAACTGTACAAAAATGTTAGCCAGAGTCTGAACCTACATGGCTAAGGGACGCTCATAAACAACCAATTGGGCCAAATTGCCCATACTCACTGCCTTGCAGCTCAAGGCATCAACCACCACATTTGCCTTACTAGGATGGTAAAGTATGGTGATGTCATAGTACTTCAGAAGCTCTATCCATATACGCTATCTAGAATTGAGATCTATCTGAGTAAACACGTGCTGGAGGCTACGATGATCGGTGAACACCTCACAATTGACCCCATAAAGATAACCTCTAAATTTTCAAAGAGAAGACCACCGCTAACAACTCCAAATCATTTGTAGGGTAGTTCTTCTCATGAATATTCAACTGTCTAGAAGCATATGCAATGACCTTGCCCTCCCGCATCAACATAATGCCTAAACTAGTACGGGACACATCACAATAGACTACAAAATCCTTACCCTTCATGGGTAATGTAAGGATCAGAGCCGCAGTCAACAAAGTCTTAAGCTTTTGAAAGCTATCTTCACAAGCATCTGACTACTGAAAAGGAACCTCATTTTGAGTTAATCTAGTCATGTGAGACACAATAGAAGCAAATCCTTTCACGAATCGATGATAATAACTAGCCAACCATACAAAGCTATAAATCTCAGTCACGGTAGTGGGCCTCGACCAATCCCTAACAACCTCAATCTTCTTAAGATCAACCATAATCCCCTCATTTGTCACCATGTTGCCCAGGAATGCCACATAATCAAGACATAACTCACACTTTGAAAACTTGGCATAAAGCTCCCTCTCCATCAACAACCCAAGTACAATCCTCAAATGTTGCTTATGCTCCTCGTTACTCTTCGAATACACTAAGATATCATCGATGAACACAATAATGAAGGAATTCATGTATGGCTTGAAAATGTCATTCATCAAAATCATAAAAGATGTAGGGGCATTCGTAAGCCCAAAAGACATCACAAGGAATTCGTAGTGACCATAAAGAGTCCTAAAGGTCGTCTTCAAAATATCCTTGGTCCGAATCTTCAACAGGTGATAGACTGATCTCAAGTTAATTTTTGAAAATACCAAAACACCCTAAAGCTGGGCAAATAAATCATCAATGTGAGGAATAGGGTACTATTACTAATGGTGACCTTGTTCAACTGACGTTAGTCTATGCATATCCCTATCGTACCATCTTTCTTCTTCATAAATAACAATGGAGCACCACAAGGGAAGACACTTGGTCTAATAAACCCTTTGTTCTGAAGATCTTACAACTGCTCCTTCAGCTCTCTCAACTCAGTCGGTGCCGTCCTATAAGGTGCAATAGAGATAGGGAGAGTTCCCAGCTCCAAATTGATGCAGCATTTAATATCGCGATCGAGTTGCATGTCCGACAAATTGCCAGGAAACAACTCTGCAAACTCTACGGAGGTAAGGGATAATTTTCTTCAGAGCAGGACTAGGAGTACCCCTCCACTCAAGTTTAAAAATCTCAGGTATGGCTAAGGTAACTGTCTTGGCATGACAATCTAAGATAGTGTGGTACAGAGATAACCAAATCATGCCCAATATAACTAAAAACTAACATATCTAGGATCATCAAGTCTACCCATGTGTCATACCCCATAAAAGTAACTAAACAGGACCGATAGACTCTATCAACCAACACAGAATCCCCAACCAGAGTAGATACATAGATAGGCAAGTCAAGAAAATCGCAAGTCAAATCCCAACCAACAAAATGATAAGCAGACACATACAAGTAAGTAGATACTGGATCAAACAAGATCGTAGCCGGTCGATGACGAACATAAATGTTACATGAGATCACAACATCTAAATCTTATACTTACGGCCTACCTAAAAATTCATAACACTGCGCACCACCCCAGTCGCTCTGAACAGATTATGCTCCTCCCCTGGAGACTTGAGAACCACCTCTCCTGGAATGATGTCCTCTCCTAGAAGATTGAGAACCGCTACGGCCTGACTGAGCACTACCTCTCGCTGAAGAACCACCATGTCTACCAAAAGATGCTAGAGTCCTATGGGTTTGGAACCTGGAATCCTACAGGTACCACCCTGTCTATCCCGGGGACAATCTCTCTTGAAGTGACCCGACTTACCATAACCATAGCAAAGTCTGGGCGCTGGAGGATGATATACGGATGCTGAAGAATCGGTTGGACCATCACGGTTGGCTAGCCTAAAGAAAGTACCTCTATGAGACTGTCTAACCCCATGCCCACTCTGCCTAGAAGGGGCATCTAAAGATGTCTACAGTGCAGACTGAACCGGATGATTGCGGGTTGAATGATAGGTCCTGGAAGACTGACCCCCACCTCTGTGACTGAAAGAACTACTAAAATAACCATGTTGATGAGACCTCTTCTCACTAGACCATTCATAAGCTCGAACTGTGTCAACCTCAATACTCATAGCATGATCTACAACCATCTGAAAGGAAGACCCCATAGCTACATGTTGAAGATAGGGAACATAAAGTAAAAGCACAAGCCCATTAACAAACCTACAGACTCTCTCAGCCTCTGTAGGAATCAAGTGTATCACATACTAAGACAGAAATAAGAATCTCGACTCATACTTAACCATCGATATACCCATTTGTCGCAAATGAGTGAACTCATTCCTGTGTTGATCCCTCAAAGTACGCGACATGTACTTCTAAGTGAGTGAAGGTGATACCTCCACCAAGTCTTTGCATCATCGCGAAGCTGAAAAGACACATAGTCCACACCATGGGACTCAACAATCCCCATCTTATACAACCTCTCATGCATGTCAATGATGAACTCATATGCATCATCACTGTGGGTACCATGAAATCTGGGTGACTCCATCTTCAGGAACCTACCAGTAAGCTCTTGGTCTCTGAGTGTCAAAGCTTGAGCTGCTACCGTCCTAGGAATGCCTTTAGGGGCTGGAAAACCATCAATACGCGGGGCCATGGTAGCAGCAGACTGCGTCTCCTATGTCTGCCCCTGCTCGGGAGTATCCAACCCTGCCCTAGTATGAGATCCACCAGGAGTGACAATGACCACTGCTTACTGGGTATTAAGATGAAGAAGTATATGTGACAGTGTGTCATGAACTGTTTGGTCTAATATAAGCTAGGGGTAAGTATGGGCTTGACCTAAACCTCTCCCGTCAACCTGCTCTACCTCGGGCTCACGCTCTGGAGAAGCTGAGCATGCCCGTCTCTGTCCAGCTGTAGGAGCCATGCCTCTCGCTGGTATAGCATCACGCCCTATGGCTTGACCGTAACCTCTCGCTCATCCTCTTCCTCAAGCGTCGGCCTCAACAACGGGCTCGGGCTCGCCGTCCCTCACAAGATCAGCTTGTGTCCTCACCATCAATGAGAGAACAAAAATGAATCAAATACTAATTCGAACATTTCAGATACCAATTTGAATAAAGTAGCACAAAGAATAAAGAAATTTGAAGTTTCGTAAATGCCCCTTAGACTCTCGCAGATAAGAACGGAGCTCATCTTACCCATCCGCAAGACTCTACTAGCCATGCCCTTGTACTTATAGACCAGGTAACCTAAGGCTCTGATACCAACTTGTCACGACCCCAAATCCCTAAGTCATGAGGGCACATACCATTTCCCACCTCGGTAGGAGAATTCTTTCATGAATCAATAATCCAACAACAGTTAAAGTAAATTAAGTGGAATAATATAAAGTCTTACTCATATCATAAATGTAAAAGTGCATAATATATGAATACAAATACAACCGCTTAAAGGATAAATAGTCTAAACAGTAGAAGAGCGACTACCGTAATCTATAAGTCTGAATAATACAAAAGATCAAATAGAAATACTATCTCAGGAATCAAAGTAAAGACAATAGTAGGAAGGAGTCTCCAGGCAGCGGATCATCCAACATGCTCACCCTAAAGACTCAGCAACAACCTCGAATCAGCCTTGAGGAGAAGAGGTAGAACCCGTCACGTACTCTACATTCAAAAAAAATGCACCATGGTAGTATTAGTACAAAACTATGTACCGATAGATATCATAGGCCAACAACAGTTAGATAACATATGCATAAGAAAGAAATTGAAAGATAGACATGGTCACAGTCAAGTATAAGTAATATCACAGTCTAAGAATAATCAGTCCAAATATAGAGAATCATAGCCTATGGTGAATCATCTAAACCCAAGTCTGTTAGGTTTTCTAGTAGTTCCTTAGAATAATCACAAACAAAAGTATAACAATAAATCTGAAACATAGATATAAAATGAAATATGAGGATATGCAATGCAATGGCCAATGTAATCTCTGTATTTACATGCTATAGAAGGAATATCTCATCATCTCGTAGTCATGACCCATGGGGGACCCGCGACGTCCATGTACCAGTCATTTCATATCACATAACCTAAAATGACTCTTCCACCGAACACCCTGCTAGCCACTCCATATCACACAACATTGAGATTGCTACGCAATATAGTATGTCATATGAATCATAAATGTTTCCTTCTCATTTATCACCGTCACGCCACCACAAATCATATATGTATATCATGAAAATGAGATAAATACAATGCAATGACAATAACAAGTGTAACATATTAATTCTTAGTCGTGCCTCACAAGGACACTTATCATAATATCAGTATCATATCAAGTCCTTTCCACTATCCATGAATATGCAAAGATAAGTGAGATACAACTACATCACAAATACAATATGGCATTACGTACAAGTTCAGTAACCACAAAGAGGCAAGAAGTCATAATCAATCAACAATAACCAACCTAAGTAATCCATCTCAACTTCATACCCCGAAGGCTTACCTGCTTTCTCCAACAGAATTTAACTACACATATGCTTGGCTAACTGAAGTCTAACCAGAAGGTAAGTCATAACCTACCTGGATATCGAGCGGGAGTCACAATAAGTCATGCCTGAGCCTTGCCTTTCCGAGGATCACGGTCATACTCGATGTCTAATATTATTGAAGTCCAAGTTAGAACAAGGAATTCACAACACCCATAACATTATATTACTCCTTTGGATCTAAGCCGAATAGGGAAGAAGAGGGAAAATGGGCTTATAGGGATAAAACGGTCATTTTAATGGTGAATTATGAAATTCAACGTTCTAGGAGTCCAATCCTACTAACCAATTCCTAAATCAACTAGACATTAGACTAATTTCATCTTACAAGTAAAACCCCTAACTTTGGGTATGAACCCTAGTTTCCAATATTAAATTTCATCAACATTCAAGCTTAACAAGTACTAAATAGTGAAACCCAAGCTTAGAATAGCAAAACACATCAATTAATTCTCATATTTAAGCTTAACAATTAAACAAGCCCTAATTTGGTTGATCTCATCGTCCACAATTAGATTCTAGGTTATCTCTACCATTAAATCAACATAAAAAGTTTAAGAAAGGTAGAACAAAGCTAAGGAAGCTTACCTCAAGAAGAAATCACTTGAAGTTGCTTGGAATCACCCTAAGAGTACTTTGGACAACTATTTTCGAAATAAGGGAGTGTAGGGTTTTAACGACACTTAAAAGCAATCTAGAAATTCCGTCATCCGCTGCAGCAGACCCGCGCCCGCGGTCAACGCACACACATGTGGTCCCTAGACAAAATCCCAAAAGCATGCTGCAACGGAACGTCGTCCGCTGCAGTAGTCCCTTTCCGCTGGGGCACACTGAGGCCCGCCCCAGCGAATACACCAGCAAACTAGAAAAATAAGTCTTATGAAATTTCAACCCGAAATTTGATAATCACCCGAGACCTCCCCGACACAAACTAGATATGTAAACATATGTAAAAATATGCTACAGACTCACTCATGGTCTCATAATTTCCATCGGAGGTCTAATTCTACAAGTAAACCTCTAACGGGCTAAACTAGTTTCCTAACCAATAGCCAAAAATGCTTCTGATGGTCTCGGGAACCGAACCAACTATCCTACCAAGTCCCTCCGAACCTCACGGAATTGACGGAATTTTGAAAAAGATCTGTTCACATAAAAGTCAACTATTGGTCAACACTTTCATACTTAAGGTTCTAATTTCTCAACTTCTACTAGAATCACCCGAAAGTTCCGAAAATTGAGTCTACGAGAGTAAAATAGTCAAAGTACACGTAACAACGGAAATGGTGTTACACTAAAACTCTGATTCGTCATCTGGATGTATTTTAGGAAGCTCAAGTAGTTCCTTGCGGTGGCAGACGAAGAATCAAATTTGGTTGGAAAGAGTTTATTGATTAGGCATGTTTCGAAGAGGGATATGTTCTCGATATGGTTTTATACCAAAGCTCACTAGAGTGTGTTAGATTTTATGTAACAAATGACAATCAAATATGGATCAATATATATCGCCGTTCAGCTTAGGTTTAATTATTTAGCCCCCAGGGGCACATGCGAGTTGGTAAGTGGCAAGGTGATTGGGGTACAACTACTCCGACGTCGCGGGTTCGAATCCGTGTGGTGACAGTCTTTGCTGAAATATTGCAAGGGTTGTTGCTGGGTTCGTGTCCCGTTGGTCCTTTCCCTTGCAGGGCTGCCACTCGCGCATATCCCTCGATTTACATCCCACCTAGCCAAGGGGCCTCTGGTACAGGTGGGGGGTTTCGCCTTCGGGACTTTCCCTTCCCAAAGCTTAGGTTTAATTATTTTGTTGAATCCAATTTGGATGGACTAGACCTTTTTTATCATAAGCCCTTTGTAATTTTTTTTCATTTTTGAAAACGGATGTAGATGGTAACTGAATTATATCCAACTTGTTTCATATTAGCCTACTTGAATGCATGTTTAAAAAATTTAAAATTTAGTTGTTATAATTTTGAAAAAATGAAAAAAAAATTTAATGTTTCAAAGCATCCTCAACATTGTTGTAATTCAAGGAAAACCGTAAAAACAATAATTTAAATGTGCATACCTTGACTCAAACTCGGGACCTAAACGTACTAAAGTAAGAACCTAACCAATTTGATAGAATGGCATCATCTGCTATTTATTGTCACCTAAATTTAGTTATGATTCTTTTGTTTCAATAAGGAAAAAGCATAGAGAGGATAACTCCTGCATTTTTCCAAGGAGCCCAGCTGAAAGCAACATGATGTTTGAGAATGCTTTGAAACATTCGGCATGTTTTTCCTTTTCAAACTAAAATTTTGAAATACATCTCACCTGAACGGTTGCACCGGCTAGAAACTCAAGAAAGACCTAAACGTACTAAACTAAGGGCGTAAATAATTTGCTGGAATATCATCATCTGCTATTTTATGTCAAGGAAAATCATATTTTTTTAAATGCGCGTACCTAGACTCAAAGTGGGGACCTAAACATACTAAACTAAGGGCGTAACAATTTGCTGGAATAGCATCATCTGCTATTCTATGTGACCTAAATTTACTTATCAGCTTTTTGTTTCAATAAGGAAAAAGCACAGAGAGGCTAACTCCTGCATTTTTCCAAGGAACTCACCTGAAATCAGCATGATTTTTGAGAATGCTTTGAAACATTCTGCATGTTTTTTCCTTATTCAAACCAAAAATCCCAAATACATCTCACCTGAAAGGTTGCACCGGTTAGGAACTCAAGGAAAATCATAAATTTTTTAAAATACGCGTATCTAGACTCGAACTCGTAACTGAAGCGTTGTAAACTAAGTGCGTAACCAATATACTGGAGCAGTACAACCGCTGCTAGTCCACAACTCTAAATCATTTTATTCACTATTTTCCATTGGACATGTTTAAAATTAAAATGTTTAGAGAATTAGAGAAGGTCGTGTAGATATCTTCCCAAAGCATGCCAAAGATTTCACTTTTGCAGATATCTTCCTTTTGCCTTCTTTTGATCTAAAAAGATCGATCATCACACTTCCTGAAATATATCCCGCCCATCCCCTACAATCCTAGACGATTAATTCAAGAACAAGAATAAACCCGAACATCAAACCCTAAGAAAATCTTCTTTGTTTTGTCTTCTCGTATGTTTGATGTGGTTTGTATTTTCTATGAGTTTCCATTTACTATTTGTGTTGTGATAATGAAATTATAAAACAGTTATCTTTATGACCCAAAATTTTTGTTGGCCATAGTTAAACTAACTATCTCTATTTTATCTTCATAAAATATAACAAGATCAGCAACATACAAACATTTGCAATATGTATGATAAATACGTCAACTAAACATAATCCGGAGCACAACTTTGAGTGGTTCTTATCCATCGTGGAATGCATTGCAACAAATCGTTAGTACTGTAAGATAAAATAATTTTCCTTAGGGATTCCTTTCATTATTCACAATATATATAGTTGTACAAAGGTTGATTCATAATACAATACGAATCCTAATTTACCTTAAATAGTTGATTCCTAATACAATTAGAATCCTAAGTTACCTTAAATATACATCTATCATAATTACAAAATATACGGAGAATATTCGCTAATACTCCCCCTCAGACGGAGCGGGAGGAGGCCGAACGCTAAGGCTGGATCGGAAGTCGGTGAAGAGTTGTCGCAGTAGTCCCTTTGTGAAAATGTCTGCATACTAATAAGAGGAAGGCACATGTAATATTTTGACCTGACCACGGGCAACCTTCTCTCGCACAAAGTGGATATCCATCTCAATATTCTTAGTTCGCTGATGTTGGACCGGATTATGAGACATAGATGGAAGATATGTTGTCACAATAGACTATAGACGCCTTTCGGAATGGACACTAGAGCTCTAAAAGAAGATTTCAGAGCCAACATATTTCAGCAACTACATTAGCAACACCGCGATATTCTGCTTCAGCACTTGAACGGGATAGCGTGGCCTGCCGCTTGGCGGACCATGAGATAAGATTATCCCCATGAAATACACAGTACCCTGAGGTGGAGCGACGTGTGTCGGGGCATCCTGCCCAATCTGCATCCGTGTAGGCGAGTAGCTTGGTTGGGGCAGAGGGGTATAGATGTAATCCAAAGTGTAGTGTGCCCTTAACGTATCTGATAATATGTTTGAGGGCGGCAAAATGGGACTCTCGGGGGTCGTGCATAAACAGACACACCTGCTGAACGACATATGCAATATCAGGCCTAGTGAATGTAAGATACTTAAGACCACCTGCTAGACTCCGATATAGAGTGAAATCAGAAACTGGCGCACCGTTATTGACACTGAGCTTGGATTTTGAGTCCACCGGAGTTGGCATAATTTTACAATTCACCATCTTGGCCTTGTACACTATCTCTTCTGCATACTTACGCTGACACATGAACATAGTGGTTGCAGATCTGGTCACCGATATACCCAAAAAATAACTCAGCTTGCCCAAGTCAGTCATAGCAAATTCAGTTGTGAGTAGAGCAATGATTTCATTCTTCAACCCGTCAGAGGAGGCAGTAAGAACAATGTCATCGACATATAATAGCAAATATGCAGTGCTGCTATCTCGGTGAAAAGTGAAGAGAGAGTTATCACACCTGCTACATACAAAATCAATCTGCAGAAGATACTTGGTAAACCGATCATACCAAGCGCGGGGTGCCTATTTCAATCCATACAAAGACTTCCTGAGACGACATACAAACTGCGGAACTGTCGGATGAACAAAGCCAGAAGGCTGATACATGTACACAGTTTCTTTCAAATCCCCATGAAGAAATGCATTCTTGACATCAAGCTGATGAATCGGCCAATGCACGCCCATAGCAATACTGAAAACAGTCTGAATAGTGGCCGGTTTAACAACCGGACTGAATGTCTCAACGCTCAGTATCTTCTTTTCATCCGGCATTCGCTGTTAACAACATCAAGAAGTCTTTGTATGTATTAGAGCAGGCCAAAGGTCCTGGGATCGAACTTCACCGCCACCCATTCTCAAAAAGAATTTCCACGTGCTTGGACCATGAAAAAAATCAGGTCAGCACGTGAGGGGGCGTGTTGAGAATATAATCAAATATTAAAAGTGTGTTCTATCTAACAGCTTAAGCTTTTAGATCAGATGGTCACACACTTCAATAAGTACCACAGGTCCTATTACTTTGAACTTCCTACATTGATTCACTCATCGTTTGCTCGATTTGGAGCATCAATGTGGGGAAGCCCAATGTGATACAAGCGGTGGTGAGATCAGTGAATAACTTTCCTTTACAAAAACATTGGGAGTGTTTGGAGTTTTGAGAACTCAAAACAAGTTTGAGTTTCCAATAAGTTTGATGGTGGGTTATTGTGTACAAATGAATAGCACATTTATAGAAGGAAGAAAAGACTCATATTTTATCCGAAAAAAATAAGTGGATTCTCATTTTCAATTTGGAATCATTTTGATGGACTGATGTCGTCTCTATGGATGACTAAATGGTTCATCACGTGATAGCCAAGCCCAAATCAGTGGATTCTCATTTCAATTTCGAATCTTATTGATAGAATGATTTGGTAGCAGTCACTAATTCAAAACCGTCATCTATTTAGGCCTTTTACTTCTTTTGGTATTTTTATGATTTAAAATGAAACTAAAAAGATTGTGTTAGTAGAATAAAAGTTACCTCCGAAGGAGGCTTCATATAAGATTTCCAAAGTTGATATATATATATATATATATATATATATATATATGATAGATAAAATGAAAACAAAGTACACCTAATGTAATAACTTGATACGTAGCTATTCTACAACGAAAGTTGTTTTTTTTTTAATGACATAAAACATATAATGAAACTAGAGAACAAAACCAAAAAAATATGCAAAGATGAAACAAGAAAAAGAACATTCCAAAATAGGAATTTTCATACTAGTTAAAAAGTTGACATAAGATGATTTAAAACAAAACCAAAATATGCAACTTAAAATTACTTAAAAACAACATAAACTAACAACGAAATTACAAAATCTAATTAATAGGGCCTGGATATCTTTGTGGAGCAACATCATCTGGTACTCGATTAGGCAACCCTCTCAACCTTCGAATTTGCTCCATTAACCTAGCCATTGTTACAGATAACTCACACCTAAGTTGATTGATTGTTTCATGTACATCTTTTACTGCATCCATTAAAATTGTTGTGTCCCATACTGAATCTGCCATGTCACAACCCAAAATCTCATTGTGTCGTGAAGACACCTACCCTAACCCATAGGCGAACAACTAGCATCCAAAACATCATAATATAAAGCAAATGCGAAAAAATTAAGGAAACAACATAAGTATTAGTAAGTTTCAGAACTTAATACATGAACTTTAAAAGAAAATCCCAAAATCTGATTGTCATGAGTACAAAGCTACTAATTAGAATACAAGTCTGAAATAATGTACAACTTACTCTCTGAAATACAAAGGAAAGTAAGGTAAAATAACAAGAGGCGGGTGTCGGGATAGTGTATGCGGCTTACCCTAGACTCCCAAGAAAGATCTCAAAACATCGTTGCTGGTGTCAGGATCAGTACCCGCACATAGAGTGCAGCAAGTGTAGAGTAAGTACGGGAAGCACATGTGTCCAGCAGCATCGTCGACCAACCCTATAAATAATGGTAGCGATGGTTAGTACTCCCCAATACTTCTCTTATTGCTTGGTTAGTTAAATCATAAAGTTTCTAAGCAATTTAATAAATTCAAGAAAAGATTCTACATTGGTACCAAGTCATAAGTCCATCGCTCTTAAAAGGGATACCATAAGGCTTCTAATTTTACCTCAATTAGGATAAGTTAGCAATAAGATTCTAACCTTAGAAAAATCGGAATCTAAACCCTCAAAGATTACTTCTTTTTGTTAATTCAATAAGTGCTACTCATAAGGGTACAACCCTTTCACGAATTAAGACAAAACACTATCAAGATTCAGACTTGCCTCCAAAATAACAAGTCTCAAATCTTTTAGTTCTACAGTTCAACAATGTACAAGTATTATCCAAGTTCACATGTCTTATTTCGGTTCTTAATACATCATCAATAGCTTAAACCTCGTAACTGGCGTCTAGGCTCATCAAGTCTCACAACTCAATCTTACATAATTTATAAGTTTCAAGTATCAGTAGTACCCTCTAACATAATTTATAAGTCTCAAGTATTAGTATTACCCTCGAGCAAGTCATAAGATCATATAGTTTACCAGAGATCAACACCGAGCATCAAATACTTATCAAAATGAGGATATCATGAATGCACTAGCCATATGTACATGTTATACACACGCTGCTACAGTAGTTGTTTTACGTGATTCATGGGGGACTCATGAGGTCCATATACACATTCGGAATGTACCATTAGATCCCAGCTCTGTGGTTGTAACATCATAATTATCCGAGAAGTTTTCATCGGATTCCAGCTCTTTGGCTGTATGTCATCATCAGTCATCACTCTCGTATCATGTACCATATCCCATAATCGACTTCCCAAGCGGTTCTCAGCAATATAACAATAGTTCAAATGCCAAATATATAATGTATGAATGATATAGATATGCGTACACCATGCAATCAACATAATCAATTTAATCAGTCATTTATCAGTTTCTATTCAAGTTTTTAGACGAGATGTGGAGTGATGAATGCATGACATGTGAAATCAAGAATATCATATCAAATGGCTGCGAGCACAAGTAAACAGTAATCATACTAACCTAAGCGGATTTTATGCATCATGCCCGTGGCCCGAAGGCTAAACACATAAACTCATTCATATGCATTATTCTAATTCATTAATTCCCTAATTATGTTCATCCGGTATCCGTAATAGTGCTCATCACCTCACTAATATAGGACCCCAACTCCCTATTACTCCCCTTAGTCCATCACATAGCATACCAACACATAAATGCTATACTAGAGTCTAGAAAGTCTCAACTTGCCTTATATCTAAGTCCCGTAGCTCACAAATGACTCCAAGCTCTGTCTGCGTGAAGATTAAGCCCTCCAGAAGCTCTATCATGTCCAAACTCACCAAACGAGTACAACCTAGTCAAACTAGTAATCTATAGGGTCAGACAAGTTCAAGGATACCCATATTTGTATGCTTTATTTCGAATTCCAAAAATGGACCCAAAAAGCCAATCCCGATCCCACAAGGATAAAAATAGAATTATAGTGCAAAATCGGTTTATCCATAGTCTAATTAGTAAGAATCTCGAATATCTTTAAAATCCATCCATAAATCGACTTTCAATTAATAATTTACTCAAAACTCCATTTTTATGGCAAACCCCAAATTCCAAGCTCAAATCATGAATTCTATGATTCAATTCCGTGATAATGTAGAATAATACAAGAGATGTAAGAAAGTTACCCCCATGAAGAAATATGAAGAACGCCTTTGAAATAACCTAAATCGGAGCTCCAAAATTTGAAATAAGAACAAAGAGGTTTGAAATGGGGTTATATTCTGTCCAGCCCCAAAACCCTCATAGCGATCGCGAGGATCCCATGCGAACGCAAGGCTTCCCTGACCCAGCCCCATCGTGGATGCGGTCATCCAGTCTTGAACGTGATACCTTGGCTGTGCGACCCTTCGCGAACGCGAAGGCCATACTAGCAACTGAAACACCAGATTTATGTAATGTCTTCCAAACTCGGAAATGACCATCGAAACTCATCTGGAACCTCCCGAATACAACCCAAATATGCATTTTGATCATAAAACATGCTCAGGACCTTCTCACGCACTCGAAAACCTCCAAAAGGTCGTGTTGACTCGATGTTGGCTGTGGTCAACTCCAATTCCAATTATAACTAGTTACTCCACAAATGACCTGAAACTCATTCGGAAACCCATGATCACCAACCAAGAGTGCAACTTAACTATAAACCACGCTACAGAGTTGGTCAAATCAACGAAAGATCCAAACGAGCTCGTTAAGACACGCCTATCCACAAAAGTGTCATAACTTTCTCAAAATGACATAATCTCCACCAAGTACTCAAATCTCACCCGAACCCCTCATACTTGAACTAATGACTTGATTAAGTCATAAATCACATTATGAACCTAACAAAATCAATGAAACTTCATAAATGATGCATTTACCCAAAAGTCATCTTTGAGTTAAACCTCTTTTATCTTTAACTTAAAACTTCCAAGCTTACTAAAATCCATCTAAAACTGGAGTAATTGCCTCGGGAATCGTGCCACATATCCGCGCAACTCATGATTACTAAAATAAAGCTATGTGAAGGGTATTCTTGGGAAAACTGTACAAAAGCCCAAAATGACCAAATGGGTTGCTACATCATCTACCACTTAAACACACGTTCATCCTAGAACGGTATGGAAAAACACCAAAGTTGCTGAGTAGCCGAAGAATCTCTGTCATAAAGCTCATGAAAGACTTCACATGTTAGAATTACGCTGATAACACTACTTTTCTACCTTACCACTCAAAGTTTCTTTTGACTTAGTTTTAAAATCCAAAATTTCTTCCACAACTGGTTTTCTTATATTTGGACTGACTCCGCTCAAATCCCTTGACTTTTACTCTAACCACACTTCTGAACGCAATTGATTGATTCCATGAATTCCATCATGAATACTCCAATCATTTAGTTGTAGCCACAATCCATTACCAAACTTGTACCGGTCAAATATTCCAATTTCACTTACCTTTGTTCCACACCATCCAAAGTTGTCTTTAGTACTAAAAATTTATAGAAAACATTTCGTCATACGTTGTGAGTCTAAATCATGACTTTCTCTCTTAAAAAAGAATATGTTTTTTCTGAGCCAACTCCCAGCCTTTCCATCTAAAAACTGATCTTATCGAAGGCCAATTACACTAGTTCCAAATCCGTTAGTTTCATTTTATCGAGCTGAAACTATTGAGCTAACTCTCATCGTCCAACTCCTCTTAAACCTCCAAACACCATAATATGTGTATCATAGTAGTGACTATCTTGATTTGCCAAATTTGTATAAAATCGTCTCATCATCCCAAGGTTTCCCCATATTCATTTGTACCTTCCCAAACCATCACCAATTACTCGCATAGACCATTGGAACTGTTCGAATAGTTGCATTCAAAAAAATATCACATCAGTTTGTAAACTGCAAATAAGGCCCAGTAACTCTGCCATATCTCTGTTCGAAATTGTAAATCTATTAAATCCTCCAAATTGGATTACTGGACTAGCCATAAATCTTTATGACAATAAAACTATAAGCCACCCGATGAGACATGAACGATCCTGACCTGGTGCAAGTTGCACCACTCCTCATATGTCACCAATAGTCACCTGAACTAACTCAATTCCTTTACACAACCAATAGTGGTACTCGCATAGGCCCGTGGTGACCAATCCCAATCTGTTGCTTATGAATACTCAATACCGCGATGTTATCCCTGACATTAAAACTGAACTTTACCCAAGTCATCAACTTAGTAACAATTATTTCAATCCATGTGTCTACCACACACAAGCACTCTCACGTTATTACTACTTGATGTACTCAACCATATTATCCAGCCAGTAATGCTTCGACATCAATCTACTACCACGAACACAGTTGCGCTTCAAAAATATAACTTTAACGTTCAAACTTAAGAGATTTCAAGCTTCCCTCTTATTGATCAACTATAATGCATTTATTCAAGAATGACATGAAATTAACCACTGGTACCACACAAGCCGCCTTCACATCAATCTTATCTCGTCGGTTATCTAAAACCTGAATCTCACGATCGTCAATCACAAACTCCCATGTAGCTTTACCATAACACTTAGTCAACTTCCGTGGACTTCCTCCTTCTAGCCTACTTAATAATTACACCCTGTCTAAAATAGTGCGAGATAATTCCACCATAACACACACTTTACTCAAATCATATTGTTGCTTCAAACCCAATATATCTTTGTCTTAATTCTTCAATTCCCATTTTCTATCAAACTTGCATTCGCCGCTATCGATAAAAATCATTCAAACTCACTCGAGAGTGTATCGAAATATCGTAAATCTTGCAAAATAGTTGAGTCAATTCTGGAGGTAGTAGTAAATCACAAACTCGAACAACCGAAGGTTTTCCTTGCCTCACTCAAACCTCAAAACTGGATGGTTATCTAAATCAAATGAATCATATGAGCAATCCTTCACGAAACCTCCCACCAGAAATATTGATCAACCTTTGTTACCCCAACAAGATTCATCATTGCCTATGTAATATTCCAAACTTTCACTACAAGTCCATAACCTGCATGGCAATCTCACTTACCATTCACGAAGTCCTACTAACACTCCCATACGGTTCCATACTAGCATTTTTGCATGTGATCCTTTAGCTAAAGAATCCTTCTTCTACCTTGGCTTACGTGTCCATAAACCAAATATTAATACACAAAGTACTGTAGTGAATTCGCTTTTCTTGGTTTCAACCGTTATCATTGATTGCAACCACCGGTAATTCCTTATACTTAATTAAGTGGAACCACCTGTAATTCCTTAAGTAATACACATTCCCACTTGTCCCTCGCTAGATCCATCTTCATTAGTTGATCCTTGTACATTCCGATAGTCTATAGCATAGTCAAAATATCTATCGATCTGTCTCCCATAAGCATCCACTTTATATCTAGAGAAGTTTCTTTCGATGATAACTTCGCGAATTTGTCCCACTTATCCTGAGGCCATTAGCTAATTACGTAGAGAATTTATATACCACTCGACTCTGTAAGATGGAAAGAAAACTTCTCATACGAACCTTATAACAAGTCCTACCACCTCTGACCCCATTACCAAGGGTCACCTTTCATGTACCTGTCCTTTATCCATTCCCTTCACAACATAAATATGATCTATGTACCTCTTAAGTCTGAGCTTGTCTTCAAGATGCTAACATATGAACTCTTTTGTTACTGAATCATCGGCTTGTCATTCATACACCCTCGTCACAATATTGTCGCAATAAAACTGAATGACATTGAAGTATTCCCACATGAATCACACCTCAAGTAGAACATCCTTGATATGTCAAACCTTCTTAAGTCCAGCCCTCAAAGTCGTAATACTTATCACATAGTTACTTTGCTAACTGTATGAATTCGAATCTCCAACTCCTTCCCTATCACCTGTTATACCATATATGCTCATCTTCGACCTTCGAGTAACTAACCGTTGAAGATATGAAGATCTTGCAATTTTCACACCATCGCTCCCATTTTCTAAGAATATCATTGAACTAAATTATATGAATCACAACCTTGCTCAACCGATTCTTCAAATCATAGCTCTAATATGAACTTTACCTTGCGTCCTTATTATGGTGACACATCTCATACTATATCGCGCGATGTCATATCTAGCCACTCGTAGGCGAATCCGAGAACGTGTCCTCACCATTGGTGAGAGATTGAAACAAAGACGTTTAAGACATAAACTGAGTCACATACGCATAATAAAGAATAAAAGAATAGAAGTTTCCTCAATGTCCTATAGCCTCTCAAAGATAGGTATGAAGCTCTTCGTACCGATCTTTAAAAATCTATTAGACATCTCTCTTGTACTCATGAGACCAATGAACCTAGTTCTCTGATACCAATTTGTCATGACCCAAAATCCTATTGTGCTGTGAGGGCATCTACCCTAACCCGTAGGCGAACCACTAACATCCAAAACATTATGATAAAGCAAATGCAAAAAAATTAAGGAAACAACATAAGTATTACGAAGTCTCAGAACTTAATACATGAACCTTGAAAGAAAATCCTAAAATATGATTGTCATGAGTACAGAGCTACTAACTGGAATACAAGTCTGAAATGATATACAACTTACTATATGAAATACAAAGGACAGAAAGGTAAAATAACAAGAGGGGGGTTCCAGTGCTGGGATAGTTACTGCGTCTCACCCTGGACTCACAAGAAAGATTTCCAAGTGCCATGTCTAGCTCCGCTATTTGCGTATAGATCAGTATATGCATATAGAGTGCATCAATTGTAGAGTGAGTATGAGAAACATGTGTACCCAACAACATCATCGACCGACCCTAACTATAATGGTGGTAAGGGTTGGTACTCCTCAATACTTCTCTTCTTGCTTGGTTAGTCAAATCATAAAGATTCTAAGCAATTTAACTAATTTAATTAAAGATTTTACATTCGTACCAAGTCATAAGTCCATCGCTCTTCAAAGGGATACCATAGGGCTTCTAATTTTACCTCAATTAGGATACATTAGCAATAAGATTCCAACCTTATCCAAATCAACATCTAAACCCTCAAAGATTACTTCTTTTCATTAATTCAATAAGTGCTACTCATAAGGGTACAGCCCTTTCATGAATTAAGGCACAAACACTATCAAGATTCAGTCTTGCCTCAAAAATAACAAGTCTATCATTAAAAGTCAAATCTTTTAGTTCTACAGTTCAATAGTGAACAAGTATTATCCAGGTTCACAAGTCTCATATTTGTTCTCAATACATCATCAATAGCCTAAACCCCATAACCGGGCGTCTAGTCCCATCAAGTCTCATAACTCAACCTTATAGAATTTATAAGTCTCAAGTATCAGTATTCTAATAATTCATAAGATCATATAGTTTACCAGAGATCAACACCAAACACACACAACGTCAAATACATATCAAAATGAGGATGAATGCAATGCAGATGATATATTTGTATGCATTATCCATATGTACCTGGTATACACACGCTGCTATAGTAGCGGCTTTACATGACCCATGAGAGACTCATGAGGTCCATATATCTATCCGAAATATACCATCGGATCCTAGCTCTGTGGCCGTAACATCATAATTATCTGGGAATTTTTTATCGGATCCCAACTCTGTGGCTGTAGGGTCATCATCAGTCATCACTCTAGTATCATGTAACATATCCCATAACCTACTTCCCAGGCCGTTCTCAGCAATACAATCATAGTTCAAATGCCAATATAGAATGTATGAATGATATGGATATGCATACACCATGCAATCAACATAATCAATCATTTATCAGCTTCTATTCAAGTGTTTAGATGAGATATGGAGTGATGAATGCATGACATGTCAAATCAAGAATATCATATCAAATAGCTACGAGCCCAAGTAAACAACAATCATATCAACCTAAGCATATTTATACACTGCGTCTATGGCCCAAAGGCTAAACACATAAACTCATTCACATGCAGTATTCTAGTTCATTAATTACCTAACACATAAATGCTACACTAGAGTCTAGAAAGTCTCAACTTGCTTTATATTGAATTCTCATAGCCCACGAATGACTCCAAGCTCTGTCCGCGTGAAGATTAAGCCCTCCAAAAGCATCATAATGTACAAACTCACTGAATGAGTACAACCTAGTAAAATAGTAATATATATGGTCTGAAGAGTTTAATGATACCCATATTGTTATGCTTTATTTCAAATTTCAAAAACGGACCCAAAAAGCCAATCCCAGGCCCACAAGGGTAAAACTAGAATTTTACTGCAAAATCGGTTTACCTATAGTCTAATTAGTAAGACCCTCAAACATGCTTGAAATTCATTCATAAATCGACCTTCAATTTAATAATTTACTCAAAAACTCATTTTCATGGAAAATCCCAAATTCTAAGCTCAAATCATGAATTATATGATTCAATTTCGTGATAATATAATGTAGACTGATAAAAGGGATGTTAGAAACTTACCCCCGTGAAGAAATATGAAGAACGCCTTTGAAATCACCCAACTCAGAGATCCCAAAATTGAAATAAGAATAAAGAGGTTCGAAATGGGGTTATATTCTATCTAGCCCCAAAACCCTCATCGCGATCGCGAGTGTCCCATGCAAACACGATACTACCCCTACCCGACCCCATTGTAAACGCGGTCCTCCAGTCGTGAATATGACGCTTTGGTTGCGTGACCCTTAGCGAACACGACGCCAGGTTCACGAACGCGAAGGTCAAACCAACAACTGAAACACCATATTTTTCGGGTGTGTTCCAAACTTTGAAAATACTCTCAAAACTCATCCGGAACCTCCCAAATACAACTCAAATATGTATTTTTATCATAAAACACGCTTCAGGCCTGATTGTGCACTCGAAACACCCGAAAAAGGTCATGTTGAATTGATATTGATCATTGTAAACTCCAATTCTTATTCTAACTAGTTACTCCATCATTGACCCAAAACTCGTTTGGAAACACACGATCACCAATTAAGAGTGCAACTTGACTAAAAACCATGCTACGGAGCTGCTCAAATCAACGAAACACCCAAACGAGGTCGTTAAGACATGCTTATCTATGAAAATGTCATAACTTTCTCAAAATAACATAAATCTCCACCAAGTACTCAAATCTCACCCGAACCCTCTAGGCCCGAACCAATGACTCGACTAAGTCATAAATCACATTTTGGACCTAACGGAATTGATGAAACTTCAAAAATGATGCACATACCCAAAAGTTAACTTTGAGTGAAACCTCTTGTTCTCTTTAACTTAAAACTTCCAAGCTTACTAAAATCCAACTGAAACTCGCCTGATTGCCTCGGGAACCGTGCCACCCATCTCCCCAAGTCATGATTACCAAGATAAATTTACGAAAAGGATATTCTTGGGAAAATAAGTACAAAAGCCCAAAATGACCAAAGAGATCATTACACACCATCACTAGTAGCACAAACAATAAGAACACAAGAAAAATAAAATAACATTAAGGTAGAAGTTACACAAAAGTGTAACCCTAGATAGTTTTAGTAGGATAAAGATGGAAGGAAGAAAATACCTTAGAAGAGTAGAATAGTGTGTCTTCTTTTAGAGTGTGAGTGAAACTGTGATTGTGTGATTTTATGATATAATAATAGGGGATAAATATATGGGAATGTTTTGACCAAGGATTAATTTGGCCAACCGACACGTCTCAACATGATTCACACTCGACACGCTTCATAATAGTTGCGACGTTTTAATGTGGCATGTCAGGACTGGTTGTAGTGTAATAAACTTACAATTTTAATTTAACTTAATTTATATAATTTTTTGTTATAGCGTTAAAATAGAAAAAAACTGAAATGTAATGTTATTTTAATTTTAAGGTATTTAACCTGATTTTAGTCATTTTAATGAAAGTGTAAGAACAAAAGAAAAAAGAAAATTAACTTTGTAAAACACAATTACTAATCTTAAAGGATTCATTCATTGTAGCCCCAAAAAGTAACGATACTTAAAAAGGTTAACAACAAAACTGCCAGCCAACACCACATACACAAATACAAATAACAAAAACTAACCATGCAACGCATGGTTACAAAAGAGGGGAGGGGGGTCATCAAGATACTAACAAAAGAGGGGTTTAGTGAAATTCAGAACAAAATAACCATTCAAATCATTTGATGGTGTTGATTCCACAGGATCACAAAATAAACGGGGGCTGATTATGGATGCCTGAGACTCCATTTTAGTTTGGGTGTCATCATAGATGATGATAAGTGGTGGGAGTGGCATGTTTTCTAGCATCCCAAACAAAGTCAGTAGGGGAAACGGGTCTTTCAGAATAACTCTTGTGATAGTTTCGTTGCCATTGTCACGTACAAGCTTCACCAACAAATATTGAACCTCATCCTTTAGCTCGTCATAAGACTCTCCCATTATATTATACAGCACAATCATCGTTTTGGAAGAAGGTGATACATTAGTTTCTTCAAAAAGTCGCTCTTTGGGGGTCATATCCATTATGGGGGATAATAGTGTTGGATACAATGGTGCAGGAAACGGAAATAAGTAACTGCTAAGTATTACAACAAACTGAAAATTACAATAAACTTGAACAAGAAACTGGAATAGTTTTTGGCATGCTGAGTCGAGCGATGACACTCTGTCTTTAAGACAAGATTGCCCCGTATGTATCATTTCTATGTCCTGGACAATTGTCTCCCAAGATAAAACAGCAAATGAACAAATGAGCAAAGGAAACTCAAGTGTTACCTTGAAGAATTTTGAGTAATGAAATGATGCTGGAAGGTAGTAGGAAGACTGATTTCGTTTGTATGTTTCTGCGTGTCTCAATAATTGTGCAAAGGGTCCATTATATAGTTGGAGGAGGACTTACCAACTGCCCACATAATTGATGTTACTGGCCAAGTAATGACAATTATGGAGGTAGTAATTCAACAAAATAAATTGTGAAATGATGTGCAACTGATTGGCCTTTAGGGAGAGTAATTCAGCCAAAATAAATGACTGTAAATATGAAACAATTCTGGTCCAAAAATATAATATCAGAAGAAGCACAGCCCGTGACCCGTGACCCAAAACCGGATGGGCGGGCGGCGGCGGCGCGCTTGTGGGCTTATCCTCGAACCGAAGCACATCTAGGTCCTCCCTCCTTTAAACACATGGGATACCCCTTGGGGTCCCAAACCCCAATCCAACTTTGAGACTTATAAACTAAACAAATCTATCTCCCCCCTATTAGCGAATATTCTCCGAATATTCTCTGTATATTTTGTAATTATGATAGATGTATATTTAAGGTAACTTAGGATTCTAATTGTATTAGGAATCAACCTTTGTAAGGTAAGTTAGGATTCGTACCATATTAGGAATCAACCTTTGTACAGTTATATATATTGTGAATAATGAAAGGAATCCCCAAGGGAAATTATTCTATCTTTCATGGTATCAAGAGCCTAAAACCTAAATCCTCATTCCCGGCCGAAATCAGAATTGTTTTTCTGCTTTCACATAAAAAATAAAAAAAAAATTTGGTTTCTTCCTCCATATTTCGGCCAAACTAGAAAATTCCCTTCCCTCGACAGGCGGCAACCATGTCTTCCCTCACAAATTTCGTTTCATCCACTGGCACACTTGAAAACCCCTCTCAACGTTCAGTATCTTCTTTTCATCCGGCATTCGCCGTTAACAACATCAAGAATTTTATCCCTATAATTCTTGACCAAGAAGACTGTCAATATTCCATGTGGATGGAACTATTCTACATTCATGTATGTGCATACAACGTGCTCGATCACATTGACGAATCTGTTCCTCGTCCCACCGATGTTACAGACTCAATCTGGCGTCGTCTTGACGCCATCGTCAAACAATGGATCTACGGCACCATCTCCAAAGATACATTATGCACTATCATGAAAATAGGTGCTACGGCACATGAACTTTGGGTCCGGCTAGAAGAAATCTTTCAGGACAATAAAAATACTCGGGCTGTGTATTTGGAAGAGCAATTCAACAATACCCGCCTCGAGAATTTTAACAACATGTCAGAATATTGTAAGCAACTGAAACTCATAACCGATCAAATATCCAACGTCGGGACTTCTGTTTCAGAAACCAAGATGGTGCTTCAACTTGTTGCGGGTTTACGAAGGTGAATATGACACACTCACAACAATGATTCAACAAGCCGACCCTCTCCCAAGTTTCAGCAAGGCACGTTCACAACTATTGTTGGAAGAAACTAGATGTTCTAAACAAGAGGAACATAATCAAAGGCGTAGCGGATTGGCGGGATGGCAACACTGCGGCGTGACAACCAACCATCACGGCATGTCCAGCAGCAGCATTCACACCTGGTTGCGATCCAGCGCAACACCGGCGGCAAGCTGCGCAGCCGGCAGCGGCACCGGGCAAGCTGCGGCGGCAAGCTGCGGCAACAAGCTGCGGCGACAGCGATATCGGCTTTGTCACACGGCTGATTTGGGCCAGGCCTACACCGCGTGAACGCTTCAACAGCCCGGCGACGGGTGGTACATGGACACCGGGCTACATCTCCTCACCGGTCGTCGGGTAACCTATCTCAACTACGTCGGTTAAAGTGTCCTCAATTTATTACGTACGGCAATGGTCGTCGCATTCGATTGAAGGTTACGGTAACACACACACACCAAACATACACACCCGCCTTTCTCCACTAAACCACTTCCTATACACACCTAACATCATTAAAACTTAATCTCTGTTAGAAAATTCACTAGCAATAAGTGCATTAATACCTTCGAATTTGACCCTTTTGGTTTTTACTGTGAAAGAACTCAATACGAGGAAAATTCTTGCCACAATAGTGTGGGAGACCTCTACCCATTCACTCAATCTTCTGTTTGTCATACCTCAAGCACCTCTATCCTCAGGCAATCTCTCCCTCACTTGGCACATGGACTCGGACACCCCGGAGATCCAGTTTTTACTTTTCTTAGGACTTCTAAGCGTATTCAATGTAATAATGGAAAAATTGCCCAACACTGTTTTTCTTGTCCACTAGGCAAACATACTCGTCTTCCATTTATGTCATCAAACAGTGTTACTTTTTTCCCTTTGATATTGTTCATGCTTATTTGTGGACATCTCCGATTGTTAGCTCTTTGGGTCATAAATTCTATCTAGTATTCTTGGATGATTTTTCACATTTTGTCTGGATTTACCCACTGAAATTCAAATCTGAAGTTTTTACAAAATCCCTCGAGTTTCACAAATTCATTAAAACACAATTTGAAAAATCTATCAAATCATTCTAATGTGATAATGGACGTGAATTTAATAACTCGACATTTCACAATTTCTGTTCTAAACAAGGTATGGTTTTCCATTTTTCTTTTCCCTATACTTCTTCCCAAAACGGAAAGGCTGAAAGAATTATACGTACCATCAATAACATGGTTCGCACACTTCACATTTCATGCCTACACACTAACCGCCTTTTTGGGTCTATCTTTGTCAAAATGGTAGAATCCTTCTTAATATTTTACCAACTAGCACACTCCAAAACAAGACCCTACCGAAATCTTATACCGTAGGATACCATCATATGATCACCTACGTATTTTGGATGCTTATGCTACCCCAACATAGCCACCACTGCACCTTACAAACTTGCCCCTCGCACTCTGCCATGTGTCTTCCTTGGTCTATCTCCTAATCATCGGGGCTACTTGTGCTATGACATTGCTACTTGTAAAATCATCGTCTCCGTCACGTCACCTTTGATGAGACAACCTTTCCTTTTCAAATCTCAAAATTTCAGACCATAGATTACATCTTTCTCGATGAACCAAGTTTGTCCTGATCATCCAAAATCTATACCGCGACAACCCACTTATTAAGACTGATCCGCCCCTTTGTCGGCACCACCCAACAGCTCCTACTCACCCCTACAACCCCAGGTCGAGTCACGAGAAACCACTCGCTGAGCTGGCAGCCCAGTCGGAACGGTGGACGGTAACCTCGGCCAGATCCACACGCGCTTTGCCGTCTCGTTATGGAGACTCGTACTGAACACGGGATCTTCAAACCCAAGGTTCACTTCAATGTCTCCACATAAACCTTATCACCCATTCCAAAAAATCCAAAACTAGCAAAGCCGGACCCCAAATTGGAATCGGCCATGTCTTGACGAATTTAACGCTTTAACCAAGCGAGAACACTTGGGATTTGGTACCTAGACCGAAAGGTGTGAATATTATCCGGTGTATGTGGCTATTTCGGCACAAGTTCAGAGACAGTGGTGACTTAGAGAGGTATAAGGCAAGACTAGTCGCCAATGGCACTAATCGGCGGGGAGGGTATTGATTGTGGTGAGACATTGATCCGGTTGTTAAACGGCCACTATTCAATTGTTCTCGGTATTGCTATGGGCATGCATTGGCCAATTCATCAGCTTGATGTCAAGAATGCATTCCTTCGTAGGATTTGAAAGAGGCGTACCATGCGTCAGCCTCACGGCTTTGTTCATCCGGCTGACTCCGATTTGTGTGTCATCTCGGAAAGTCATTGTATGGGGAACAGACACCCCAGCGCTTGATATGATCGTTTGCCAGGTATCTTTTGCAAATTGGTTTTGTATGTAGCAGGTGTGATAACTCTCTCTTCAACTTTTCACATAGCAGCATTTGCATATTTGCTATTATATGTCGATGACATTGTTCTTCTTGCCTCATCGGCGGTTTGAAGAATGAAATCATTGCTCTACTCAAAACTGAATTTGCTATGACTGACTTGGGCAAGCTAAGTTATTTTTGGGTATATCGGTAACGGATCTGCAGCCACACTATGTTCTTATGTCGGCGTAAGTATCACGGAGAAGAGATAGTGTCTGAGGGCAAGATGGCAAATTGTAAAATTATGCCAACTCGGTGGACTCCAAATCCAAGCTTAGTGCCAATGGCGGTGCGCCGGTTCTGATCCCACTCTATATCGAGTCTAGCGGTGCTCTCGGTATCTTACATTCACTAGGCTTGATATTACATATGCCGATTCAGTTAGGGTGTGTGCTGTTCATGCACGACCCCGAGAGTCCCATTTTGTCGCCCTCAAACGTATTATCGGATCGTTAAGGGCACTAGACTTTGAATTACACTTATACCCCATACGCCCCAACCAAGTTACTTGCCTACGGATCTCTTGATTGGCGGGGCCTTGAGACTGCGTCGCTCCACCTCAGAGTCTGTGTATTTCTTGGGGATAATCTTCTCTCATGGTCCGCCAAGAGGCGAGGCCACACTATCAGATTCAGTCTTTGAGCGAGAATATCGCGGTGTTGCTAATGTAATTCTTTGAGATACATTGGCTCGAAATCTTCTTTTAGAGCTCCGATGTCCACTCCGCATAGCGTCTATAGTCTATTGTGACAACATATATGCCATCTATATGTCTCATAATCCGGTCCAACATCGTGGACTAAGCATATTGAGATGGATATCCACTTTGTGCCGAAGAGAAGTTGCAGTGGTCAGGTCAAAATTTTACACGTGCCTTCCTCTTATCGATTATCACGACATCTTCACAAAGGGACTACCGCGACATCTCTTCACCGACTTCGATCCAGCCTTAGCGTTCGGCCTCCTCCACTCCGTCACGAGGGGAGTATTAGCGAATATTCTCGAATATTCTCACGTATATTTTGTAATTATGATAGATGTATATTTAAGGTAACTTAGGATTCTAATTGTATTAGGAATCAACCTTTGTAAGGTAAGTTAGGATTCGTACCATATTAGGAATCAACATTTGTACAGCTATATATATTGTGAATAATGAAAGGAATTCCCAAGGGAAATTATTCTATCTTTCACCCCCACCGATGAGGGAGAATTGGTCTAAATACCACACTTTTTCATGCTTCAAATACCTCACTTCGTGGACCAATATCTCTTTCATTTCTCAACGAAATTTGACGATCCTTGGCCCTACGGTCATCTACATACTTAGTAGATTATGCACGTGTGAAGAACCGGATTCTCCAACATGCGGAACACTAGTGTTTAAGTCATTAAAGTTGGTTGGACGCAACTCTCGCCAAAAGCAAATTTCCAACAAATAGTGTATTATGAATGATGATTATGGATGAGACTACACTGTATATGCTCTAATGGTGTTTAAATAGTTGGTTGTCACGTAAGTATGATGTTGTACAACCAATAAAAAATTAACCATTTTTATTAATAATATTTTTAATTAACGAAAAAAGAGCACCTTCCCAATGCTTCTTGAGCTGCCGTGAACAACATGCTTGCTTTAGAAAATACTCATATCATTATACGTATAACGTGTATATCTAAATAAAATCATAACAAAATCGTTTGGAACTTAAATCGTATATCTCATCTCAACAATGTATATGCACATTTTTAACCTATTATTGTAGTACTTAATCAAAAAGTTTTGTAGGTTTGCACATACTAAATTTGAAAAAAAAATATAGAATGTTTCAAAGGATCCTCAACTTTAATAAATGTTCTAAACTAAGGGTGTAACCAATTTGCTATGATATCCTTTTGGTTTTATGATATATATTTATGTGAAATTTAATATTCCATTAACTTTAATAAAATTCCATACAATATAGTATTCATCCGATTAGATAATCTAAATATCTTGTCTTTTATTTTTATAAAAATGTATATTTATATTTTTCGTATTTATTGTATTTGTTAAATTAACAAACATAAAAGAATTAGGTATGATTTTTTTTATTTTATGATATATTATGCGAAACTAAACACGAGTCAGTTACTCCTAAAAATATAATAGTAACATTCACAATATACATAAAATGTAAAAATAATATTCATACGACATAAAATTTGCATAATTTTATATAAAAGAACCCCTAAAACATACACAAAAACATCCCCTCAGATCCAAACCAAAATAACAAAATCAAACCCCCTAATATCATACAAAATATAAGTACGAACTAACCCTAACAAAAACATTCACATGCAGGGTGGGAAGTGGGGGGAGGGGTCACTAACAATCCCTAACCAATCTTTGGAAGAGGAGGGGGTAAGATTTCATTGAGTTTGAGGCCAACGTCTCCAATTGTAGCCCTCAGAATCGCCTCCATCCGCTCCTACTGGCTTTCAACTCAGCCTGCTCCTCCATAATCTTGTCTAGTTTCTCAGAAACATCTATCAACAGAAAATGAACATCTATAAGACGCTCATTCACAGACTTCAGCAGATTGATGACGTTTTTGTACTTGCCAAAACCGCCCCACTACCACTTGTCAGTCATTTTTGTGCAAAGAACAAAAAATAGAAAGGATTAACTAAAAGAATAAAGAAAGTTATATAGTTTATTAATCAAAAAACAATATACAAGATGAACATATTAGCATTTGCTTTTGTCCCACATTGGAAAAATACATTTGTATGTCATGTAATAGATCCTATATAAAGGGCTTTACTTGCTTTTCTTTTACTTGCACTTTTAGCTCTCAAGAATAGTATTATTTTATTATCTTGTTATTGCTTTATAAGAATTCATGTTATGAATAAAAGACTTTCATGAATTCTATCATGGTATCAAAGCCAAGAGCACAAGTTAATATTTTTAGCTCAATCGCGGATCCAACTTCGCGGTGAATTGGTTGGGGGTTCGCATGCAGCACGCCCCTTTTGGCTTGTTTTGGAAGCTCGTGTTCGTTTTGGCTGCTCGTGCTCGTTCTGATCTTGGCTTCTACATCTGGGTTTTGTCTTTTTGGGTTCTGCATCTAATTGGTGAGATCTGCCCTTTTTTATTTTGTTGCTTGTTATTTGGGATTGCTGCTTGTTATTTGGGATTGTTGCTTGTTATTTGGGATTTTTCTGTTTAAAATTCATAATGGCTGGAGGTGATGATTATTTGCAAACTATTGGTGTTCGGTTAGATGGAAAATATTATTCCTATTGGAGCTATGTCATGGTAAATTTTCTGAAGGGAAAGGGGCTTTGGGATTATATGTCTGAAAAAACCAAATGCCCTAAAATTGGAGATGAAAATTTTGATGAATTATTTAGAACTTGTGAGATCAATAATTCAAAGATTATTACTTGGATTAATAACTCTGTTGAACAAAGAATTGGTGTTCAATTGGCTAAGTTCAAAACTGCTAAAGAGATTTGGGATTATTTGTCAAGATTGTTTGTCTTGAGAATAATTTCTTTGTTAAATATCAGTTACAATATGAAAATCGTGCACTAGTACAAAATGACTTGGGCATTCAAGATTATTTCTGTGCAATGACTACTTTGTGGGATCAGTTAGCTATGACAGAATCTACTGAATTGCAAGCATGCGATGCTTATATTAAATGCAGAGATAAAGATCGTCTTGTTCAGCTATTGATGGGTCTTCGGTCAGAATTTGAGAATTGTCGTTCAGGCTTGTTACACCGCAAACTCTTACCATCTGTTGAAGATGTGGTAAATGAACTTATGGCTGAAGAAACATGTTTGAAGACTCTAAAAGGGGTACATAAGGCTTCTACTTTTGTACTGGCAGCTCCTTCGTCTGCACCGGTCCTTGCAGCCCCTACACACCAGTATAGAACATCTATCATGTGTAATTGTAATTATTGCAAGAAACCAGGACACTGGAAGAATCAATGTCCTGAGCTACGAAAGACGTCAGGTTCTAAGCCTCCATATTCGGGACAAGGACAGAAGTCTTCTCAACAGAAGCCATATTCTGGGGGTCAATTCCAGAACTTGTATCCACCGACTCAGGCTGCCTTTGTTCCCTCTCTTGATCACCCATCCTCAGGAGCCTCTGTGAGTCACAGTACTGATTCTGTAGCTGACCAATTTTAGAAGTTCCTCGCCTTCCAACAGTTTCAACAGAATTCTCAGTCTTATGCTCTTTCTGTTCCTTTCGGCTCATCACCGTGTATTGGTTCAGGTATCATTTCGCCTTCTTGGATCTTGGACTCTGGAGCTGGAAATCATATGTCTCATGATTCTTCCATCTTTGTATATATGTCTTCTGAACCCCCTTCTACTTCTGTTGTGACTGCTGATGGCACACATGTGCCATTGACACCATTCATACATCCACTATATCATTACCTGATGTTTATTGCATTCTAAAATTACATATAAATTTTGCTTCTGCTGGTCAAATATGTGACTCTGGATGTTTTATTGGACTCTTCCCTAATTCTTGTTATGTGCAGGATCTAAAATCCAAGAGAGTGATTGGGACAGGGCGTAGAAAGGGGAGAGGTCTATATGTTTTGGATGAGCTGCAGCTTCCTACTCATGCAGCAACTATGCTTGTTAATCTGTCTTCTTTTCATTTAACACATTCCTCTTCGAAGTTTTATTTGTGGCACTCTAGACTTGGTCATGTTTCAGGTTCTCGCCTGCGTTTTATGTGTAATACTGGTGTTCTTGGTTATTTACAATCCGATGATATTTCTGATTGTAGTGGATGTAAACTTGGAAAATTTTTTGCTTTGCCTTTTAATCTTAATACTTCTACTTCTTCTGCACCATTTGATCTAGTTCATTCAGATGTTTGGAGGCCAGCACCTATCCCTACTAAGGGTGGCTCCAGATATTATGTTTCTTTTATTGATGATTATACTCGTCACAATATGCTCTGATTTTGTTCATACTTATGCTTAGTTTCTAGCCTATGTGAAAACTCAACATTCTGCCATTATTAAATGTTTTCAGGCTGATTTAGGAGGTGAATATACTAGTGGGGATCTTTCTGGTATTTTCAAAGTTGATGGTACAATATATTAGTCTTCTTGTACTGATACACCACAACAAAATGGGGTATCCAAGAGAAAACATAGGCATATTGTTGAGACAGCTAGATCCATGCTTTTGTCCGCTAGTGTACCTAGTGAATTTTGGGGAGAAGCTGTCCTTACATCTGTTTATCTTATTAATAGGATCCCTACCTCTCATAATTCTGGAATTTCTCCGTATGCTATACTATTTAGTCACACCTCACTATATTCCCATTTGAGAGTTTTTGGTTCTACATATTTTGTTCTTGTTTTGTTCTACGTCCACATGCAGAGCGTACTAAGTTATCTTCTCGTGTCGCCATTTGTGTTTTTCTTGGATATGGGGTTGGGCAGAAAAGTTATCGTTGTCATGATCCAATTTTTGGAAAATTGTATGTGTCTCGTAATGTTTCCTTTATTGAGCATGTTCCTTTCTTTTCCATCCCACCTACCTCACATGGCATGACAAAATCTGACCTTATTGATATTGATCCCTTTGATGCTGATTTTCCATATGATTCTACATTTATATCATCTGTTCCTTCTCAGTCTTCTGGCAGGTCCCATGATATTGATACTCAACCCCCTCTTACGCCTATTTCAGAACCTCTTGTGGTTGCAGATCCAGATCCACCTCGCTATCCTAAACGCACTCTGCGATCTACTCATGTATCCAATTTTGATTATTCTTGCTATGCTCCATCATTCTCTTCCTTTCTAGTTTCTATTAATTCTCTATGTGAGCCTACATCCTACTCTGAGGCAGCTCGTGATCCTCTTTGGCAAGAGGCTATGAATGAGGAACTGGCTGCTTTGAACAAAACTGGTACTTGGGATTTGGTTTCTCTACTGACTGGTAAGAAAACTATTGGTTCTCGATGGGTGTACAAGATTAAGACAAAGTCTGATGGTTCTATTAAGTGATATAAAGCTCATTTGGTTACAAAGGGTTTTGCTCAAGAATATGGTATGGATTATAAAGAGACTTTTGCACCTATTGCAAAGATGACATCTGTCGGGGTTTCTGTTCGTCATTGGCATATTTCACAAATGGATGTTAAAAATGCTTTTTAAAATGGGAATCTTCAAGAAGAAGTCTACATGGTCCCTCCACCTGGTATTTCACGTAGTCCAGGACAAGTGTGCAGGCTTAAGAAAGCTCTGTATGGTCTCAAACAAGATCCAAGAGCTTGGTTCGACAAGTTCTCCACTGTAGTATCATCTCCTGGGTTTATTTCCAGCTTTCATGATTCGACGTTATTTATTAAATCATCCCCTGCAGGTTGTATTTTGCTTTTGTTGTATGTTGATGACATGATCATTACAGGTGATGATATTGATGGTATTGCAAACCTTAAATCTACTTTATCTCGCCGTTTTGAGATGAAAGATTTAGGCCATCTACGTTACTTTTTAGGCATTGAGGTAGCTTATTCTGAGAAGGGATATCTTCTCTCTCAATCTAAGTACACTGCAGATATTCTTGAGCGGGCTCGTCTCACAGATACTCGTATAGTTAACTCTCCTCTTGAGGTTAATGTTCGATATACACCTACTGACGGGGATCCTCTTCCTGATCCCACTTTATATCGTTCAGTTGTAGGGAGTCTGGTGTACCTCACCATTACTCGCCCTGACATTGCATATGTTGTTCACATTGTCAGTCAGTTTGTTTGCTCTCCTACATTTGTACATTGGGCTGCAGTTATGCGTATTCTTCGCTATCTTCGAGGAACGATTTATCAGAGTCTCTTGTTTCCATCAACCTCATCCTTGGAGCTTCGTGCATTTTCTGATATAGATTGGGCTGGTGACCTAACTGATCGGAAATCAACTACTGGTTATTGTGTATTTTTAGGAGATTCACTCATCTCATGGAAAAGTAAGAAACAAGATGTGGTTTCTCGCTCTTCAACTGAGGCAGAGTATCGTGTTGTGGCTTCTACTACGTATGAGATTGTATGGTTACGTCGGTTATTGGTTGATATGGGTGTCTGTCTTTCTTCACCAACACCGATGTATTGTGATAATAAGAGTTCTATTCAGATTGCGCACAACACAGTCTTTCGTGAACGTACCAAGCATATTGAGATTGATTGTCATATTATTCGATATCATCTTCAGAAGCGCACTCTATCCTTGCCATGCCATTTGTCTCATCTTCGATGCAACTTGCAGATTTCTTCACAAAGGCGCATACCTTAAAGCGTCACCGGTTCTTTCTTGGCCAACTCTCGATGCTTCTGTCTACACCATCGCGAGTTTGAGAGGAGATATTAGCATTTGCTTTTGTCCCATATTGAAAAAACACATTTGTATGTCATGTAATAGACCCTGTATAAAGGGTTTATTTGCTTTTCTTTTACTTGCACTTTTAGCTCTCAAGAACAGTATTGTTTTATTATTTTGTTATTGCTTTGTAAAAATTCATGTTATGAATAAAAGACTTTCGTGAATTCTATCAGAACAGGGTAGAAAACCTTTGGTAGGTATCTTCTGAACCCTTTACTTGAAAAGTTGGAAATGAATTATATATGGACAGTTGCAGGGAAAAAGTAATCACTCATATTTATCTATATTATTAGTGTAAATTTTTAAATTTATTTTAATTTTTTGAAGTTGGTTCATATAAAATCTCCAAAGTTTAATATAATGATAAATTATAACCTTTATTAAGTTTATTCTTCCCAAATAATGAATGATTAATTTAATTACATGACGACGTGTATAAACAAATTTTAACATACTATTAAATTGATTATTTTACTTTAACATATCATTTTTTATTAAATTGAATCAAGTTGTACCTCAATATTGAATTGTTGATCTAATGGTTATTGGAGTCACATATTTGTATTAGCTTTAATTAATTATGCATGTAGTTAGACTCAAACTCGGGGCCTAAATCGTATCATTGTCATGTTTGATTATTGATAAAAAATATTTTAAAGTCTCTTTTCAATATTAATGCAAAATATTGGTGTTTTGCTTTTTCAAAAAATAAATGGAATCATTTATCCCATTTCCATAGGATTGTTTGAAAGCACTGACTGATTTTGTCGATGGATGACTCAAGAAAATAAATTCGAAAATGATAGCCTCATCATAGATCTATTGAGCGAGAGAAAGAAGAAAACTCTAATTAGATATTCTTTTTATATTGATAGGGATCCCCATTCATTCCGTCATTCCCGTCACTACGAATT